>JALMQS010000351.1:1581940-1715300 GCA_024734495.1 Forficula auricularia
GTGCAATGTTAAAGGGCCTGAAAAACTCGATTTTTGAAATTTAATATCTCCGGAACTGTATTGTTCATAAATTTCGTTTTGCCACCAATCGATGCAGAAGTAATTAAATAATAATCTTTCTAAATTTCAAAAAATCCTAAGAAAACGGATTTGGCGGAACAGCTACATTAACCCACTTTCAAAATAAACGGCTCAAATAACAAATAGTCGAATAAAATATAAATGTGATTTCTAATTACCTCATATATATATATGGCCATATCAATTGCCTCAAACGAAATCGTACCAAGTAAATTAAATTGGAATCCTCTAAAAATCCCTTTAATTTTTCTCGTGAATAAATTTTTTCGGATTTCGAAATCAACCCATGGTGTTCATTATTTAGATGACTTTCCAATTTTTAGAACTTGAAATCAAAAGAAATGGTTATTATATAGAGAAAACAAAAATGTGGACTGCTATATTTATATTAAAAAAAAGTAAATAAGAAAATTTTTTTCAAATTATATTTCGAATATTTAATTCTAAATAAAAAATTGATTATAACTAAACAGGCCAGAGTTATCCAGAATTAACAACATTTTATTTTGATAATAATTATATAATTAATTCAATTTAGCATCTTCACTATACGAATGCATTGATCTATTTCGCTCCCACTCATTCAACTGATCATGTAAACGTTTAAATAAAAATTTTCATTTGTTAATAGAAATGTTTTTAATTAGAAAGTTATTTTTAAAAAATTTAATAAAAATCCCGTTATTTTTAACCTATCTAATGACACTATCATTAGTAAATAAAAAATTATAATAAATGATATAAAAAATAATAAAATTATTTATTAAAATTTAAATAATTACATCCAAATGGTAGATCAGTCTGGCTCAGTCCGGCAATTTCAACAGTTATACCGTTCAAAAGGAGGCCATCCATCGTACAGGTCCGGCTAAAGACTCCTGCTATAGCACTAGCGATTGGGCAAATAAATTTATTTGAATTCGGGTCTTCGCTATTCGGCATGATATCGTTTAGTGTAAGAACAATATTATACTGGGACCGTTTCTCGGTTACGATTTCGCATTGTTCATTCTATTTATTTTTTATTCGTTTTATATAAGTCAAAATCTTGGCCACTTAGATAAATCAAAAATTGTTCTCGAAAATATATAACTATTTATTATATACTTTGCTTGAGAAAATACATGGATTATTTTTATTAACTTATCAAAAAATAATAAATTACTAAATCATTTGCATGTTGTAATAGAATAAATTCGCCGGATAGGTATAGATAAAAAGTGAATTATTGAACCAAGGGTGTAGCCTCGTGGGAGGGTTTTAGTGATCAGAAACTCCCCCCCCCAAGGACAGGGCTCATGGGACGCGTTACGGCAACGACAAACCGTTTCTTATGGCAAACTAACCGTAATTAAATATATTTCATGTGTTTAATCAAGAATTATGATATTTTTAATTTCTTGAAGTACCTATTTGTTTTAATATAAAAAAATTCTAACAAAATATTTTCCTTTCTGGATTGACACCTCCTCCCAGCATGAAAATTTGCATTTACATACATATATTTTACATTATACTACATAATTACAACTAAGTTCTTCTAAATGTCAATGTAACATTTTTCAATTATCAGTAATATGTTTCCTTAATTTTATTTTAAATAAAGTTAAATTAGTTGAATTTTTTACATCAGAGGGCAGAGAATTGAATTCTTCAAGCCCTCTAAAATACAGTGAGTTTTTCGTCAATTCTCTATTTATCTTATGTACATACTATATCCTATCATTATACCTGGTATAATGTTCATGCATTTCATTTACTATTGTGAATTCTAAATACTCTGTTACCTGTGATACAATTTCTAGACAAAGCTCAATGTTTGTAAGTACAGAAAATAACTTACATTCAAAAAACCAGGCATTCCAGTGTGGTTCTAATTGGTGTATATCTATCACGATTCAATATAGTTCTCATACACTTATTTTGTAGTAACTGTAGCTCATTTATATTATTTTTTGTGCCAAAGTATAAGATTGGAGAACAATAGTAAAAATTGTGATTAATTATGCTCTTATAAACTTAAATTCTATTATTAATATTTAAGTTATTGCTGATTCTATTAAAATAATTAACATTTCCATTTATACATCTATACTTCTATACTTATATTTATTTCTGAGCACTAAAATATGAGATATTTAATTTTTGGTCAGAATATTAACTTGATGCTACTTAAAACTCCGTAAAACCTAAATCCACCCCTGCCCAGAAGAAATAGTGCGAAACGCTGCCTTCTGGATCGAGTGAGCTAGCGCTACGTCGAGCGGGTTGCCTACTCGGCCGCCTGAAACGTTAACTTTGAAACAAGACCTGCTCGATTCAAGGAAGCTGTCGACTGACTCTTGTCTAGTTGATCAAAACGACAAGAAAACAATTAATTAGAAACACTACCAATCCACCAAGAGACCTATCCTTTCAGGACTTGCACTTGCTTTGAATTTTAAATTTGACGCCAAATCAAATATTTTTAAAATTCAATGTTATATTTTTTATAGTAGGTGCAAATTTGATAGTCAAATTGGTATTATATATTAAAATATTTTATTTATTCTTTAAATCAGTGTTTCTCAACCTTTGTAGAGCGAGGAACCCTAGTGCACCTATATCTATTTCTGAGGAACCCCTTAACACTAAAATATGATAAATTTAATTTTTCGTCAAAATATAAACATTATGCTACTTTTTAACCGACTTCAAAAAAGGAGGAGGTTCTCTATTCGACTGAATTTTTTTTTTTTTTTTTTTTTTGTGCCTATGTTACCTCATATCTCCGCCAATTCTCAACCGATTTTGAAAATTTTTTTTGCATTGGGTCCAGTCTAGCTTCCGATTGGTCCCATTTTTTTTCATAGGTATTAGACCTTTTTTATTAGGTTTGTTTAGACCTAACCTCTTTGTTTATGAACCGATTTCGATGGTTCTTTTTTTATCCGATAGGGGGTGTCTTGGGATGGTGCCATATTAATTTGATCAAGTTCTGATGATATGATCACTATTAATAACATCACTAAAAGAGAAAAATAAAATAATTTTTAAGAAAAAATAAAACCGACTTCAAAAATTAAATGCAACAAATAAAATACACTAAAAGGTATAAAATAATTATTATCTTATTTAGTTACAACTAAACGACGAAATATTAACATGAAATTACTTTTTGAAGTTGGTGCCAAACATATACCTTTTATGAATCGCACTCGACGGATCTTACTTAGTACGTTTGGCGGATTATAGGTATAGTTTGTTTGGCACCGACTTCAAAAAGTAATTTCATGTTAATATTTCGTCGTTTAGTTGTAACTAAATAAGATAATAATTATTTTATACCTTTTAGTGTATTTTATTTGTTGCATTTAATTTTTTGAAGTCGGTTTTTATTTTTTTCTTAAAAATTATTTTATATAGCTTTCAAATATAACATACCGCGGCGAATGACGGTGTTGACAAATTTTAAAAATTTGCTAGATTTTAGGGACGTTAGTTACAAAAAACATGCATTTTAAATTACAATATCTAACATTTTTATTTTCATGAATAATAATACTCTCGGCAAAATGTAACTTTCAATTTAATTAATTCATTCTTGCAATCTTTGACGAAAATTGAAGATTATTTTCAAATAAATTCAAGATATTGGCGAAAATCAGAGGCGCTAGTCAAGGGGGATATAAATATATTGATCTTATGGGTGAATACAAATTGTTTCTTCCAGGGATGTGGCGTCGGGAGGAATTTCTGCCTAGAGGAGTCAGAGTTGTGAAAAATGTGTTGACTCAGACTAAGATTATATTTCTCTTATTTTGTTTTCTATAGAATTTTTTTTCAAGATTAATATTGGATTTTGTTGAGGAAGAATGGGGTGGGTTCTTGGTGAATATTTTAAATGAAGTAAAGAAAATTTTAAAAAGTTTCTTAAATTTTTAAAAATTTTCTTTACTTCATTAATTAATATTGGAAATAGTCTAAAAGATTTTTCTTGGTCTTAGGTAGATGAAAAAGATTTCATTTCCTTTTCCAAATTTACCTGTTATATGCTTTTCAGAAAAATGTTCTAGAATCTTCCTTTTTGACCTTCCGCCTCATTTTGGGTGTTTATTTTCGTTTAAAAATTATGTTCTTGCTAAAAACGGGTTTTTACTGCAACATATTATATAGTAAAGATGGGAAATATATTTAGTTTCATCAGATAATCAATCAAAGAAGTCCACCGAATTATTTAAATTTAACGAAGAAGATTTTATTTTTATTTCGATTCTCAAATTCAGATTATTTTACTTATAGTGAGTATGAATTATATTTACATACATATATTTAAATGAATATTTTGGACTTTCTTGTATTGAACCCCAAATGTAATCTCCCATCATATTCTAGTTGTACTATCCTTGGTAACGTCGTTCAAAGTCCATCACATCTTGGTGAAAAACGCTCACTTTGCTCTTCTGAGTAGGCACTCATACTATATTATCTTTAAATTGGTCTAGGTGACCATGTAGCATAAGAAGTTTATGGGACTGCTCGTAAAACCAATTAAAATCTTCAAAATTTACTTATCGAGTAAAACAGACAAAA
This sequence comes from Forficula auricularia, assembly GCA_024734495.1. Classification (NCBI taxonomy): domain Eukaryota; kingdom Metazoa; phylum Arthropoda; class Insecta; order Dermaptera; family Forficulidae; genus Forficula; species Forficula auricularia. Next base: position 1,586,594 of record JALMQS010000351.1, read on the forward strand.
GCAAACTTTAAAAGCTCAGAATGGATATTTAGTAGTTTTTCGATGCCTAGCATCAGAATTTAATTATGCATTAAAACAGAAACCCAGAAAAAAAATTTTTTGTCGACTGTGTTATAATAGCTAATAAAAATAAATAAATAGTCGAATAAAATATAAATCTAATTTATAATTACCTCGTATATTGCCATATCAATTGCCGCAAAGGGAATCGTACATGGCATATTTAATTGGAAACCTCTATAAAATCTCTTTAATCTTTCTCGTGAATAAATTTTTTGGCCTCGGAAAATAACCCATGGTGTGTCATTTTTTAGCTGACTTTCCATTCCAATTTTTAGAACCTGAAATCAAAAGAAATGGTTATTAAAAATAGAAAAAAAATTAAATAGTGAGGGGAGTTGCTAGTATGTATCTAAAGTGGTTTATATTTAAATAACAAAAAAAATAAATAAGAAAATAATTTTCGAATTATACAGTGAATGGCCAAATTATTATACTCATTTGAAAAATTATATCTTTTATACGTTTTTAAGACTTTAGCTTACTATTAAACACATAATATCATTTCAATTGTTATCTTTATAGGTTATTAGCTTAGGACAATACAAATTCAATAATACAAATACAATTCAAAATAAAATTTCAATATTTAATGAATCCTCATTTCGAGAAATGCATTTTTTGGCTATTTCTTGAAGTGCAGGTGTACGAGTATTGTGACATGATTTAATAATATTTTCTATCAAGTCGCTTTTGTTAGTAATTATTTTTAACCGACTTCAAAAAGGAGGAGGAAGTGATGTTATTAATAGTGATCATATCATCAGAACTTGACCAAATTAATATGACACCATCCCTAAGACAACCCCTTTCGGATAAAAAAAGAACCATCGAAATCGGTTAATAAATAAAAATAATTAAAAAAAAAATAAAAACCGACTTCAAAAAATTAAATGCAACAAATGAAATACACTAAAAGGTATAAAATAATTATTATCTTATTTAGCTACAACTAAACGACGAAATATTAACATAAAATTACTTTTTGAAGTCGGTACCAAACAAACTATACCTATAAGCGAGCGTACCCGCCAAAAGTACTAAGTAAGATCCGTCGAGTGCGATTCATAAAAGGTAAATGTTTGGCACCAACTTCAAAAAGTAATTTCATGTTAATATTTCGTCGTTTAGTTGTAGCTAAATAAGATAATAATTATTTTATACCTTTTAGTGTATTTTATTTGTTGCATTTAATTTTTTGAAGTCGGTTTTTATTTTTTTCTTAAAAATTATTTTTATTTTTAACCGACTTCAAAAAAGGAGGAGGTTCTCTATTCGACTGATTTTTTTTTTTTTTTTTGTGCCTATGTTACCTCATATCTCCGCCAATTGTCAACCGATTTTGAAATTTTTTTTTGCATTGGGTCCAGTCTAGCTTCCGATTGGTCCCATTTTTTTTCGATTTTTTTCCATAGGTATTAGACCTTTTTTATTAGGTTTGTTTAGACCTAACCTCTTTGTTTATGAACCAATTTCGATGGTTCTTTTTTTATCCGAAAGGGGGTGTCTTAGGGATGGTGTCATATTAATTTGGTCAAGTTCTGATGATATGATCACTATTAATGACATCACTAAAAAGAGAAAAATAAAAATAATTTTTAAGAAAAAAATAAAACCGACTTCAAAAAATTAAATGCAACAAATAAAATACACTAAAAGGTATAAAATAATTATTATCTTATTTAGTTACAACTAAACGACGAAATATTAACATGAAATTACTTTTTGAAGTTGGTGCCAAACATATACCTTTTATGAATCGCACTCGACGGATCTTACTTAGTACGTTTGGCGGGTATGCTCGCTTATAGGTATAGTTTGTTTGGCACCGACTTCAAAAAGTAATTTCATGTTAATATTTCGTCGTTTAGTTGTAACTAAATAAGATAATAATTATTTTATACCTTTTAGTGTATTTTATTTGTTGCATTTAATTTTTTGAAGTCGGTTTTTATTTTTTTCTTAAAAATTATATCTTTGCAAATTTCTGTATTTAGGGGCGCCCATACATTTTCGATCGGGTTGAGGCCAGTCGAAAAGGGTTATTTTAACCTATCTAATGATATTATCTTTAGTAAATAAACAATTATAATAAATTATATAAAATAATTATAAATTGAGTGGATATTGCTGAGGCAGTCCAAAATTCAAAAAAGAAGAAGTTAATTTAAGCCGAGGGTGAACCGCGGCCTAATATAGTGTACACCTACTTCCACTTTCATTTCCAATTAGAAGACAATAGATGAAGGGGCATTATCTAATGAATTCCAAAATAATTCCAAATACGCCTAATTCCAATCGCGGTTCACCCCTCGATTTAAACTTTCTTTTTATTCATAAACCGACGTTTCGGAAGGTTATTCCTCCTTCTTCAGGGTTTTGAAAGGTCAGCAAACGAAACCCAATGGGAATATTATTGTTACTACCACTGTCTCTTCTGACAGAGGGAAATTTCACATTGGATTTCCTTCACTGACATTTAAAAACCCTGAAGAAGGAGGGAATTAGCCTCCGAAACGTCGGTTTATGAATAAAAATATAGTTTAAATTATCTTTTTTTTTAATTTTGGACTGTCTCATCAATATCCACTCAATTCACTTATCAGCCCGTCTCGTCTCCAAAAATTACTTCAATCTTAATAATTATAAAATTATCTATTAAAATTTAAAGAATTACCTTCAAAGGGTAGATCACAGTCTGGCTCACTCCTCCGGCAATTGCACTAATTATACCCTTCTGAGGGAGGCCACCGTCTTTTATCTTATCTGTTTTCTTGTATTATTTGATGGACGTCTTCAGCACTTGCTCTGGAATTGTCTTTATACAGTTGGTCAAATTTCCCCTGAAGTCTTCTTATCCCCCCTCTTTTACTAAATTTTTCAAAGTTGCTTTCAATGTTCATTGTTTATTTCCAAATATCTCGAGAAATTAAATTATTAGGCTGATTTGCAGAAGCATAAGTAAATGTCAAACTTGTATCCAGCCTAGTGACTTGAATTGGTCGTGCGCGGCGCTGCTGGTAATTCTCCTTACAACTGCTTATATAGAGCTAGCGATTGGAGAACTAAATTTATTTGAATTCGGGTCTTGAATATTCGACATGATGTCGTTTAGTATAGGAGAAATATTATACTGCGACCGTTTCTAGGTTACGGTTTCTCATTGTTCATTTCATTTACTCTTAAAGACAAAATCATGGCCAGTGAAATTAATCAAAAAATTTTCTCGAAAATATACCTATAATAGGAATATAATATTATACTTTGCTTGAGAAAATACATCAATTATTTTTCTAAATTCATGAAAAACGAAAAACAAAAAAAAACGATAAATTAACTATTTCGTTAATCCGATTAGAGATCAACTGACTTTTTAGTAGAATTGACGATTTTGGAAGTAACGAAATAATTTAATGAGAAAAACATAAGTGATGTTTCGTAATAATGGAGTTTCGATTTTTCGATGGGAGGCAGTGAGTTTTATAGGGAGTATTTATCTAACTTTCCACTCAAATTTCACCATTACTGTCTAACCCTTTTGGTACACAAATTTATACAAGGTGATTTATTGAAGTACATTTAATTTCCATCAGAAAAGTTAATATGATTGAAATGTCTAAAATCAATCATTTACGAGCTAAAAGATATTCCAATATTGTAGAGACTTGAATCAATAACAAATAATGTATCTCTGATCTCCATCAATATATCAGACCAAAATAATTAAAAATCATAAAGAAAGTGATATTATTTTATCAATTTCAACCATCTTCTTTCTGGAGCGAATCAACTAGAAATGGCAAAAGTTTTGTTTTGTTTCTCATTAGATATTTATTCAAATCTATTGAAATTTCTTCTGGGTGTGTTGGGAAAAAACGCTAATAACTCCGTTGAAAATTTTTTTAAAAATATGAAATTATTTGATATTATAAAACAATTAATTATTAATAATTTGATTCAATTTTAAACGAAATCGATTGAGTACTTTTTGAGAAAATGGTCAAAAACACCAAAAACCACCATGAAAGGCCGTTTTTTTGAAAACAAGAGATGCCTTTGAAAAAAGTTAAAAAAGTCATATGAAAGAAAACAGTGACTTGTGACATGGATGTGGATTTTTAAAATGTTTCTAAAACGGTCTTTCGTGGCGGTTTTCGGTATTTTTGACCATTTTCTCAAAAAGTACTCAATCAAATTCGTTGAAAATTGAATTAAATTATCAATAATTAATTGTTTTATAATATTTATTAATTTCATATTTTTAAAAAAAATTCAACGGAATTATTAGCTTTTTTTCAAATTGGACTTCAAATAAACTACCCTTTAAAATGCGAATTTCCTAATAATATTTTTTCTATATAAAAGACAAATCAATAACACACAGATCTGAAATTTCAATAGATTTGAATAAATATCTAATGAGAAAAAAAATAAAATTTTTTGCCATTTCTATAGTTGATTCGCTCCCGGAGAGAAGAAATTGGATCTTTTCAATTTCTTTTAAACTACAAAATTATTTATTGAAATGGTATTTTATTATATTAGAATAGTACTGTGAACCTTCAGATAGATGAAATTGGCAAAATACTATCTCTTTCATTCTGATTTATAACTATTTTGGTTTGTTTTATCGAGACGTTGGTTGAGACGTCTCATGACATTAGAGACACATTATTTATTATGAATTCCTCAATTTTTATTAAAATATAAACATATTTTTCTTTGTTGATAGGTCAATAATCTATTTTTTTTCTTATTTTTCTCCTATGGGTCTCGCAGATAACCAATATTGAAGGAGACAATAAAAGAGTGTGTCTTCTGCTGGAATTATAAATTTTATTTATTTATAACGAGACTATAGTTTCGAGGGCTTTGCCCTCTTCATCAGTCTATTACAATGTATTCACAGGAATTAATTTATGAATCTAATAAATAAAATTTATAATTCCAGCAGAAGACACACTCTTTTATTGTCTCCTTCAATATATAAAAATTCAGCTACTCTCGGCAAAAACTTTCAATTTAAGATAACCAATAGTTTACTGTAGTCATGGGAGTAGTTAAGGGGCCAAGGATTCAAGTGCCCCTACAAAACCATTACCCCCTAGAAAAATCAACTAACTTTTTACTAAAAATGACGAATTTGTCTAATAACGAACAATTTAATACGAAAATACATAAGTAAGTGATGCCTCATAATAATGGAGGTTCGATTTTCTAGGGGTGGGGGGCATGAGTTTTGTAGGGGGGCTCTGGTTAGGATCGGGTCGTCATTTAGCCTGAAAGCTCGTTTCTGAACAAAATAGTAAATTTCCGAGTACTTCAGCCCCCTGGACAGGCTTCATCTTCGTCTGAGCGTACCATCCCCAAAATCAAGAAAATGAGTGACTGTTTAATGGGTTATGTGAAAGGGGAACGTGATAGCACCCAAAGCAAAATAAATATAAAAATTATCACTGAGATATTTCAGCTAAATTTTATTTTTTCAGGTACATAGTAATATTAAGAATTTTACAGTGATATGATGATCACTAGAGGGTGGTCCTTATTTTGGGTATTTTCGAATTTTCACGCTTACAAAGGCTCATATGGTTTGAAATAAATAAAAAAATATCCCTAAAGTTTCAAATCTCAAATCTCAATTTTAACCTCTGTCACACAGTGTTGCAGGTTTCCCATTTAAATAAGATGGGGTTTTTGGCATTGAACGATCAATTTTTCATTCTGACTAAAATAATTGTTCAAAAATTTGAAACTCTCTAGACTTTATCCTTATAATAGTAGCTATTACTAAGAATTTTTACAGATTTTTAGCTAATATAATTTTGGAGTTACAGCTAGATAAAATAGTGTTAGGAATATCTTAGTGTTAGTATGTTATAGACTCCAAAATTATAGTAGCTAAAAATCTGTGAAATTCTGAGAGATAGCTACTATTATAAGGATAAAGTCTACAGAGTTTCAAATTTTTTGAACCATCACTTTGGCAGGAATAGAAAATTGATCATTCAATACCAAAAACTCCATGTTATTTAGATAGGAAACTTGCATCGCTGTGTGCCACAGGTTAAAATTGAGATAGAGACTTGAAATTCGAATACGGCTCTCATCTATGGAGAGGAGCCTCTAAATATTCTCTTGCTACCCTGGATGCAATTCAGAAACGAGCCGTCAGGCTAATTGACGATTCTACCCTCACCGACTCCCTCGACTCGATAGCCCATCGAAGAAATGTCTTTGCCCTTTCCCTTTTCTATAGATACTATTACGGCAGGTGCTCTGATGAGATAAAATCAATAATTACCCCCAAAGCATGCTTTACACGTAGCACGTGTTTTGCCGACTTCCAACACTCTTTCGCGGTCAAATTAGAAAAGTGCCGGACCACTTCATTCGCCAATACATATATCCCCATGACTTCAAGGAACTGGAATTCTCTCCCAGCACTTATAATCTTCAAACCTTCAAAACCCGAGTGCATAAACACCTACGTCTACACCCTCTCACTTAATCAACTTTCCCTTCTCTTCGGTAATGAAAGGGTCTTTCGAGATCCATAGGGGCTGCATCTTTACTGGTGCACCCCTTCTTGCATTCGATTGCATTAAAAAAAAATTAAAAAAAAACCCTAAAGATCACATATAAAATTATGAATATACATTTGATAGATTTTTAATTTAATATATATTTATTTATATTAAATATGAAATTTAGCACTTGAAGCCCATGGAAGTCTCATTGACTTGTTAAAATATAACTATTTATAGAGAAGGGGCGATTTTCTACTCTGCATTTATGTAAATTTAAAGGAACAGCTGACAAATTGTTTTTATTTTTAAACGTCAAGCAACCTAATTAAACGCCTGAACTCTGAATGAAGTCAACCGTTGCAGGTTAAAGTACGACATATAGAAGAGGGGGCTAAGTAAAGGCAGGGGCAATGGATATCTTTTGAGTTTAAACCATATTAATTGTACCTGGTCAACAACACGCAACTCGTTTGCTCAATGAAACGCTGTTGCTTATGGCTAGGCTACTGAACGAGTGGAGGGCCTACAGAGAGGTGACGTTGGTCAGGCAAAACACAAAGCCCCAACTCCATTGACTTCACCCTCAATCCATTATCATTCTATCTTAATTTATTCTATACAATTCTATTTCATTCCACACTCATTCCAAGGATTTTAATAAAAAATTGCTTCTCTACCATCACGTGAAGTAAACATTTCATCGGTCACTAGACTAAATAATTATTATGTTTTTATTTATTTCAATTATTATATTTTTAATTCAATTATTAGTTATTTAATTTTTTTAATATTGATTAATTATTTTTTTCAATTAAATTTTTTTTTAGATTTGATTCTTCATTAAATAAGCTATTTATCAAAAGAGTTGAGGCCAAAACTACCAATATTCGGCATTTCTAATGACAAATCCTCTGGTCCCTCCCTGAGGGGGGGGGGGGGTAACGGGTTCAGTGTGAGTAAGTTGAGCAAACGCCAGATGTAACCTTCGTCAGCCCAGCCAGTCGGTGAGGGTCGAATCATCATTTAGGTCCGGTTTTATGACAGATTGTTAACACTTTGTTAAGTTGACAAACGGTCAAACGTTAGTATTCACCACACTTTCATCTGATTGGCAATCCGGCTACTAACTTTTGACCGTTTGTCAACTTGTCTTAACAAACCGTCAGAAAACCGGCCCATAGACGCTTTGGAATTGCATCCAGAGTGGCAAGAGGATACTTGGAGGCACCTCTCCACAGATACGAGTCATATTCGAGACAGGGCAGGTTTGGGCCTTGTAGTGGGTGAGAAGCTATAGGGATGTGAAAAATCGCCTGGACCTGCTGTGGATTTCGATACAGAAGAAATGTGTTCATTCCAAGAGAGGTCAGATGCGACTGAGACGTCCAATATGGATTCAGGGTATTCGAATCAAAGAGAATTTCAGGAAAATTTGTATTTTAACCCCTAGAAATTAGACAAAATTGAGTCTTGTTTGTATTAAAGCTAACTAAATTTTGAGAATCCCATTTTTCTAATTTGTTTAGGCCAAGAATGATTGAGGTGACAACATTGTTTCTATTAATCGGAAGTGACGGTGGGCCATGCAGAGTGCTATCGTCGGCGTAACAATGAGTGGGGTTTGAAGATTGGTTAATAAGGTCGTTTATATAAATTAGAAAGAGCGTGGGGGAGATTACTAAGCCTTGGGGAACTTCAGTATTTGTAGAGAAAGATTCAGATTACTTTCTATCAACCACAACATTAATACTACGATTATTAGTATTATATTTAATAACAAAATTAATATTCCTATGAATACTAAATATATTCTTTTGTGATCATCGGTTCCCACAAATGAAGAAATCAAATCAAAATGTCTATCGAAATATCTTAGAAAGCACATACTCGTATATATAAATAGTAAAAAGTTTCATTTTAGTTTATAGCTTATATTATTAGCCATGAAATGTAAAGATTTTTTGGACCAATTTATTTATAGATTTGTTTGGTAAAAGAAAAAGCAAGATAAGAGAGAAATAAAAGACAGGCGATTCGGGAGAAGGAATGACAATAATGGTGGGGAGGGATAAATAAGAATAAGATTTGAAAGTGGATGGTCTGATGAAGGCCAACGAGGTTCCAAATGGCATATCCATTTGAATTAAAACAATAATCATTAGCTTGAATCGTTAGGGGGTCTTTCTTCTCTTTTAGATGGCAATTCTAGTAAAATCAACGCATTTTCGCTCTGTAGCCAATTACATTTCATTTTCTCCATTTCAGTCCAGTCGTTTTTATTTTATTATATCTCCATATAGCAATATAGAGCATTAAGAAATATCCACAGTCATTTTTACCTCATTGTAATCTTTTTTACTTTCACTTTTATAGAATAAAGGAAACTATTGAAATAATATTACGGGAAATTCACTTTTTGAAATTTTATACAATCAACTTGCTTCCAGCACTCTCATTCTTTTTTTAAACCAAATTCAAAAATATGATAGCTTGTAGAATGTAGAATTACGTGTATTATTGTAAAGAACTATCACAAAAATATATTTTATACATTTCATCATTTTTGATTATTTTGAGAGATAAAATTGTATAAAATAATGAAAATTATTCACGGCAAATCAAATCAAATTCAAAACAAAAATCACTATACTCTCGCCAAAATGATAGAAATTCATATTTTCACTACAGTGCCTAAGATCAGGTCCACTCAGATTAACCCACTTTGGGCCCCTAGACATTTTACCGGACCCCCTCCCACACATTTTCATTAGACTTAAGAATTCTCAATAACCATATAAAAAGCAATATATTTTTGTTTATTATATACAGTTATCCTACAGAAAAGTAAACTATCTTATTTACAAATCTTTTCAAAATAGACAGTTTGACCATGCCCTTCAAAAAACTGGCCCCTAGACATTTGTCTTATTTGTTTATGTTATGGTCCGGCCCTGCATAAGATGATACAGTCCCAAGTCTTCATCTCACAAAAGGTGTCCCCGTAGTCCCCCTGTCTCACATTAACACGGACATATAATTTATAATAGTAGCTTTGGATGCTTATTACTTTGTGTATTCTCTTCTGACAACAAGTTCCACGTATCTGACTTCATAGCTAGACTCTCATAAAACGTGTTGGAATCAACAGTGTCTCCTGAGTGGACAAAAACCTTTTCATAAATAGAGACATCTCTAGTCCAAAGGTTCCCTCACATTCTATATCACCACGGGGTACACATCATCTCTTTGACATAACTGTTATTTGCAGGCTTATACTAGTAGGTATGGGTTTTAAAGTCCCCGGAACTCAAAAAGTCTGCACAAAGTCAATCTGTTGGTCTGATTGGCTGTGGTAGCGAAAACTCAAAAATAACTTTCAGAAGATTGAAATTTAAAAATTAAGTTAGTTAAAAGATATCAGGGCAAGCTTATGGATCAAATTGGCCAATCAGAAGTACTCTTTGTTTTTAGTTTTTTTTTTGGTAATTTCACGAAAATAGGTGTATTTTTTTTTAATTTTTAATATTCGCCCAGAATCACAAAATTATTCATTGTAAATTCTTCAATATTTAAAAAGTTAATTATATTTAATATTCGTTGTCTTTATAGAGTCATATATTTTCCTGTTCTTTTTACTTTACCATACAGAATATGGTCAAGTATTGTAATGGTGCATGGAAAAAGTGATTGTTTTGGTTCGTTTTTTCGAAATATCTCAAAAACGGCTTAAACTATGTATTTTGATTTAAAAAATTGGAGGAAACCATGGCCTTTCGAATTACAAAAAAGCCCTAATAAGTGAACATCAAAAAAATTATATTTTTTGGCATAATAATTGTTTTGTCAAAATGTCTGTTAGTACGTTACCAAATTTTTTTATTTTGTGGCACATTGCCCTTATTTTACTAATAAATGCTGGCCATTAAGCTTGGAAGTTAGACAGTAAACATATCAAATTTCTGTTAAAAGAGGTCTCAATAAACCGTGGGAAAGCCAACGGGAAGCCATCCTTGTGAACACTTGAACACTTTCTCCAACAAAATTAGTATGGAGCTTTAGATAGTAATTGTCAACGCTCGGAATCATGTATGACCTCCTAAGAACAAGAATTAAGAATAGTTCAATTCTTTTAATCATTTGAAGTTTTCTCTAAAATCTTTTAGCCCAATCTAGTCTTAACTATTTAGTACTCATAATCACAAAAGCGGTTTGTTAAAAGTAGTTCTAACTATAGGCAATATATTTGTATAGTTTGTTTGATTTTTTTTTTTTGGTATATATGTAAAGCAGAAAGTAATTCGTTTCTTGTATATTCTAATGAACACCCATGTATAAATAATGCATGCTCGTTGTCATGGCATCACCAACAGCTGATGATTGAATGGATAGCTTAGTCACCTGGCCATGAAACCAGAGGATCTCGTTTTAATTATTTGAATTCATCATCAAATATTCAAAAAAAAAGAATGGAAAAAAATTGAAAACGGAAACAGCGAAAAATTAATGAATTGGATGACTGAACGACGAAGGTCGATCATTAATCGAAAAAGATCGATTTCGCTGATTCAGATTCTGAGGTAGATAAAAGGGGGAAAAGGGACGAACGCTTTAATGAACGAGTAGACAGTTTCAAAGCACATGACCAAAAATACGAGCTTAGCAACAAAACAATACAATAATATAGAATCCATGCTGTGGAAGATGAAAAGAGAGGAGAGAGGGAATCGTATACAATTGGGAAACCGCAAAATTGAAATTTACAGGAATTGCTCAGATAATTAAACAGGAAAATTATTGTATGTTTTGAAATTAATTTTCAAATTGGAATTGAAATAATTTCAAATAATTATCTCTTGATAAAGAGAGATAGAGAAATATAAAGCTTGTAAAAATACAAATAGAACAAAATATTATAAGCATATTTATATTTATTAAATATGATGATAATTTTAATGAAAAATAAGCTGACGTGTTCTGATGTGGCCATCCACTTGACTTTACCATAGAACCTGGCCCCTCACTTATATTTAATAAAATTATTTATAATCATGTAGGGGGGGGGGTTAGTTTTTGTATTTTTAGATTACTCTGGGCCCACTGATTATGTTATACAAAATTTGAAATTTGGTTGAGTGTGATACAAGAGCCTATATTTTCATTTTCTGACCATACACCTCACCCCCCCCATTTTGGGCAGGTTATTTTTTTGAATTTTTAGACTTCTGGGGTCACACTGATTATGTATACAAAATTTTGTTAGTTTGGTAAATGGTCAAGATTTTCATTTTATGACCCTATACCCCCCTCCCCATTTTGGGCGTTTAGTTTTTGCATTTTTAGACTTCTGGGGTCCCACTTCATGTATACAAAATTTGGTTGAGTTTGCTCAAATGGCCTAGATTTTTAATTTTTAACCACCCTCCTCCTACACCCCCTTAATTTTGGATCGATATGCACCAAAATCTAATCAGCTCTTAATCTCAATGGACCAAAACTACGTGTGAAATTTGCTTTCGATATTCAGACTAGTTTTTGAGCTAGCTCGTCCACAAAAATTTGGACTAACGGACACCCAACCAGAAAACCAGACAACCAGACTAACAAACATTTTGACAAAACAATTATTATCTCGAAAAATATAATTTTTTCAATGTTCACATATTAAGGCTTTTTTGTAGACCGAAATGCCATGGTTTAGCTCAATTTTTTTAACCAAAATAGTGTGGGATATGATTTAGATGATGAATGAAGATGAGTTTTTGACTCGAAAGGCTAGATGGAAAGATATCGGTGGAGCTCCGGTGTCGGCGATTTTCTTCAGAGGTGAAAAACCTCTTGGTGGCGTATAGCCGAGAAATTTGCTTTATCAAAATAAGAATTTGCTCCGGAGGCCGTGAAAAATGCTTTCTTCAAAATAAGAAGTTGCCCTGAGGCAGTGAAAAATGCTTTCCTCAAAATAAACGGCACAAGGCCCGTAGTTTATTACTTCTTCGTGGTTACAGGATTTCGTAATGAGACAGCTTTGTCCCTTCAATCGTTCCAAAGTCGTCAGGCGAACTTTTGGAGAGTGTATAAGCAGCACTTCACACAGTGAGAGCTGGATATCAACTGAATTTGTTAATTACGGCTTGGCTTCTTTTATAGCTCTTGATTTAATTGCCAATTAAGATGATTGGTTAATAATTTTACCTAGATCGCGCTTGGATAATTATAAAAGGGCGTGGCTTCTATTTTTCGCTAATTAGTCTTTCACGAGACACGGACCGATAAACATCGAAAATTAATTTACATTTCTAAGACAAAAAAAGAATCGGCTCCTACATATAGTTTAGGCCGTTTTTGAGATATTTCGAAAAAGAAGGGAAAAAAACACTTTTTTCATGCACGGCTATAATACTTGACCATACCCTATGGTAAAGTAAAAATGCATTAGATGCGCAGCTGAAAATGATTATAATAAAATTGTTAAAAATTGCGTGACTTATTTATTTATTGTGGCCTTTTTATCTCTTTAATTAACTTAGCAATAACTTATGTAGATATACTGTTAATTATTTATTTGTATTTAGTGTAAGGATCTGATTGTCAATTAAATTTTGTTGGTATGCACAGGACTTGAACTGTAATTTCAACCTTAGAAATCGTTATAAGCTCTTCTACAGCTTCATTTGTAAAGAAACACGCAATTTTCAAAAGTTGAAAACTACTTCTGAATTGGATACAAGTTGAACACCATAACCATTCGCCAATTCGCTTATCCCTATGAGTTCTAGAGACTGGAGCTTTCCCCTGCATCCCTCGTTCCCGGACCTATAACTCTCAGGGCCAGTTGTATGTCGATTTGTAAAGTCTTTGTTAAGTTGACAAAGGTCAAACCTTAGTATTCGCCATTCGGCCGGGCACAAGGTGAATACTAAGGTTTGAACGTTTGCCAACTTAACAAAGACTTTACAAACCAACACTACAACTGGCCCTCAGCCAAGGCCTCCACACATACTTGAAATTTATGACTCTTTTTATTATAAAGTTCCTGTTACAAAAAGGCAGTGCCGGCTTAATCGGGGGCTATTGGGGTCTATAGCCGATGGCGCTAAATAGGTAAAGGGCGCAAAAGACGGTAAACATTCTTATTTTTATTTTATTTTTTATTTTTTGAATAAAAATTTTATATGAAGAATGAAGTATTATATTTGATGATATACTATTGAATTTTTTTCTCTTGAATACATTTATCTACATTTTGTCAAATGTTTTTGATTTGATAATATTTTTGAAATAAATGGTTTCCTTATTGTAAGTAGATTATCATAGTTTTTAAGGAATTTGGTGTTGGTACTTGGTGAAACATTTTTATCCAATAATTTTATATTATCATAGACTTATAAAGCATCGACCCATAGAGAATGGAGTTTCAAAGCCTTTCTCAAAAGATAAAATTCTTGTATAAACTGCCCAAAAGATTTTTACCCTTCATTACTAATTAGACCTTTTCAAATTCAAAGACCTTTTTAATTCAATAAAATTTCCTAAAACTATTTGGACCTTTCTTAACAATATAATAAAATTTCTCAACTACCTAGAGAATAAAAACCAAAAACACTTTTTTAATTATCTAGATCTTAAAGGATATTCACCCATCCTAAGACGGCTATTTAGACCTTAAATTTTCAAAAGCCTTTCTTGATAAAGGGTTGAAATTTCTTAACCATCTTAAATTAAAATTCAAAGAAAATAAATAACTTTAATTCTCAAAATATATATATAACATGGCCAAAATAGGGGTGTAGTCATAAATTTAGGACACTCCTCACAATTATAAAATAACCAATAATATCATTTAGAGATTTTGTATTTTAATGTACTATTTTTTACAAATCACTATGACATCAGTGTTACAAAGTGACATATTATTATTACTTTTAACACTAGTGTTAAAGGAGATTTAGTTACCTTTGGTAATGACTAATGGAACAACAAATTGACATTTTTGTCATATGCCAAAAAACTATTAGAAATACAAATTAAAAAATACGGTTTGTAGAAATAATAGTGTACGATATACGTGTCAAAAGTGATTTTATTTTGCTCGAAGGATTGGAGCACTCCGCTTTGTGTCGTGTTCAAAACTTACTTCTCACAAAATAAAATATTACTTTTAACACATTTCATAAATAACTGTTATGTTGGAAAAACGATTTTTTCCTTTGTCAAGATTGGCGGTTTTTAAAAGTTATCCCCGGGTGGCAAAATGTCTTAAGCCGGCACTGAATAAAGGACAATAAGGATGGTACCTTCAATATTCTTAGGGCCGGTTGTTTGTCGCAAAGTAAATGCTTTTTACCACTGACAGTGCCTGGCATCTGATTGGCCATCCCAGTCCCTCCATTTACCATCTACCCTGTGTTAGTTGTAAAAAGCATTTACTTTCCGACATACAACCGGCTCTTAGTCTAACATCTTCTTACATCAATGTCATTAAAAATAAGATCCCAACAAAGTAATGTTATTATTAATAAAATTAAAAATTAGTTGATTAATTAAATTTCAATGTTGGTTGTCTACTATAATTCTCACTTATAATCTAAAAATGGGTAGGTATATTTCGAATTAATTCATTTTACTTGTGTATATGTTATTGACCGAAAACCCAGATTAACAATTCAAATTGTAAGTTTGACCAATTAATTTATTTCTAAATGATGCCTTTTCCAAAATAAAACTCTTCAATTTTTTCATAAATAACAAATAGAGTCAAATCCCGAAGTTTACAACAGTAAAAGTAGAAATAACTGATTATTGTTTTAATTATTATAACAGAAAATCCCATATATTCACAATAATTTAGATCTCCTATATACAGGTCAATCCTGGTTAAATGATATGGGAAGCCTTAATGGTTAACTCCTCCTCGCATCACTATCAATATAAAAACATTTTAAATTTGATATTTGTTTGTAAGTTACAAGCATCACACATAAACAGTTACATTTTTAGAAGCACTGAAATTGAGCTTTCAAAACTGTATTTTAGTCATTTGTTGTTGAATTTCCTCCTTAATAAAATCGACTTTCTAGATGTCCTTACATCTAGATCTGTTACATAATATAAAGCTAAATAAATTTATAATTTTCTCATTAATATATCAAAGAATAATTAACATATTAACGAGAATTGTTTTTGATCGCGCTTTTTAAACAAGATATATATCGCGAGACTACTGCTGATTGAGGGTATTGGAGTCTGCTGAGTCTTAAGTCTGGACCAAGAGAGAATGAAAAAGATATGATCCATTTAGCTATAATCCAGCATCATTTCGCGTTTAGTCCGCATTTTATATCAAACACTGATATGGATCACCAAATAGATTTTGTAATCTGAGATGTTATATATTCTCGTTAATATGTTAATTATTCTTTGATATATTAATAAGAAAATTATAAATTTATTTAACTTCATTATTTCAAGTTAGAAATATATAAATTCGGATATTATTTTCACTTAATATTTGACAAAAATCACCTGCATTCGATTCGCGATCGAATCAAATACAGGAAAGTTATGACTAATATATACCGTTTAATAAAAAAAAGTAGATTGTGATGAATCGAATATGATATAAGAGCATTCTTCCGAATTATATTCATTTCCGACTAAAATTATTTTAAGTATCATTGTACAATTTATTACTCTTACGATTAAAACATAGTCTAGCATCAAGCAATTTATAATTAAGCGAAAGGCACAATCTTTAATTTTTTTTTTATAAATCTTCCTTTAGATTAAAAGCTTTCTATAACTTAAGAAATCCCCTATAGAAAGTATAAATTCGAATTAAAGCCATTTAATTGGTTGAACCTCTGGAAAAGCCGGCCGGCTGCCTTCTAGAAGAACGGTGGCTGGAATGGGGCTAAAGAGAAGAACCCGAGGGCCATTTGAACGATGCTTTAATGGCTTGCGATTTGATCGTCTCGCAACGACCGGACTTATCCCCTTTATCCCTATCTATATACTATCTATAATAGATACGAATCCCGGGAGGATGAGTACAGAATAGAAGCGGAGCTGGATTCTTTTTTACGAATGCTATTCAGACTGTCTTTAAAGATATCTATTCTTTTTTCTTCAAAGGAAAAATAACGATTATGTACATTTTATTTGTTACTTTACTATACAGGGTATGGACAAGTATTCTAATGGCGCATGAAAAAAGTGTTGTTTTTTTTGATTCGATTTTTCGAAATATCTCAAAAATAATCTGAAATTATTTTGATAAAAAACATTGAGCGAAACCATGGCGTTTTGTTATTATTATAATCTAACATCTAATCTTGTCATAAGTCAATCCTATATAAATAATTTTCTAATTAATATATTAAAGAATAATCAACATATTAATTAGAAAATTATTTAACTTCATTATTTCAAGTCAGAAATATATAAATTCGGATATTATTTTCACTTAATATCTGACAAAAATCACCTGCATTCGATTCGCGATCGAATCAAATATAGGAAACTTATGATCAATCCTATATACCTGATATATTACTTGCATTATCATAAGAGTGACCAGGCCAGTTCATTATCTCAAGACCATTTTTACTTTACCATACAGGATCCATGGAAAAAGTGTTTTTTTTGCTTCGTTTTTTCGAAATATCTCAAAAACGACTTAAACTCTTTTGATTAGAAAAATTGGAGGAAACCAGTGCATTTTGGTCTACAAAAAAGCCCTAATAAGTGAACATCGACAAAATTATATTTTACAAGATATTAATGATTTTGTCAAAATATCTGTTAGTACGATAGTACGTTACCAAATTTTGTGTACGCTCTAGCTCAAAAACGTGTGTGAATATCAAAAGGAAATATTACATGTAGTTTTTTTTGCAACGAAATTTTCTGGAGAGAGACGGACTGGTAGAAATTTTAATTGAATGTAATGGAAGGCAGCCCAGGGGTAGTGAGGAAAGAAAAAATTAACACATATCAAATAAGTGTGTAATTTATTTGATAATTTATTTGAAAAATGAAGAAAGTTTTTGAACACTACTGTGGAGAGAAGAAGGAAACATTTTATTTGTTTCATTCATTGACCCTTTGAAACCCTGAAGAAGGAGGGAAAAATCCTCCGAAACGTCGGTTTGAAAGGAAAGGAGGAAGGATTCCAATAAATTACACCTTATTTGATATGTGTTAATTTTTTCTTTCCTCACTACCTCTGGGCTGCCTTCCATTACATTCAATTAAAATTACATGTAGTTTTTGTGTATTGAGATTAAGAGCTGATTAGATTTTGGTTGAAATCGTACCAAAAATTAAGGGGGCCGGAGTTAAAAAATATAAAATTATAAAATTTTCAAACTAAAAAAAACCTATAAAATTTAAGTATACTGTAAAATGAACCTCATAATAAAAAAAGAGAGTTATTATTTTTATCAGGGGCCGAAATTTGGAGGGGGGGAATATCAATATAAGTCCTAGATCCTTATTTGTGACTAGCAACCAAAAATTATAAATCGACATTAAATTAAACTTTGAAGAATTAAAATATTATTTTTTAATGAGTGACCAGTGTCATCATTACTTTCTTTTGCTAATGTTTTCCTATATAAGATGCTTTTATTAAATTTATTTTAAATAAATATGACTTTTATTATTATTATAA
This sequence comes from Forficula auricularia, assembly GCA_024734495.1. NCBI lineage: Eukaryota > Metazoa > Arthropoda > Insecta > Dermaptera > Forficulidae > Forficula > Forficula auricularia. The sequence continues at coordinate 1,604,852 of JALMQS010000351.1, forward strand.
AACAATTTATTTATAACCAAATTAAGGTAGTTGTTTCGAGACAATACTAGCAAAAAGTTAATGCTAGAGTATATAGAACAGACAATAAGGATTCATAATTAATAAACCCAAAACTTTTTGCTGTTTATGTACCACTACTAGCCAATCCCGTGCTCGTTTGACAAATCTGGCAACATTGTCCGTGCTTGAATATTTTTATCATAGAAATGACAGATAAAATACATTATAAAGGTCGATTTATAAAACAAAAAGTTCTTAATAAGCGATTGAAAGGTGTTTCGACAATGGCTGAAGCGAAAAAACGTCAAAAAAATTACTAAAGTTAACCCACTTTTAGGTTAAATACATGCGTTGTTGCCAGCTTGTTTTTAGTGTAAATTTTTCATTATAAATTTTTCATTATTTATTCTCAGAAACTGTATTGTAACTATGAATTAAAATTTTCTTAAAAAATGTATTAGTTATTGTTTAATTTAGTTGGTTTAGTTTTTTATAAAAATGGTAAGAAGTGTTTCTTAATTATAATTAAATATGTATGTAAACTTTCTGATATCCCGTATAGTTCAATGTATAAGAGTCTGAAAAACTCTATCTTTGGAATTTAATATCTCCGGAACTATATTGTTCATCAATTTCGTTTTGCCACCAATCGACGCATGAAGTATTTACATAATAATCTATCTAGATTTCAAAAAAATCCTGAAACAACTCCCTTAAATAAAAATTAGAACATAATTTCTGAATTTGGTTCATTTATTCAGTCGAATGAAAACCATCATTATTACTTGCCTAGTGTTCAATATAACATAGTTACGATTTTATATCGAAAGCAACCCAAATCATTCTGTGTTTTACTTTTCAATATTTTTTAAGAGCTTCATAATATCGATTAATTTTGTAAGATACGTATATTGAATCATATTGATTTAAATAATAAATCATATCCCATAAATCAGCTTTGAAGAAGGACGATTTATTTATTTTTCCATTAGAAGTTCTTCACTCTTTCTTTCTCTTTCACTGTTTCCTTCTTTCTTTAGAGTAAGAGAATGTACTCAGTCATGCGCTCACCCTCCTCCACTTGTTCTTTTACCCAGTGAGAATGAGTCGAACGAACAACACGCATGTTGTTCACTAGTCACGCACCTCGCTACTTAAGGGTCATTGATTTCCAACCACCCAGTCCTGTGTGCCTCACCCCTAAAACCCAATCTTAAAGAATTTCTGGTAGCATCCGATCTTTATTCCAAAGAGGTGTCCAGCTAGAAAAACTCTGACGTGCTAAACAAAACACGTGACTTTCCACTTACCACTTCTCTTATTTTAAAGTACCTTGAATGAGTTTTACTTAGAGAAAGTGGTGTAGGTTTTAGGTGAAACATGATATTAATTAATAAAGTAAAGTATGTGTAGTTTCACAGTGAATGAAATAAAACTCAAAGAGGTTTATATAAACTCAATATATTTCGGTTTATTAGTCCATATTACAGATTAAAACAGTTTTAACCTGTAAACACCTGATGATGGACTAATAATCCGAAATATATTGAGTTTGTATAAACCTCTTTTGAGTTTTATTTGATTCACTGTGAAACTACTACACCCTCTACTTTATTAATTTACCTTGAATGAGTGTTGCTCGGCAAATTTTTGCGATATACCATATATATTAATATAATTTTAAATTTTAAATATAGGTAAAAAGTTCGATTTTGCGCCCAGAATTAAATAAAATTTAATTTATTTTTTGCCTACGTTTTGACCGAGGGATGATCCGCTATTGGAAGTAGGTGTACATCTCTTTGGAAGTATTTTTCCAAGTACTTGGAAATATTTGGAAGTACTTGGAAATATTTGGAATTGCTTGGAAATATTTGGAAGTACTTGGAACTATTTGGAAGTACAAGTGGAAGTAGGTGTACAGCATATTAGGTCGCGGTTCTCCCCTCGGTTTCTACTTTCTCTGGCCATCATCCAGGCCATTGCTGTGCAAAAAGATATTAAGTTAATTGCGATTAAAAATATTAATATACACTCCTTTGTTGCCCCTTTTAAACTATGAAGATAGAGAGAATCTCAATGAAAGTAAGTCGACGTTCTAATATATTTTTTTTTTAATTTCTCGGTGTCTTCTCGGTAATTTTGGGATGCTTTTGCATCAATTCAGTATTAAGATTTACTATATAAATATTACATTTCCAATAAAATACAACTCTTATTAATTACAATAATAATAATAATAATGAATTTTATTGAACCAATTATTTTACATGCATTAACGTATACATTTCATTTGAGCTTCGACTTCGGAGATTACATCCCCACCATCGACTGTTCTTGATCTTCTCGAGCTTGCGATAATGTTTTTAGTCCGTGTTTGTAGTAAGAGGAAAAATTTACGAAATAAAAAAGCCTCTTTGCCGTTATTTATAAAAGAAAGGAAAGAATCAGAGGAAAATGATGATGCTATGATGAAAGATGAGCGTTAGGTCCTGTAGAGTTCCAGTATTAGGGGGTTTAGACTAGTTTGGGTCTTTTGTTTGAACCGATTGGTAATGTCGCTTAGGTTGTCCAACAATCTCTGCATTCCTAGACCGCTTATTAATTACTTTTAAACCATTTATTTTACATGAATTTATGCATACATTATTTTTGAGCTTCGATTCCGGAGATTACTTCTCCACCATCGAATGTCCTTGATCATCTTTTAGTCCTTGTTTTTAATAAGAGGAAAAAACTAATTAAATAAAAAAACCTCTTTTCCGATAATTATTTCAATACCATATTGCGGAAATTAATCCATCCAATTAATCTCCCGCCTTCTCCATCTCCGCTTATTAATTACATTTCTTAATTTTAATATATAATAATATTTGTTAAGAACTATTAGTGGGTTTTAAAATTATAAAAACAATGAAAATAAAAATAAATTGAAATAAAATTTATTTATAAATTTTTATTTATAGATCCATCTGTCACAAATTATTTAATTAAGAAAAAAATCAAAAAATCAATTAAAATTAATTTTGTCAAAGTAGAGATCTTTTCAGTTCGTTTTGTCATCTTCGAACCTGGTTAATAAAGTTTTTTTCAGGAAAATCAATAAAACCATTTTCAAAATAAAAAAATAAAAAAATATTTAAAAATACAATTTTAAAACATTTTTGTACATAAAATGATCAAAAAAATTTTAAGTGAGCTCAATAGTAGGGTTACTTTATAATGCAAAAACTACGGTATTTGAACGTATTGTCCCAAGCCAATACGCTATAGCTTAATATTTATTTCAATATCAATTAATGGTAGGCTCGCGGTAAACTAGACTATAATTCGCATACAGCGAGAAAAAAAATAAGTAAGTAGTAATTACTTAATATTTTTCAAGACAGTAAATAGTACTAAATAGCCATCATCAGTATTAATAAATTATTTATTCTTTATTATTATTATTTTTTTTTTTATTCAATTACAAAATAACAAGAAAAATCACAGATAAAATTTTCAAAATGATTTTAAAAGTATTAATCCAGAAAGTCGATGAAATAAGTAATTACATGTTATATTTTAAATAATAATAATATAATGTTAATAATAATAATAATAATTTATATAAATTAATAATATGAATATAAAGAAAAAAATTAAATATAATATTATTAGTGCATTTAATTTTAATAATAATGATACTAATTTAATATTTCATGTCTTTCCCAATGTTTTGAATTCTTCCATAAATTTTTGTAATATTCCACCTGCTCCACAGAGATCACTAGTGCCGGACACTAAAAGAAGAAAAAGATTACTATTTTTATTATCATTAAAGAGGATATTAAGGACGACTCAGTAGGAAATGCTTGTCAGAAGCGGATTCATGAGGGTAGGTCAATCCTTCTCTCATTTTCAAAGCGAGAAAACAAAATTCAAAATTTTAAAAATAAAAATTATAGAAATGATAGATACCTTTCATTTTCATTTTTTTTTTCAATTATCTGAGACTGAGTTTATCTATTATTTAGAGTAGATACCTAAATCACTTAAAATTACCTACTTTCATTCATACTCGATTTGCTTCAAATCAAAAGAATCGGATATCTTGGTTTGAATTTAAAAGGTACCACCAAAAATCATATACTTCTAACTACATTTTAGCAATTAGTAAAAAAAATTCAATAAACTTTATAACAAAATAGTAACACTAGTGAAAGGGTGCGTGAGTTGGGTAGTTTTTGATTGAATAAATAGGATTACTTACAAGCCTCTTTAAGTTTATTGGTAATTTCTTGAAGATTGTTTTTTATTTCTCCTTCGGGGAATTCAGTCCACGCTTTTTTGAAATCATCCTCATCAAACTTACCATCCTCCTTAATCTAAATAATATATTTTAATTATTTTAAGAATATACACAAAAATAAAGGAATGAAGATTGTAAGACAATTTTGTTGATTCTAAATTTTTATTTTAAATTAATTTCATGAAACTTGGCTTGTCAGGAATTTGGTTTCATTTTACCTAATGGAGTAGGCAGAAGAAGCCTCCCCGAAGATTGAATTTACACAATCTGGAAGCGTGCCCATGGTAGCGTTGAGAAGTCAATGGCTAATCCTTCTACCACCGGGACTTTCAGGCCACGAAAATAATAATAATACCTAATGGTATAATGCGTAACACCCACATTTCGTGAAAATAATTTAAATTAATCAATAAATCTAGATTGACATTCAAAATGCATTTTAATCGAAATTGCTATTTTTTCAATTTAAATTATTCTTGGCGAATTTCAATTTTAACAGGAATTTTTTATGTGTGGGATTAGTATTCCTTGAATATAATGTAACTTGAAAAACTAGAAAGTTGAAGTGCTTGCCAAGCCCATTCTTCTTTTGCATCACACATCCGTAAAAACACTGGAAATAAAAAAGCGAAAATTAGTATCAAAATAATTTTTCTAGGAAGAGTCATGAGTCAATGGCCCATAGTGGATCTGATTCATTTCACTGCACTGTGCTCAGTAGCTTGCGAGTTTTCTTCAATTGCATAGTGGGTTAATAACATTTTTTCAAAAATCCTACTGAGGAATTTCACTTTGAATTATAACTGTTTCTAATGATTAATTGCCCTGCTTAGGAAGCAATAAAAAGAATTAGAGGACGCCTTGAATGGAATTAACCAAATCCTAATAGAAGAAATCAAAATGAAAATAAACAAGAATAAAACCAAGGTCCTAGTATGTACAAAAAAAGAACAAACGAGAACAGGAATGCATCAAAATTAACCAAGAAAACCTAGAAGGAGTTAAGGAATTCCGCTACCTAGGAAGTAAAATAACATGGGATGGGAGGAGCAAAAACAGAAATTAAATCAAAAATTGCCCAAGCAAAAATGGGGTTTAATTCAAAACAAAAACTACTATGCTCCTCCTCAATCCAGCTTAGCAAACAGGAAGTTGCTATTGAAGACATATGTATGGAGCATAGCCATGTACAGGTGTGAAACCTGGACAATTAGAAAAGCGGAGAGAAAGAGATTGGAGGCTTTCGAAATGTGGTGCTACAGAAGAATGATGAATATCAAATGGATGGATAAAATTACAAATGAAGAAGTTCTTGGAAGAATCGGAGAAAGAAGAACCTTGTGGAAGAGTCTGAAGAAGAGAAGAGGTCAGATGATGGGGCACACACTGAGACATGGGGGACTGCTTAGGGATATCTTGGAGGGGGAGGTGGGAAAGAAAAGGGGAAGGGGAAGAACCAGATTAGAATATTTCAACCAAATAATTGGGGATATGGGATGCCAGACATTTAGAGAGGTTAAACAGCTGGCGGGGGACAGAGTCGAGTGGAGACGGATTGTTGCATCAAACCAGTCTTAGGACTGTATACTCAATGATGATTCCCATTAATTCTAAGGGATCGTCCGCAAATTACGTGACCAGTAATGAGGGGGGGGGCATATCAGATTTGTTACAAAATGTGACAGGGGGGCCCGGGATTGTAATGTCACAAAAGTCAAATTATTATAGGGTATAAAAGTGATAGTGTGACGTCACAATACAGGAGGAACTCAATGAAAATGTGACAGAATCTGACACAGGGGGGGGGATGTGTCTAAAAATCTTGAAATTCGTGTGACGTAATTTATGGACGGCTCCTAAGCATTATTTTCTTGAATGAACGAGTTTCACGCTTCTTTTTGGAAAGGAAGTTCAAGGTTTATAGTGTCAGTAAGACGCCACTCTTTAGACATCATAAGTTAAGATGCTACGTAATGATGAACTAGTCAATTTACTACATTAATTTAATAGATAAATTAATAGTTGACCTGAGTGTAATCGTGTCTAAGCTATACACTTAGTAGTCGAGCACGCTAACCACTTAGATTAGGTAGGTACACATAATCACTGTATAACCACTTGGCTAGTTTCACCTCTACGCTTTACGTCCTTATAATCGATATTAAGTCTGTGAAACCTCTTTAAGATGTTATTTTAATAAATAAATATAAATTAATTATTATTGAAATGAATCGACTGCTAAACCATCACCAGAATTGTTCAGAAAGCTACAAAGACTATTAAGAAAAAAGATGTCCAAATTAGTTATCGACTTAGCAGTTACCTCTAATCCCCTAAACGCATAAAGTAGATTCATGCTTTGAGTTACGGATAAACAGGCGCTTGGAAAAATTAATTGATTCTATCTATCATCAAAATGTATAAGAAATAAATTAGATATTTACTAAATATGACATAATTTCCAGAGTATAATCCATATTTTTAAAATAAATATTTAATTTGAGCTTTAATGATATTCTGTTTAATTGTTTTAAAAGCTTTAAAAATAAAGTTATGAATTGTAATATGATTAGAATGATGAATGAAAATAAAAGAGGGAATTGAAAAAAAGGGGATTGAAAAGATGGATTGAATAATGGAATTGGAATAATTATCGGAAAAGAGGTTTTTTTCTTTAATTTGTTTTTTCTTCTTATTAAAAACAAGGACTAAATGGATGATCAAGGACACTCGATGGTGGAGAAGTAATCTCCGGAGTCGAAGCTCAAATACAATGTATACATTAATGTAAAATAATTGGTTTAATAAATTAATATTTTAAATTTTTTTAAAAATGAAAGAGGGCACAGCTTATTAATTTAATATTATTAAAATAAAATCACTAATTTGATTCGAAGATAAATAATAAAACCCAAAAGATGGGTTTGATAATTGATTAAAGTAATCCTGAAATATGAATAATGTCTATTATTCTTTGAGGTAAACGTCAAATATGGTGCAATTGATTATTTATCAGTTATCACATTGGCTCAAACTTTAAAAAAAATATATATATGAGCAATATGAAAAGAAATTTCAATGTTTAGCTTATTTTGTGGTACTCACATCAAGAGCTGGATCTGCTTTTTGTTCTGCTTTTACCTTTTCTACAAGATCTAGAAAAAGAAAGAAAAAAAACAATTAAAATTAAAAAATTATATTTTATCAATAAATTCATATCTAATTATTACATTGAATTATTAGAAGTAGGAAAATAATAAATGGGTAATAGATATAAGGGAAATGGTAATGGGATGGGAAAGAATATTGCCATGGAATTCACTCACTGAGCTTACTGACTAAATAAGTTTGTCTGGAAATAGATGATATCCTGAAATACCTACTTCTCTATTATATACACCGTGCTGGGCAGGGGGATGCGCCACCTGGGCTCCGTAGTGAGTTTTTAAATAAAAAATTTAAATTTCCTAATTTTTAATAAATTTTATTTATCATGAACTATTAGTGGGGTTTAAAATTAAAAAAATCACGTCGGCATAGTCGCGCAAGCCGATTATAATAAGTATAAAATAGATAGATAGTTAGTATAACTAATTAGCTTTAGCCTAAGCCTAGTCCTACCTAGTTTATCAGAAGCACGATAGAATAAACTACTTTGGACTAGGTAGAACTATTTTTTTAAAATCAAGTTTGTGCTGTAACATACTCGTATAAATAAATAAATAAATAAAAGTGTTCACCGCTGACTGAGTACCTTTATCTGTTTTTGTGCTTTCCAAACAGGAGTTCACCTGGTCTATATATAATTTGTCTAAATAGGCATCTAATTCTGCATCATCATCCGAATATACCTGTAACAATCACCAGATTATTACTCAAAATTTAATAAAATGATTAAATAATTAAATATATGATCATGTTTGTTTATTTTTAATCTCTAAAATAAATATAAATTAAATTTTTAAATAAATTATTACCTTAGTCTGTGCGGCTCTAGTAATGAATTCCCACAAAAAATTGCTCATTGTGCTTAAAAATGACTGAAACTTGGATAAATCAAGGGCATAAAGTGAAGAAAATCCGAAAGGTAATTAATTCCTTAAGAGGATGTTTTTTGAAAGCACGAGATGCCTTTGAAAAAAGTTGAAAAAGTCATATGAAATGAAACATTGTCTTGTGAGATGGAGGTGAATTTTAAAATGTTTCTAAAATGGCCTTTCATATGCGTTATTCGGGGTTTTTGACGATTTTCTCAAAATGTACTTAATCGATTTCTTTCAAAAATGAATTAAATGATCAATAATTATTTGTTTTATAATATCAAATTAATTTAATATTTTTAAAAAATTTTCAACCTAGTTCTTAGCGTTTTTTTCAAATTGAACTTCAAGTAAACTACCCTTTAAATGCAAATTTTTTAATAATAATTATTTAAAATAAAAGATAAATGAAAATAACACACAGATATGAAATTTCAATAGATTTGAATAAATATCTAATGAGAAAAAAAATATATTTTTGTATTTTCTAGTTGATTCGCTCCCGGAGAGAAGAAATTGAATTTTTGCATACAATTTCTTTTAAACTACAAAATTCTTGATCAAAATGCTATTTTCTTATTTTAAAAAGTTACTATGAACTTCAAGATGGATTAAACCGATAAAATAAGATCGATTTCTTTCTTATTAATAATTATTTTGGTCTGATATATCGATGGAGATCAGAGACACATTATTTGTTATTGATTCAAGTCTCTACAATATTGAAATATCTTTTAACTCGTAAACTATAGATTTTAGACATTTCATTTAAATGAACTTTTCTGTTGGAAATTAAATCTTCTTTAATAAACGTCATTATATAAATTTGTGTACCTCAAAGGGTTAGGCAGTAAAGGTGAAATTTATGTGGAAAGTTAGATAAATACTGTTTTAACGCCCTAGATATTCTACATATTAATTAAATTATTAAAAATTAATTAAATTATTAAAAAACTCAAATGAAACAATGTACTGTTTTTGAGTTATAAGACCGTTTCAAGATAAAAAAAAACTCACCCGGTAAATGGTATATCTTGGTTTAGAAAATTTAGAATTGAAATAATAAAAAGTAAATGAAAAACATACATGTATACTCTATGAATTAGAAGTTTTCATGATATGCATACCGCTGTCCAAAGCAGCCAGTCGATACCGGCTAGTTACAATTCATGTACACATGTACAGATATTTAATCTGACTGCTGTTTTTTAACAAAGAAAACACTATACATCTGTAAAGAGGTGCCGTCAAGCAAATTCTCTTACCACTCTGGTTCTAAAGTCTAAGACTTTTGGCCTACATGGGCCTCATTTGACGAAAAAACAAATTCCTGGGGCCGCAGATAAATTATACTAATTCTATTGATTTTTATTAATAATAAAAGATAGTTAATAATGTAGAATAATCATATCCACCATGACAAAGAAGCAAAAATGTCATATCAATAATAATCTTTGATTTATTTTTCTTCAGGATTTTGTTTTTAAATAATTTATCATTTAAAATAGTTTTAATTAATAAAATAATAAATATTTTAGAAAATAGAAATATGAGATGAACTATACCCTTATATTTAAGTATTCGAAACTTCATTATATTTATACCTTAAGCTTATAATTTTGCTTTTAGTGAATTTTATTAATGAAAAGCACTTTCAAGTGAATGTAAATTGATACATTTCCAAAAGGTGAATAAATATTTTGTGAACCTAGGAACATTTGTTTCAGGGTAATATTTATAAAATTCTAATAAAGATACATTATTAAATTTTTCTTTTAGATCAATGTCTGATTGTTCTTCCATAGATTCAATCAGAAAGTTTGCATGTAAATTTAACCATATTTATATCTAATAAAAATAGTTTCCAAAATATGCCAAAACTGTGATAAATTTTTCTGAAATTTTGATATATTTTTTCACATTCAAAATTGAAAATCTGCCTTTTATTCTTCGAAAACATTTGCGAAGATTTTCCAATTTCTTCTTATATTAGAAATTTTTTTTTATCGAATTGTATAAATCGGCTATAGGAGAGAGACACTCAGGTTCGAATACAGTCGGGTGCTCAATTCATTTTCTCCTTTTCAAAAAATAATAAAATAATTTTCTAAATGTAGAATTAACAGAAGAAATTATTAATTATTTTATTAAACTTTCTCGGTTCAAAATGCTGTATTTTTCCAGTAAATACATAAAAATTTTAATGTTTTAAGGAAGTTTATAATTTTATGTCGGGCCGCATTCATTGCAGTGCTGGGCAGCATTGGTCTAAAGCCTCATTTGAACAAACATTCAACACTCCTTCATTATTCAATTAAATACTAATCGAACAACCGCATTCGCCAAAAATATCCCTATAACTAACTCTTTTCTCTCATGTCTCTTCGGCGGCATATAATATATAGTACTTCACAGGAGTTTTTAACGGGGTTATAGTAGTGTTTCACAAGTAAATCAATAAAAATTGAAAAAATTAAAAAATTTCTTAAATTATATTTTTGGAGTTTTATTTTTCTCCGAGAGATGAACCGCGATTGGAATTAGGTGTACACCGTCTTTCGAATTATGTGGAATTATTTTGAAATTCATTAGATAATGCCCCTTCATCTATTGTCTTCTACTTGGAAATGAATGTGGAAGTGGAAGTAGGTGTACACGATATTAGGTCGCGGTTCAGCCCTCGTTTTTCTCTATACATATTTCGGGTTATGAGCCCATCATCAGGAGTTTACAAAAGACTGAAAGACGGTGATGGGCTCACAACCCGAAATATGTATAGAGAAAAATAAAACTCCAAAAATATAATTAAAGGAATTTTTTTATTTTAATTTTTTTACTTGTGAAACACCACTATAACCCGTTAAAAACTTCTGTGTTTAATGTATTTCACTATAAACCAACACAGCTTTCCCTAAATGTTATTAATATACTTCAGTCTGTCTCGCATCCACATATTAAATGCTATCCAATTCTTGAAATTTCTTTCTATTCTCCTCCTTTTCACAATGAAAATGCTCCCCTTGGACAGAGGTTACATCTATTTGGTACATCTTCTTAAATAAAATAAATAAATAAACAAATAAGCCTATACTTGCTTTGAACTTGTTATTATTTTTGTTCTTTTATATGAAATAATTATTTTAAATTCGAATTGAAAAGTAAAAAGAGGGACGAATTAAAAGGTGCCATAATATTTTTCAGCACACCTTCATATAGAATTGACTTATTCTAATTGGTTTCATCGTGCAGAGTTCGGACTTTTCTGCACAATCAACAGTCACTGAATAGTTGGTACTCGAAATTGTCATTTATTCATAATAAATTTAATGTAACTCTTATATTTCAACACGAAATAAAAATACCTATATAACAAAAACTCTCTGTAGTTGAACAAAATAGCATACTCTTCACGGGAATTGCTAATTCCATTTCAGATGTCATTATTCTAGCTTCGAGGGATGGAATTAATTGGTCAGAGAGTTTTTAACTTTGTTAAAAACTAGTAATAAAATATTTTATTTGTCATTAGTCCTTAAATTTTTGAATCTTTTTTGTCGCTACTCCTATGTAAAAAGTTAAAAGAACAGCTGCAAAAACTCATCTAATGCGAAACAAAGCTTTAAAATCGCCGAAAAGACATCGCGACCCTTACTTCTAACATTCAATAAAATCATAATTCAAGAGTTTATTAATTATTTAATTAAAGTTTTACTTACAAAACGCTCCGCTAAAGAAAACAGAGTGCAAATGAGTATAAGTTTCAGCATCATTTTTGATTCACTGAGTGAATTCATTCAACGGAAGACCTCTTTATAGCCTTCATTATTTTCAATGTTAGTGTTTATTATATAATTTCATTGAAAAAAAATAAATAAATCGAGGAACAGGAAAAAACATAATATATAATAAAATTAACAATATATAAATTAAGTATTAATTCGTAATGCAATTTGAAATAAATTGGGAGTGACAGTGAAAAAAATAATCCTAATTATATTATATATCAGATAATTATTAAATTAGCTTGTTTTTTTAAATTATGTATATGTTTAACCATTTTGATAAAAAATTTTGTTGAAAAAAAATTTTTTACAACTCGAAAGCTTTTTGATATTTGCTGAAGACTGCATTTCCTGTATGCAAAATGCTTTCTTTTAGAGGCGAAAAAGAATTTAGCTTAAATTGAAATTGGCCTAAGACACATTTGCAAAGGACGTGTTAATTAAACTGTAAAATTTTTATATTTGTAAAATTAAAGGAGATAATCCATACCGAATTATCTTGAAAAACATTCAAGAATTCACCAGATAGGCCTACCAGTGAATACGAGCTAAGAAAACTTTGCCATGCCAGTTTTTAAAAGTTAGTATGTATAGAAACTTTTAGAAGAAAACATTTCAATGAATATTTTCAGCAGCCTCTATTCCAGCTATTCTCAACCGCTGGTCCGGCGGACCACCAGTGGTCCGCGGAGAAATTTTACTAGTTCGCATATATATATATAATTACATATCTTTACATTTAAATATTATTGTAAGTAAATGATAATAAAAATGTTACAATTAACTTATGTAGTAGTTCTTTAATACCTAGTAAAATTTTGTTGTTAAAAGAATATCACTGGTCCGCGAATTTTTTTTACAAATTTTTCTGGTCCGCGGGCCAAAAAAGGTTGAGAAACGCTGCTCTATTCCATTTTCCTATTTCTCCTGTTAATTTCTTAAATCAAAATTGAGGAGCTTGATACATGTATCAAAACCCGTTCGATTCAATTTTTTCAGAAATATGTTTTATTGCACTTTTCACTATTATTTGGTGTATTTTATAAGTATGCTGTGCGGTTGGTATCAAAAAAAAGTCCGCCTGCACATCAAAACCCGCTGGATCCAAGCTTTCCTGAATTTTTTTGACCCTCTTATTGCATTTTTACACCTTTAATAGTAGGACATATAGGGCCGGTCGCAATTAAACAATGTAAAGAAGAAAAAAAGAATCAAACCTAGTGACAAGAGGTATTTTACCCAAATCAGTTAATGACCCGCCCTATGAAATTTTATCTTTACTGTAAAATGTCATATATTTACCAAATTTGTCTCTCTTTTCTGTAAGAGGAGGCCCCCTCCTGCGCGGCCCAATAAAGAAAATAGTTCTTTCACAAATGCAAAAATTCAAGAAGTCTTCGAAACTTGGAATATAAGTCATTAAAAGCATAATAAACACACTGTTAAAATTTGAAGACGATTTACCACACCAAACATGAAATAAGTAATTGCAATTAAAATTGAAATTTTATACCATATGGTAAATTGGGAAAGGGTGGGAAAATGATCATTATTTTAATTTTTTCATTGAAGGACTTTCAATATCTTAGTGAAAAAATAATATTTGTTAGAATAATATATTCGGAGCAACTTAAAAAAAATTGAAATTATTTACCACGTAGTTTTGATAAAAAATAAAAAAACAAACATATTTGTGGAATTATTTTTAGTGGAGGTGATATAAGATCAATGGCTTGGAAACGATCCATTCATAAAGAAGATATAGTAGTGTGAGAAGTAGAGTCACATTAAAAAACATAACCTAAAATTTTAGCACTTTTCATTAGTATAGAGTGGTTACGAGGCTAAAACTTTTTGTGTGGATTGTCATGAAAAGAACTTCCTTAAATCCTGAAGAAGGAAGGAAGACACTCCGAAATGTCGGTTTTTAAAGAGGATAACAATGACTTTCCAATAAAATTTGGTTTATTCAGAATTTTATTTTAACATTATTCATGGGTTGCCTTCCACCAATTATCCATTATAATTTTGAAAGTTTTTCTTGGGTAGGAAATGTTGATCTATTGTTTATTATTATTATTTTTTTTTTACATTTGTTTCTTATAATTTTAAGGATATAGGTCCAATTAAAAATGTGGTTTTTAATAAGAAACCATGGCCCCTACAAACAGTGGTCCAAGTGCAACTGTGAGTCCCCTGCGGGGCCCAAGCCCGAGCGTGGGATTTTTATTTTGAAGGAGATACTTTAGATAAAAGAGTTTAATAAAAGGGCGTAGGGTGACCCTACTTATTCTACTTCGTAAAAAACATCCATATTAAGGGACCCGCTTCAAATTTTGGGTCCCAGGACCGAAATTTCATGTGAGGGTCAAAAAAGTTTTAATTTTTCAGTATATTTTTTGAAACATTGATTTTACAATTCCCTCAGTGATATAAATAAAAATTGATTTCGTTCAAAATTGAAACCTTTGAGGACCGTGGTGGAGACTGACCCATCACAAACGGTGCGTGGGATAGCGGAAGAACTGGGCGTCAGCTCCCATGCGGTTTTTGATGGTTTAAAACGTATTGGAAAGGTCAAAAAGCTCGAAAAGTGGCTGCCTCAAGATTTGAACGATCGACAGAAATTGTCACGTTTCGAGGTCTGTTCTTCTTTGCTTTTGCGCAACCAAAACGATCCTTTTTTGGATCGAATCGCCACGTGTGATGAAAAGTGGATCCTCTACGACAACATGAGACGTTCAGGAGAGTGGTTGGACACCGATGAGCCAGCCAGGCATTTTCCAAAGGCGAAAACCCACCAAAAAAAGACCATGGTTACTGTATGATAGTCAGCGGCTCGTGTGATTCACTATAACTTTCTGCAACCGGGTCAAACCATCACAACAGAGTCCTATTGTGAGGAAATCGACGAAATGTACCGAAAATCGCGTCAGCAGAAGCCGGCACTGGTCAACAGAAGAGGTCCGATCCTGCTCCACGGCAATTCCCGTCTGCACGTTTCACAAATCACCGTCCGAAAATTAAACGAATTGAGCGTCAAAGTTCTGCCTCACCACCATACTCCCCTGACCTCTCGCCAACTGACTACCATCTTTTCAAGCATTTCGATAACTTTCTCACCTGTAGAAACTTCGCCAATCAGGACCAGGCAAAAACGGCCTTCGTCGACTTCATCGAATCCCGAGCACCCAATTTTTATGCCGACGAAATTAATAGACTTGTGTTATCTTGCCAAAAGTGCACTAATTCAAATGACGCTTATTTCAATTAAATTGAATAAGTATTCACTGAGATATTACAGTTTAGAGTGGACTCATAAAAACGGACAAAACTTTTGAAACACCCTAATATAATATTATATATAATAATATTTTATAAAATCTTTGTCATTTTTAATAATGAATATATTACTTCTTATGTCACTATTAAAAACAAATTAAACTTTGGCAAAATGTTCATTTCCATGGTGAAATCTAAACTATCTTTTGGAATTATTGTCATATAATATTTTGTTTATGCTTTCCCTCTTTTTATTTTCAAAATACATTTACTCAATTTTTTTAGCGAAATTATTAATTTTTGTTAATTCGATCATTTGAAATATCCTCTAAAGATTTCAAGAATCGTTTCTAGTAGGTATATTATATTCTACGGAGATTAATAAATTAATCCTATTCAATATTCTAATACATATTAGCGGGATTAGATGATCAATTATTGATGATATGGATAAAATTTAGGATATTAAACTTATATTTTTAAAAAATTGAAAAATGTAAAAATTGGTTCAAATAGATTTGAAATTAATTTTCACTCAAGTATTGTCTTTTTTACATAGAGACAAACCTATTTTTATTTTTAAAGTATAAATACAAGAATAAAAAACAATTTAGTAATTTAGTTGTAATTTTTATTCATCTGCCATAATAATATAATTTTTTAATTACATTTAAATTTCAAATGAAGCCTTATTACTTTATAATTTTCACAGAGTATTTATTTATTTTTAAAAAAATTTCTTATTATTTAACTTAAAGATGACGCAAATGATCAATTAGTTCTTGAAGTTTTCCTCCGGCATCACATCTCGATGTAGCATGCTTCACTAAATATTTATATAAAAAAATATAAGTATACATAGAATTAATTTGGATATTGCTGTAAATAAAAAAATATGAAGAAATGCAAATTACTTACATATTTCACGCATACGACCGCAAACAAATTGAATACCAATTTTAAGATTTCCGTCTGGCATTTGTTCTACTTTATCCATAAAAACTTCATTTGGCTTTCCTTCTGTAGTGATCTAGAGAGTTGGGGTAAAAGATTCAATGTGTGAAATAAAAAATATAATATACAATTTTGTGAGAAATAGAAATAAATTAGATTAATGGTCGAAGAAAATTCATAATTTAAAAATTTCTAATCAAACTAATCTAAGTTAATATGGTGGGAGCATTCTAGAAACAATTATTTCTCCGCCCTTGTCACTTGCGGCTACGTTGTTTATTTTAATTTAAAAGCTATAAATTGTTCGAAATTAAAAAGGAATTTTGCCGAAAGTAACTGAGTTGAAAGCAAAGTTCCCTCTAAGCTGCGCGGGTGCGCCACCGCGCATTAATTTTTCGAAAGTTGTGCTGCCGTTTTTGTATTCTGAGCACAATGGGCTTGTTCACCATTTTTTTTTATTTGATTTTATAAAAGAATTATTCCATCTAAAAATGGCAAAAAATCAAATTTCACAAAAAAAAAAAGTAAAATTTAGTTTTTTTTTTTTACTTCAAACACAGGCACAGGCAGCCTCCATCACCCCCTCCACTTGCACACTTTTACAGTTTTGAACATTTTTGCTCCCATATACTTTTGTACCGAGCAGTCAGCGAAAAAATTAGAGGGAATATTTTCAAGAAGCAATACGGATTTATCTTCAGTCTAATACAAATATTTCACATGTTAATAATAACATAAAAAAGTCATCAAATTATTAGCAACAGGCTTTAAAAGATAATTATTAAATTTACTTTTCTCAAAAAGAAGAGACATTACTAAACGGCTTTCGCTTTTATTGAAAATATTTAATTCAATTATTACTAATTTCTACAAAGTACTCATGAAATCCATTAATTTATTTTTGACTAAAAATTAAAACAAGGCTTTTGAAACAAAATAAAAGTATAAATATATATAAATATATTCAAGTATTATAAGAAGAAATATCGTCGCCTTAGAGTGTATAGTAAACCTGCTAAATTCATTTTTTATCATATATGCTATATTAATACCGTTCGAAAGAAAAAGAGATGCAGCATCGTCCAAGTAAAACTGCTACTTAAAATTACGATCGTAAGTTGTACAAAAATAGTTTCTTTCCTAAACAACAATATTAAATTTTGTTTGTTTTTTGTCTGTCTTGTAAAATATCCTTGTTATGAGTTAGCAGGCTTACAGTCCAAGGCGACGATACTCTTTACTTTAGTTATTTGTGTGTATGTTTTTTTTATCAGACGAGTCAATAGGGAGCATGGACTGTAGTCCTGGGGCCCCGGGCGTTCGCCAAATTAATTATTACTATTAGTATTTTAAATTTTTTGGTTACATTAAATATCATTGTTAAAATATATTAATTTATATAAAAAATATATTTGTTAACAAATATCTATTAAGAGGAACACATTAAGATTGAGCCCCGGGCCCAAGTAACCACTTTCTCAGCAGCCCTGTGTGTTAAATAGGATTGCCAACCCTCCCAGAATTTCGGGATTTTCCCGGAATCTGTCCCCAAATTTTGAAAGTCTCCCGGCTCAGGGAATTTTTAATTTAATGTTCTTTATTAAATATAAAGTAAAATTGCGTTGTATAGTTTATTTATAAGTTATTTTTTGTCGAATAAAAAATATTTACAGTATTTTTTTTTGCCTAGCTCCAGGAATTTCTTTCTACAGAGTTGGCAACCAGAGTGTTAAAGGAATTTAAATTTAAAGAGGGTATGTGGGACTTGAGCTCAGGTCCCCTGCTTGGAAATCTCCAAAGCTACACCTCTACCAACCCACCCGTCAATATTTATTTATTTATTTATTATACCCATTTTTGCTAGCCTCCAACTATTTAATTTATTCTTTATAAAAATATGTTTGATTTAAACAAAAGAAAATAAGACTCCTAATTATTTTTATTTTCTACTTTCTAAATATAAGGCTAAATAAAAAGATAATATATGTATAAATTGAAATTATACACATTATATTTTGATAGAGATGGTGAGAGTATAGAAATTTATCATTTTAGACTAAACTTCAATTTAGTTCAATGTGTGTAAGATTATATATATTAAAAGTATTAAACATGAAAATAAATGATTATACGCATTAAATCCATAAAGGGCTTAAAAATTAAAGGGATAGAATAAGAACTTTTGCTTAAAAAATTTCCAGATATTTTGTGATCAAATTACGATAATTCTTCTATTGAAAAAAATGAAAGAAAAAAATTGGGTTTCTAATTTAAAAACAAAAATTTCGGAAAATGTGAAGAATGTGGGGAAAACAAGCTGGACTAATAATTTCTCTATGGGTAGACTGTTATAAAGAATTCCAAATTTGTTAATTTCTTCAAGTTTTAAGCAATATGATATGATTAAGATGTTTTTTGCTAAATTTCAAATAAAAAATCTGATTAAATAGATATCGCTCTAAATAAATTAAAATTAAAACAACATTTAAAATCTTTTAAATTAATAATAATGTGGTAGGTACTTCGGAATTTATAACGACATCACAGTATCCCATTCATCTTAATATTTCTTTATTTGATTGAATATAGCCATTAATTCTTTTTGATATTATAACACCATATTTAATATTCTGCTATAGTAATTTCATCGGGTAGGTGTGAAGCACTCAAAAGATCTAATATTTAATATATCATAATTATGTAACAACAAAAAGCAAATAAAGCTAAATAAAGCTACATGATATTAAATACCCTGACGTGTTCTGGTGTGGCCATCCACTTGACTTTACCATACAATCTGGCCCCTCACTTATATTTAATATTTAATAAAATTATTTATAATCATGTAGGGGAAGGTGTTAGTTTTTGCATTTTTAGACTTCTGGGGCCCCAGTGATTATGTATACAAAATTTGTTTGAGTTTGATACAAGGGCCTAGATTTACATTTTTGACCGTACACTCCCCCCCCCCCCATTTTAGGCGGTTAGTTTTTTCATTTTAAGACTTCTGGGGCCCCAGTGATTATGTATACAAAATTTGGTTGAGTTTGCTCAAATGGCCTAGATTTTTAATTTTTATCCCCCTTTCACACCCCTTAATTTTGGGTCTATATGCACCAAAATCTAATCAGCTCTTAATCTCAATGGACCAAAACTACCTGTGAAATTTGGTTTTGATATTCTCACTAGTTTTTGAGCTAGCTCGTCCACAAAAATTTGGTAACGCACAGACTAACAACCAGAGAAACTAACTAACAGACATTTTGACTAAACAATTATTATCTCAAAAAATATAATTTTTTCGATGTTCACTTATTAGGGATTTTTTGTAGAGCGAAATGCCATGGTTTTGCTCAATTTTTTTAATTAAAATAGTTTCTTCCGTTTTTGAGATATTTCGAAAAAAAGAAGGAAAAAAAACACTTTTTTTCATACACGCTTACAATACTTGACCATACCCTGTATGGTAAAATAAAAATGAAAATACTCTGGTCGTTTTGAAATTTTAGAGAATCAGCATCCATGGACCGCACGTCACTGACAGTGAATAGGAAAGTGCAACAGGTGCACCCACACAGGATCCAGTCTCTAGAGCAGGCAACCGGTATATCGCGTAATTTTAATTGTCCGCAAAGAAATTCAGATATTATTTAAATTCAATGAGATACACTTACCCAACTCATTTTTTGAAAAGCGCATCCCACAAAACACTAAAAAAAAAAATCGTTATATCTTTGAATCACAATAAATGATTTCTGAATTAAAAAAATTGTAGTTAATAAAATTTAAATCTACTTACATCCATATCATGATCTACCTTCTCACCATTTTCCATTTTCTTAACGTGCTCTAAAACAATCGATAATAATACATTATTTAACTATATAAATAATAGAAATTGTCTGAAAAATCACGACAGATTGTCTTCTACTAAATCTTAGTTTCTATGAATAATTTTTATTACTTGCCCGAAGAAATACTAGTATATTAGATTCACTCCCTGGGAAGTTAACTCAAAAAAAAGTTTACCCATATTATAATATATTCCATTTTGTTCATGGAACATGGTGTTGGTTCGAGGTGAAATATATTTGTAAAATTAATTAGACTATTATGGTAAGTGTGTTTGACATTGCAAAGAAGGAGGATAGGATTTTCATCATAAATTATTTAACGTTTTATTTTGAATTAAAATTAAAATCAATGATCATCCTTTTTTTCAGTTTCTCACTTGCTCCCTTGGTTTAAAGATGTACCACATTTTTCAAACTTTTTTTTGATATTTTTATCTATGAGATTTATTACAGCCCAGCAGCTGAAAATCTATAAGAATCACATAAAATTATTCACAAAACTTTTTCACCACAGTCTTGTATTATCCATATTCTAATCATCATTAAGGTCACATTCATCTGTCTTACATAGATTACTATAGACATTCAAGAGCGATAGTCTACTACTGGATTTGAGATGTTATGGATTATTTTTATTATGTTAGAAGGGTTGTTTAATTTCTTCGGAAATCTAGCCGGAATTCCAAAAGAGTGCGATCCGGGTACTTGGCTTGTCCGCTGTGAGGGGAAGTATATCTGACATATATAGCATGCGAACTAAAATAAAAATAATACATATCATCTAGGCATAACCCCCGCAAGAGAGGATCCAGGTGCCCCCATTGGTTCCGGGCCCGGGTCCTGCAGGGGCCCAGACCCGGCTATGCCATTTTTTTTATGGGGGTATGTTAGAAAAAAAAACTTTAAAAAATATTTGTTAATTGTAAAAATATATGTTTAAAATTATTATTATTATTTTTTTAATTTCGCTTTCATTTATAGGTTTACGCGTGTACCCTTAGTATCATTGAAAAGTAAAAATGTATATGATTGTAGCTTAGTTTATTTTTTTATTTTTAGGACCTTATCCAGGTACTATATTTTTTTCATTAAAATAACAACGCACAAGCACAACACCACAGCGATTGGGGAAATAACAAAATATATAACCCATTCTGACCAACTTTCTCCACTTCATAAATAACACATACTTATTACATAAAGAGGGCCCGGTTCAGATTTTGGGCCCCGAGCCCGGAAGTTAATGTAGGGGCTATACATCTCGGATCTATTAGTAGTAGACCGTCTCTCTTGAATTTCCATAGTAATTTCCTAAAGCTACTAATATCGGCATTTCTCTTTTATATGGATTATATGTGACTTATTCTCAGTGCTGAATCACTTAGTAGGTATTATTATGTTTAATTTGGAGATCGCGAATATTGCTCACACAAAAAACTATTAAGCACATCACGGGGAGTGTGATTTTCAGTCTAGTAATTTGGACTAGGGAGTAGAGTTTCGCGACGATACCTTACAACCTGCCTCCCTTTAGTCTTCTCTTTTAGAAGCCACAACAATCTAAAAGTTCTCAAGCCTCACTCCCCGAATTACAATGCCCTCTTTGTTTCTCCCTAATGATACATATTTTAAGTGCCAAAAATATTAAATCTCAAAATTTATTTTAATTGAAATTCTAACTATAATACTAAATTTTCAATCATTATTTTATCTCGAGTGTCTGTATGAATGCCGATATTCTCGATAATGCAAGATTAGACATTATATTAGATTGGAGTTGGTGGTGTTTCACAAAGAGAAAAATAAAAAATATTTTTTAAAAATTACTCAATATATTTCGAATTGTTAGCTCATCATCAGGAGTACATCGGCTAAAAGATAAAGTGAAGAAAACGGTAAATTATTTATTTTTTGGCAATGTGTTTGTGTGGTCTTGAATGAATTATCAGCCAATATAGCTTAAAAATAAAAATAAAGTAATAAAATATGTATATTCTTTTAGAGTTTTTATATTTATGTATGGGTTTTTTCCACTTCTAAACCATCCTATTGGCTGATAATTCATTCAAGACCCCACAAGCACACTGCCAAAAAACAATTTATCGTTTTTATTCACTTTATCTACTCCTGATGATGAGCTAACAACTCGAACAGCTCGAAATATATTGAGTAATTAAAAAAATTTTTTTTTATTTTCCTCTTTGTGAAACACCACCAACTCCAACCTAATATAATTTGTATAATGTTTCACTATAAACCAACACCGCGTTCTCTAAGTTTGATTCAATATGAGAAAGTCTTATAAAGGTTTTTTTGGTGCCAACATGTTTGTAACATTCAAAAAGCTGATTAGATTTTTGTTTTTTTATTCAGAACTTATGACTCAAAAATGCAGGAAATAACAAAATGAAATTTTTTTTTGCGAAACTTTTAAATGGATATAAGACCCTACATTTTCTAGACCACGGTTATTATTAAACTGCAACTCTGTGGTGAGTTTCAGCTTGCTAGTTTAAACTATTCATTGAGAAAAATCGCAAATCACTAAAGTTGCAGAAAGCGTATGAATATTTGAAAAAGTTTTCACTTGTTCTTCCATTTTTACTCAACAATAATGAATTTACTAAAATCTTTATACTGTACCTTCGTCGATCTTCACTTCTTTAATACAAAGATCTCTCACTTTGGCATATTCTTCTTTCACATGTTTTTTCATATCTTCATTTGCATTTGCATGATTCTTGAACATAAGAGAAAAAATACAAAATTAAAGATTAATTTATATGGAATAAATTAAAGATTATGATTTCTGCTTAAATAAATAATATTATGATCTAATTTCATTCTACCAGAATGATCATCTTCATAAGAAAAGAAAATCAACTTGAAGACGGGTTTGACGCAACTAAGTACGCTTATTCATTGAAAGTTATCAGACTATGACTTACTTGAAGATTTTTTCTAGTTAAAAAGGTTTCATTTTGGAAATCTCTTTCTCAGGAAAGGAATGTTGTCAAAGACTTCTCTAGTCTAAGATCTAATCTCGTCTCTGAGCACTTGATATATGTTATCATTATCACCAATTTCCGTGAATTATTTAAAAGAAAAGTTTTTTGTTAAAATTTTGAATACAGGAATATTTAAATAGTTTATAATATATTTTATTATTTTGTAATTAAAAATTTAATTTTAAAAAATCCTAATGCGTGGGCAACTCAATGACTCCGTAGCTTTTTCATCGCTCATTCTAAGTAATTATTATATAGTAATAAATATAATTTTAAATTGAAATTAGAGAATATTTTTTTTTTATTTTAGTCACAAGGATCAGCTTTTCTTTTAAAAGTCACAAAATATTCCTTAAACCCCTCTCCCCCTAGTATTTGTATCCTAGGCGTTTCACAAAATGATTTATTATATAAAATAGATAATATTAAAAATAATAATAATAATAATAATTCTAGAATTAAATATTATATAAATTACTTATTTAAAATAAATATTTTCACCATTTATTTATTTTAATGAAAATTATTTAAGATCTTTAACATTTATGGGTAATAAAAACAAAACAATTACTCAAATAAGCGAATTTGAATTTATTACGATAAAAAAACATGTTTATATCAAAATTACATAGAATTGTTTTATTAAATTTGAATTAAAGCAAATTTTTTGTGAAATTTTAATTATATTCTTGCTATCAGAATTAAAAATTATTATATATTTATGTGAACATTTATTAAAATAAAAATGTC
This sequence comes from Forficula auricularia, assembly GCA_024734495.1. NCBI lineage: Eukaryota > Metazoa > Arthropoda > Insecta > Dermaptera > Forficulidae > Forficula > Forficula auricularia. Next base: position 1,628,813 of record JALMQS010000351.1, read on the forward strand.
TACAAATCCAATCCGGATAAACGAGGGCCGGGTAAACGAGTTTTTACTGTATTACAGATTGAGGATCTATCTGTTGATAAATGTCATCCTTTTTTTGGTCCTAGTTCATATTTTTGCTGCACTTGGCAAATAAAGCCATTCGTTACTTTGCATATACATGCACGAAAATTTAATTTTCACTGGGTATATGATAAAAAATAACTTACCAAGACTTGTTGCTAGTAATGTGAAGGTAAATAGAAGAAACGTGAATCCGTTCATTTTGACCTAATAATAATTCACAAATGCCAGTTAGAAATGTTTTATCATAAATGTATTCGTTTATATATATATGTAGAGACAACAGAAAAAATCAGTGATTTTTATCTCATATTATCTACATTAAATGCCGTTTAATTATAGATATCACTCAATCAATCTAGATAGGAATTAATGGATATTTCGGTAGAAGGGAGGAAGAGAAAAAATGAATGGAATCACTTTATGGAAATTATTGCTCGAAATGAGATAAAACATTTGATTGTAATATTTTTAGTTTAAAAAATATCTTTATCACTATAGAGGTATCTCTATATCGTATATCCATTATAATAATTAGAGATATTTAATACAAAATTTAAGTAGGAATTGGGATATTTGAAAAGACTAACTTTAGTTACGAGTATGGGGATATCGGATCAGGTATTAATCGGAATCTCGCAATTCTTTCAAATTCTATCAAAGTCAAACGGTTTGTCTAGATAATAAATTAACGAAAAATATGCATAACTTTGTTTCTATGGTATAGAAGTCAGTAACTGTTTCAAACTAGCATGCCTATAAGGCGAGATAGTTCGAAACTAACTGCTATAGCAACATGATCAATACAAACAATACACCAAGCCGTTCATTTCGATGACTTAATCAACCAATCTTACCAAGGTATTCACAATCCTTATCATTTTTGAAAATATAGGAAACTTGAATATCTTACTGATTGTATTATCTTCTTAGTTAACGCAGATTTTAACATCCCTCGATGTTTCTCAGCAGCCAGTTTAGATGAAAACTCCTTCTCCTATATTTCTGGACCACATACAAAAACTCCTTGACGATTAATTCAAAAGAAAATTCGTTTTTAGTAAATAAAGTAATGTAATCGGCAAGATAATAAAAACAATTATTATAGTGATGATAAACGAACTATCGATTAAATTGCCTGTTTGCTCTTAAATCGGCCTCAAAATAATTTTAAAATCTTCTCAAAAAGTATATTTTTGCTAAATAAAGCTAGGCTAAGCTATTGGTATCTAAATCTTAAGCACCTTACTCTTATTTGGAATGATCTTACATTCTTACTTTGATGTTTTAATTTTAACATTTTGTTTGAGTAATGTAGTGTGTGTATCTAAAAGGTAGACATAAAATAATTTTGTGTAAAAATGCATCTTATGTGGTAAGAGAGATCTAGCGGAATTATGGAGTCCAAGGTGTCTGTGCACCCGAGTGTTGAAAGAGTGAAGTTTACAAGAGTCGGAAAGAAGGAGACAGGGAGAGAGTTTTATACCTTACAATTCTATAATCGTGTGATGCGTGCAGAGCAGAATTAGAAGGGAATTAGTATTTTAACTCATCGGACCTCATGTCTTCATCTTTGAAATAGACAAATCATTGAAACTTGATGGGTAAGCTAGTCAGAGTTTGGTCGTCTATTAATCTGATTACTCGTTTCTTAAATGAATCCAAGGTGGCAAGAGAATCTTTGATGTATTGTTCATTTAGTCAAATCCTATATGTTATTTTATATATTGGTTATTTGTTTTATATGTGCGTATATTTCAGTATGAATTATTGTCCTAGCTCAGATTATGGACCGGTTTAAATTTTGCTATGTGGTTGAAAAAGAGACAAGTTAGGGATTATTAGAATTTATTAAATTATCGAAATTATTTATTGATTTAATATTGTCTTTATAATAATGAATATCTAAATTATATGCTAAAGTGACTTTCAAATAATTATATGATAGTTTTTTATTTTGTTTTCTTAATTTTCTGTTTCCTTAATTTTTTTTATTTCAGCAAAATTTTCTCGCATAATGGGCAACATTTTGCAGCCGGCGTCTTCAAGATCTTTTACATCAGTCACTAGAATAAAATAAATAAATCAGGAATAGATATGTCCATATAAATGTGAGTATATAGTGGAAGATTATCGGTCGATTTTTGTAGTCGGAGATGTTTTTGCTAATTTAATATCGTGGATAGAAATCGGTCCCTCAGCAACTGAACTTAACACTCTTAGGCTCATTATTTTGGTGAATAGAAAACAATCATTTTCTAATTAGTTAAATAACAATAAATTATTCAAAAGAGTTACTAATATCAAGAGACAATTTTTCTAAAATTAAAGTAGGTATACAAAATAGACGATTTATCTTCATACCATCATAAACCACAATTCTTTGTTGCTATTTAATAAAAAACAAAAAATACATTAGGGGGTCAGATAGGCTAGGCGGTAGCGTGACAGCGAGCTAACCAGGGGACCCGGGTCGAATCCGACTCGAGGCATCCAGCTAAAATCTGACCCCCGGGGGTAGAGACAAATTTAAAAAAAATATAACTAGTATCGTAAGCTTAATAGCTTATGGCTAGAAAGGCCGAAAAGCCAAAAAAAATACATTATAGAAATTTATTTATTCATTTATATATAATTTTTTATGATAAATATGTAAGTAGGTAAAGAAGGCACAACACTTGATGACTTTCAAATCATAGAAAGAAGTGAAAGACATTTCAGGACTTATGTTCCTGTCGAAGGTACCTGTGGAGATAGGTTTTAAAAGATTGAAGATTATTGTTGCAAGAAATAAAAGAACATACTCTAGAATTCATAATGGTTGACAAATGCGTTTCTTCGATTTGTGTCAGATTCGGTTGCGAAAGGGTGCTGAATATTTACAAAACCCGTATTTCGTGAAAATAAAGCTTTAGAAGAAAGTTTTGACTTCATCCCGTTAGAACAAATGTGACGATAATATCTACAATAAAGGGAAAAGTGGGGCCTATGAATATAATGAGCTAGATAAAGCGAAATCATAATTTTATTGCTCGCTTCTGAATTCCATTCAGAGAGAAGGCTTGAAGCCCCATTTCCTCAGATACGAGAAATGCTAAATTTGAATCTTGTATAAGGTAAGAAGTTAAAATGGAGTAAAATACTCTAAATAGAAAACTTAACTTAAATTCAGCAGATTTTATTACAGGTGTTATGTACTCATTCCAAGAGAGGTCAGACTTAATGGTCTAAGCCCGACAATGATACCTTATCGATCAATCCCAAAGAATTTGAATCAAAGGAAATGTCTGGGGGATTCCTCTCAACTCTTCCAAATACTAGTTAACTAAAACTCGAAAACACCAATTTTTAAGAGCTTATAATCGATATTAATCGAAAAAACAATAATTAGCCGATTTTTTGTAAGAATCGGACAATTAATTATTAATTATTTTATTTTTCATTTTTATAACTATAAAAACATCCTAGGGTTTAAAATGGTTTGAAGATTACTCCTGAACATTTTTAATTTTTTTAGTTCATTTATTGAAGAACTTTTCCTTAACTTGTTTATAATTTTTTTAATATTTATTATTAATAATAATAAAATATTATTTTCTAGATTTGAGGCCTTGATGTTTAAGCTGTTTACTAAAAGAGAAGTTCAGCTGAATTGTTTCGCTCTCAGTCTATTAGTCCAAGAGCTGGTGACACATTTTGAGTACGGATTTGACCCAACTAGAAAAAATGCGTAATAGTACCGTCTATGATAGTTGTACAAGGAATGGCCAGTCTGGCTGGTCTAAGCAGGTGGACCAGGTACTGCGCATGGTGTGAGTGCGGTAAAAAATACATATGTGTTAAAAAATATTTTTGACCAACAATGAAATTATAAAAATTATAATTTATAGTCAATTATAAACATAATATATTCACCCCAGACCATTTGAGTGGTGGGACGTGGAACCAGACCACCCAAAGTGTATTTTTACAACATGCCGCACTCACACCATGCGCAGTACCTGGTCCACCTGCTTAGACCAGCCAGACTGGCCATTCCTTGTACAACTATCATAGACTGTACTATTACGCATTTTTTCTAGTTGGGTCAAATCCGTACTCAAAAATGTGTCACCAGCTCTTGGACTATATTGACTAAGGCCAACAAGCACTTGAAAAAGACTTTAGAATAGATATCGAAAAGTTAAGCATTCTCAATAAAAACCTCCAAACTAGAAGTATTCTTCTTATAAAATGTTTTCTAGCTCACACTTCCTATTTTAAGGAGGTCTCATAATAAGAACTTTGACAAATTCTGATTTATTTGATCAATAGTATAAGATTTTTAAACAATCTTGCATTAATATACAGCTCCGATTTTTAATTTGAACACTCCTGTTGGAGAATTTATCACAATTGCGACCACAAAAATAATTCAAGGAGTTGTTGTCATTGGTGGATGTTGTTTCTCTATGTAGACATGAAATGGTGGCAAATTTTTTGAAGGTTAATCGTTATGATTCAATTACAGGACAAATTGACGAGCAATAAAAAGAAACCGATAATCTTTAACTGTATACGAAACTTAATAATTGAGAAATTTAAAAAGTAATCCTTACATGCTTTTTCACATTTTTCTAATATTTCCTTAAAAGTTGACAGAAGATTCTTAGGAATTGATTTCTGAGCATCTTTACAATATTCCTTATTATATTTACCTTTTCCATCCATCTATAACATAAAAAATAGATAATATTATAATATAAAAAAGTAACTGTGTATTTCTCAAGACATAAAATAGAAACTGCTCTCTCATTTTATTGAATTAATGAAACTTTAAAAAGTTTATAAGCATAAATTTAAAGTACCCATTTCTTGACTCACCACTTGAAATTGTCTCCAAATACATGATGAGTACATCTAAAAAAAACAATAAGGACTGAATTTTTTTTAATTTTAATTTTATTGAGTAATGTCTAATAAAACAGAAACTTTTTAAAATATCGCTAATAATACTAAAAAAGGGGAGGTCAAACTCACACAGGTTTTCGACTCTTCATTCCAATCTTTTTCTATTTCTCCAACTTCATCTGAAAAAAAAACAAAAAAAAATAATAATAAATTGATGATTTTAAAAGTCCCTTTTTAAATTTGATATACAAATAAAAACACATTTAATAAGATTGATATATCTACATGATAGTTACTAAATTTTGACTAATCAAGAAAAAGAGTAATCTCAAAATAGACCATTAAATAAACAAATATATGTTAAGTTTTTTTTCGAGTTATATTAGCAGAGGGCTTAATAAAAAAAAAACCCAAAATTTAGTCGAATATTATGTACTATTATTGAATGAAAGGTATGCGCCTTTTTGGTATAGGGTTGTAAATCCTCAAAAAGGTTCTGTTTAACCTTTTGGAGATTAATTAAATTTATAAATTGTGCTGTGTTATATATATAATCTCTAAAACAAGATGACTACATACAATAGTGAACAAATATTCAATATTAATTTACATTTACATTTTTTTTAGTTTCGAGTAAACATTTTCTAAGAAACTACGCTAATGATTTAAATTCGAAAAAGAGCTGCTTAACCAATAATATTTATACTTACCCTCTGTTAATTTTTGTACTTCACCACAAAGTTTTTTGAAAATATCATAATACCCTGACATCATTTTTAATAAATCTCTTTTAGGATCTTCTGTATCGTCCCCCTGAAAAAATGACTAAATTAATCTCAAAAGTAATTATACAGTTTTTTAAACTACTATCAAATTTCTTAGGTGTTACATTAAAATTAAAAGTTGCATAGTTTTAAGTCAGAATTAGCTCTTGCATTATGAAAAGAAAAGCAAGAAATTTTAAGGTTTGTGTTGCAATCGAAAGTACCAGAATCAAAAAGTGATGAGCTGGAATAAACTAATTGATCAGATTGAAATTAATCTTCGATGAATTATGGCTTAATTACCTGTCTATTCTATAACATAGAATTATAGATCACTCCTGCTTTGTTATAATATTTCTCCATGTTCAATTTTTTTAGATTTATAATTTTCTCTCGTTTCATTTCTTTTTAATTTTTATTTAAATTTATTTAAAAAATATCTTACTCAAATTTTTTGATAACTGATATTAATACTGTAAGGGAAAGTGAGTCATGTTCGGTCGTCTGAAACATTCATCTATCGTCATTTAAAAATTGAATTTAAAACTTTTTTCCTTAATCACATAACTAAATAAAGTAAAAAAAAAGCAACCTAAATCATGAAAATGAGGGTAAATACATAATATCTAAAAGAGCCCAGAAAATATTTGATACCAGCAAATAAGAAAATTCAGATACGTAACTAGTCTGATAACAAAGAAGATAATATAAGTTTAGAGTCTTTGGAAGATACCGAGCATTTAAAGCCTATTATAGACTGAGAGCTAGTGAACATTTTGGACCTAAGCAATATTTGAAAACAATTAGATTATTCCTAAAGAAAATTTTTAGCAATGTACGCACCATACGCCTGAATATAGGCAATCAATTCGTCACCCTTTCTTCAAGGTTGCGTAAAATCTAGGCTCTATCGTTAAGAACTTGAGTTTTAGAGTTCATTATAATTATTTATTTACGTAACTAGTTTGATAACAAGTAAGATAATATAAGTTTAGAGTCTTTTGAAGATACCGAGATTATTGCATTTAAAGGCTATTATGGACCGAGAGCTACTGAACATTTTGGACCTAAGCAATATTTGAAAACATTTAGAAAACAAAGAAAAATTCTAGACTTGTACACACCATACGCCTGAATATAGGCAATCAATTCGTCACCCTTTCTTCAAGGTTGCGTAAAATTTAGGCTCTATCGTTAAGAACTTGAGTTTTAGAGTTCATTTATTATAAGGAAATTCAATGTAAAAAATTATTTGGTAATAGATTTTTCCTTATTAAATAACATGTAAATACAAAAAGATGACCAGAATTAAAATCTCTATGAAATTTATTGATCCATTCCTGTAAAATTTGGAAGAAATAGAAGACCTAAAAACTCAAAAATTACACAAACCTAGTTTCAATTCAAGATATCACAATATCCCAATATTTTTTTAAAATAATTTTATGATACTTAATTTAATAATAAATATTTAAAAAATAATTATTAGAAATGAAATTCAAGAAAAATTTTTTTTAGAATTAAACTTTAAAAAACAGATAAATTTTATAAGGCTTCATGCTAGAGAGTAGGTTGAATTTAGGGATGTTTTAGATATTATACCAGGGGAAAAGGAATGGAATTTTTTTCTGCCTTTTCACAAAGGTGTAAGAAACAATCTGTTAAAAAGGCAGATTTTAAGAAATGACTTGAAATTTGAGCTAAATCTGACACATTGGGGGGAGGGGGGGGAGGGGCTTCTGGCGCTCCTTAGCGGCTGGGATATCGTTCAGCTTTTCGTCCAGTAAATAATGTGATTGGAAAATTTAACTATTCTTAAATGATTTGATTTTACAATATTTTTAGTCGTTTGGCCCTAAAAACTACTGGATTCGACGACTAAAAAAATTTCACTTTCGGGTTGTCTGCTTACACTGCATAATGGGATATGTTATTTGTATTCTGAAATAATCATCCAAAATGTTCACTAGCTCTTAGACTACTATGTTTTGATCAAATATTTAATTAAAAATTTAAAAATGATGCAATTAATATTGACTATCTACAAAATATTATTTCTAACGATTCTTTTGAAGTAAAATATCTTAAAGAAAGGAAAAACGAATCAATTTTTCTTTTGAGCTGTAGAATGTTATTGTATCAAGAGAGTGAAAATCTAGTTAAATCAAGTCGATTAGTTTTTAAAATTTTACTATAATTTTGATAATAGTTTATTTTCATCAATTTTTTTCAATTTTTGTTTACCTTTTAAGTTTTTAATAAATCTGATATTTTATACGTCTATCTCATAATTTTGTGTTATTTTTTGTATTACTTATTTGTTTTAGGTTTCACACAATAAAAGCAATTACCTTGGTTTTCAATACATTCTTATATAAATTGATATATGCCGAAACTGCCTATTTGATTGCCGAACTTAGTCCATATGGGGCACAATCATGTGAATCGAAAAGTTTTCTTTAATGATTTCGAGAAAAATTTTAATAGATTTTTGTCAAAGTTTTGGGATTAGAATATGTAGATGAAGAATTAAAATTTAATTGAAAAGTTTTTGTTTTGCCGAGAGTAGCAGAGTTGTTGATTCACAAAGAGAAACAAAGATGTTGTCCTCTGCTTGATGCAAATAAACATACACACATATATATCATCTCGATATTTTCAAGCAGAGGACAACTCTCTTGTTTCTCTTTGTGAATTAAATTTAATATACTCCTAACATTTAATTTATAAAAACTAAGATATTTTCTATTTTCATAATAATAATAATCTAGTCCAGTGGTTCCCAACCTTTTGTGGCCCATCGCCCCTTTCTGGAGGTTTACTAACACCTATCGCCCCCTTTTCATTTTCATTGTATGCCTAAAGTGTAAATAATAAAGCAGTTGTATTATTTTAAACAATTTTATTATCGTATATAAAAACAACCAAAGCAGTTTTATTCGGTTCGAAATATTGAAGCCAGCCTATTTTCTAGAAATTACTCTCTTGGAAAATTCCCACGCAAAGTCGAAATTTAGAAAAATCCCAATCAATGAATTTATTATTGACATCTGGTGTTTCCTTCAGTTAAAAAGCCTTCCGACAGGACTTAATCTCCTAACCCAAAATATGACAAACATAAATTAAATTTATTGGGGTTCAAAAGTGGGAATTGTAAAACCCACCATCCTATTGTCAAATAAGGCATGTTCCAGCATCAAAGGACATACCGCCTGCTACTCCAAAATATTACCATTAAAAAGAATTATATTATTATCAAGAAAAAAATACTCTAAATGCCGCGTTCACAACAGTATGTTTCTTTGTAATTTATTAGAAATTTAAATATTTTTTCTAAAAAATATTAATATAACATTATTTATATTTGAGAATGAAAATTACATTTAACAACTCGCAAGGGAAGTGATTCCATTTCTTTACATGTGAGGGTATTTTAATTTTTCCCTCTTTGAATACTCATCGCCCCCCAATCGCCCCCTACTCAATTATCGCCCACTTGGGGTGCGATCGCCCCCAGGTTGGGAACCACTGATCTAGTCGAACATGCTGAGGCTCACCCTTCCCTACTAGGTTCGATAAGTGTAGGTTGTGGTCGATGAACTTCATCCTTTCTTAATGCTTTTTCTAATGAAAAAGTGTATCTAAAGGAACAACATTTGCAAGACTTATTTTACTTGATATTAAAATTTTTATATTGTTAAAAATGAACCTTCAGCCGATGCGTTCGTGCAAATTAATTGTATTAAATCAAATACTTCTACTAAAACATCTTTTAGTTAATCTTTGACTATTAATTTTTTTATGCAACTTATAGATTTTAAATGAAACTGAGGCTTCGAGAACTTGTAAACTATGTAATTCATTTTTCAACCTCATAAGATAGCTGAAATGGTTTAAATAAAAAATTTGAAAATTTCTTTTTCATATTCTTTAAATTTACTAACTTTAAAAAGTTCCATAATTTGAAATTAATGCAAAGCGAAATACAGCTACTCGGGACTCAAATATGACACGGTATGAAAATAGTCTTGACGTTTTGAAATTTTAGGGATGCTCCGCATCCACAGCTTCCATGGACCGCAGCTAGGGATGGGTCAAAATATATCGATATATCAAAATATACATATTTTTCCATAAAACAATCGACATATTTCGATAATATTTCAAATCTCCATATATTGATAATCGATATTTTTTTCGAGTATCAATTTTTGTATCAAATTCGATATTTTTAAAACAGAGAGTTCTTTTGACGTCTATACCAGACAAATACTGGTTTGAATGATAAATTAATGAAACTTTCTACAATTTCTACATGTGTCTTTAATTTTCCGAATTTTACTTAAATATTTTTATATAATTTGGGAATACTTTTATATAATTATTATCATTGTGAAAAATAATATGTCGAAATACCGATATTTTATCCCCCAATACTCTCGATAGATATCGATACTGTTTGTAAATATCGATAAGATATATATCGATATATTTTTCCGATTTGCCCATCCCTACAGCACACCACTAATTTACATTTACATATAAAACTATTTGTTGTTGTTTGTTAATAATATTTTTTTAAAACGAAGCTCTTTTTTGAAAACAGTAAGTCATCAGATGCATTTAATCGATTTCTGGATTTTTGTAGAGAAATTTGACTATTTGACTAGTATTTTTTATAATCGTAAAATGTTGCTCACCATAAAACGATCATCCCGAGTTGTAGTCCACATTTTTCGGCCTTAACCCTATCAAACACATATGGAACAACTTAAAAAGACGTATTCGGAATCGAACATCCCCACCAACCATTATCCCTGAACTGAAAGATGCTGATTTGGAGGAGTGGAAAAACATACCACAAGCCTATATCAAAATCATTATCGAACGTATTCCCAATCGCTTACAGAAGGTCTTTAAAGCCAGAGGAGGCAACACATGTTATTAAAATGTTAATTTCAATAAATAAATTTGAAAAATTAAGCGCGGATCTAAAAATGGCTTTCATGCAAAAATGACATTTTTTTAATTTCATGTTTTTTTTTAATAAAAATAAATATTCTTTTTAAAATTATGATTTTGTAATCTTTTATGAAGAAGAAGAAATTGAATGTAATAAATAAATTAACTGAACATTTGTTTAATTGTAAAATATTTAATAAAACTTAGGTGGGAGGTTAATTTTGCCGCTGAGTGTTTGTGTAAACATAAACTATATTAATTAAAATATAAAGTGTTTACAATTCAATAAATAATTCAATAAATTTAATTAGTTAAATATAAAAAAGGGGGAGGGAGAATGATCATTTCAATATATATGTATAGATATATAATAACAAGGAGGTAATTTCCACTAAAAATATGTAAACTCCACTCGCACCCTTTGAAATGTTTCCTCATAGCCCAGCTGAGAACCTCTGGTTTAGAGGAAGAAGTGCCTGCTCACTCGAGTTTATAAGGGCTGAAGATTTAAGACTCGGAAAAGCGAGGCACGGAGAAAGTTTCAGTCTCAATGAGTCTTGTAAATAAATATTTCACCGATTTGAGCACGTAAAGATATTGCTAATAAGGGAAACGACTTAAGCACCAAAATTTCAATATGATATTACTATATATCACTTACTTTTTGAAAAGAAGACGAAGGTAGCGAGAGTAACAAACAGGAGTTGTTTCAACATTTCATTTGATAAAAATTTTCAGAATGAAATGACAATTCTATATCGGTCTATATCATTATAATAAAATATTTATCAAATTATAACTTATATTATATAATGTAAATAATAAAAAGTAAAAATACACTAGTAATTATCTGATATATGCGATTTTAAATTTGAATAGATATTTGATAAATAAATTATTACAACAAATTAAATTAAATTCTTCCTTAAATTAATTAGATAGAATGTCATTGATCTAGAATAATATTTTCGGTTAGTCCCCGTTATAAAGTTAGAAATTTCTCCAACTATTTTATTATTAATATTAAATAGAGGCTTCCGCCCTCACTGCGGGCAGCATTTCGAATCCTCAAAAAGTATTAAACATCATTTGAAAATGGTTTATTTTTTGAAGCCAAATTAATGGCGTGACGTCAGAATATTACTTAGAATCCTTTTCTCCAATTTGAAAGAAACAAATTTTTGAAAATAGTGATATCGAACACATGAATTTAGTTTTGAAACTTTGGAGAAAAACATAATTTTTAATTCACTTTGCTTCTAGACTAGGAACGGTCGCACCTAGCATAAGCTCTTATCTTCTAACACTTTTTACTTTACCATACAGGATATGGTCAAGTATTCTAATCGTGCATGAAAAAAGTGTTTTTCCATTTACTTATGGAACACACTGTTCAATATTCATCTGAATTTCTTCTTCAAATACATCAGAAGCACATTAAGAAGCATTTTTATTTTTTATGTCATTATTATTATTATATTATCAAGTATTTTGTAACTATTTTAATATTGTAGCGTACCAAAAACGTCCGCCATCTAAATAAATAAATAATAATATTAAGTGCGGAACACCCTTTGAGCCGACTAACATTCAACTGGCTTATTGATCAACTTTAATCTTGTTAAAAGATAATACTGAAGGTTCTTAGTGAAACATATTTTAATAAAGTAAAGAAAATTTAAAATTTTTTTAAAAAATTTAAAAAATATAAAATTCTAGGTAAGTTTCACAAAAATAAAAGACAAGATGCTTATTAACATGACAATATATATATATATTTCGGGATGCGAGGCCATCTTCATTCTATACCAGATTTCTCTTTGAACTCCTGAAGGTAGGGTCGTACCCCGAAATATATGTATATAGAGTGATGCTAATAAGTAAGCACCATGTCTTTTATTTTTGTGAAACCTACCAAGAATTTTATATTGTTTAAATTAAATTTTTTTTTAATTTCTCTATTTTATGACCAACTTTTAAATGTTAGATTAATGTTCAATTTCTTAGCTCAAGAAATACTGGTATATTGATATGAAACACTATTTTCTATATTTTATGATCTTAATATAAATGTATAAGAGCTTTTGTTGGATGGATATTTTTTTACGAAAAGATACAACAAGGTTTAAAGTCATGAAGCTATAATCAAGGTCGGCTCTCTCTCACATTGTGGAAAGAAGGTGTGAAAATTTCAAATGTTATTTTGGAGTAGGGAAGATTGTAGACCCTGAAAAAGATGGAAGCAGCAAAAGGATTCCATTTCTAGGGAGAAGACTGCGGGATAAGTGGATCGGGAGATGCGTTTATTTGTTCAATTTGAATCTAAAAAATCAGGGTTAGGGGTATTTCATATATATAGTCAAGATTAATTTGCAGCAACGCTGACCTAATGCTGCCGACAGGGGCGCTGATGCTGTCGATATATTTGTGTTTTGAGAGGAGATAAGTCGAGGCAAATTTGAAATATAATTGTAATTTTAACTCGAATTTTGAAATGGAAGACTCCAATTGATTTTAAATTAAGAAACATTAAATATATTGATAATTATCCCCCCACCCTTTCACCACTCAAAAATTAAATATTCAATTCGCTTTTCTTTGCGCACAGAATAAGACATTAATCACATCTTATTTGATTTATATTTTATATATTATTTGTTTATTTTTTAATAATTTGCCACTTTTTTATAATTTTTAAAAAATCTAAATTTTGTTATTCTTATGTTTTGATTTTTACAAAATTGAACGACTTAAGACACACATGCCCGAGTTTCTCATGGCAATACTGGATGGAGCAGCCTGTCATACAAACAACACCTGATCTCTTTTAAATATTTAGAGCCTTATATCGATTATCGATCCCAAATTAAAAAAAATGATATAATATAATTCTCCTCCTCACACGATCCCACTTATTTAAATAAATCTATTTCCACACAAAAAATATCACAATGCTGTAGATTATAGAAAAAAAAATATTTCCAGATTCATATCTAGAGCCTCATTTCTGTAGCTGTGTCAGGACGAAAATGAGGCGAAACTTTTAAGAGACTATGTATTTTCGGGAGTTTACAGGTATACATTTGGAGTGTGGTTTTTTAAGAGAAATAAAATTTTTGGACCGAGACGCCGCCCGCCAGGCCACCAGCCTTCGGCACGCCCTCGAAGCTCGTTATAAAATAAAAGCCCTAGAGATATTTTATTTAAAATTTATTAAAAGGAAAAAAAGAAAGTGGTGAGTTATTTTGAGAGTAAAAATAAAATAATAATAAAAATTTTAGATAATAATTTTATTTTTTAAACTTATTTTTAAATAAGAGATTTTTTTTACAAAAGAAATATCATTATAAATTGTTTAATTTCTGGTTGGTTTGAAATCATTTCGGAATAAATGAGTGGCTAATTTCGCAGATCTTGGCACCAACTTCGCATTTACTTTTCATACCTTGCACTAAAAAATAACAAAAAGAAAAGCTCAATATATATGTACCTATATATTAAATAAATAACAATTGCAATATTTAAACATTTTATATACTTCTTTCCCAATATCTACTCATCTCCACGCTATAAAAATGTTTCGAGTCATCCTCCAGAAACACTTTGCATGGTTTTAATAATTTTATTACTGTCGAATATTTGAGAAAGGCGAGTTATTCGTGCTGATTTACTTATTTATTCTTCGAAAGACAGTGTAAACTGACGGGGAGTACGATTGATCAAAATTTGAAAATAATGATATATACTTTTCAGAAGTGGTAATTTTGATGTCAGTCACAATGAAGACGCGAGATAGCAGTTTGTCGATGAAGAATTACACGAATTATTGGACAAAAACTGATTTCATTTTACTTCAGGAATTGCCAGAGAGTTGATTGCTGACTGAATTTTAATAGAATTGATAGAGTAAACCTTATTCAAATTAATATTATACTTCAAATAATTTGCAACGTCCGCTCGGATCCAATAATTGAATATATTAATTTAATAATTTATCATAAATAATTAACAATAGAATTTAAAAGATTCAAGAAGAGGACAATCATTGGCCTAGAATGCTTTTTGGCTCTTTAGGTAAATATAAACTTTCTTATATTTAATAAAAATTATACATATCTCATAACGTACAATTACAAATCTGATTCAGTAGAAAACAATTTTGTTTTTGTTTTTTCAATATGTACCTATAGATAGGTATTTCGACTTTTTTATGTGATCTGATACTACTAAATATACTTACTTAAATTTCTATAACCAAATTAACAAAATTTAATTTATTTAAATCTATATATTTTAAAATTGTTTTTTTTTTAAATAAATTATTTTTTGAAACACAACATTTTATTTTTAGTTAATTGCAACCTTAACTAATTTTTCAACATTTTTATACCCTTGTTATACAAATAAAGTATTAATTTGTTGTTATTTGAAATAAGATAAGATTCCCGAGAAATTTTCAATAGATGACAGAAGAACACAATAGAACACAGGTTTAACGAACGCAAACATTCATGTTTCTTAGTTCTCTAAACGAATTGCTTAGTCATCTTTTACTTAACAATTAGACGATGCATTGTCTCAACGGTGAAAAATAACCTTACTTTTTTATTTTATATACATGGTGATTCACGGTCGATGGTAGGTTAGACGTTTATGAAAAACGGAAAGCAGGATTGCTTTGAAAATTTGGCACTTTGCATTTTCTTACCTGTTCTATTGATCTAAAATAGTTTCAGCATTGCGACGTTTCCACTTCCATTGAAAAGTTGTAGCAACTTTATTTTTTTAATGGAACACCCCGTAATTAACACATTTTTAGAAACGCCCTTTAATTATAATACTTTTTGTTAATATTGTCCTATACCTATTCTATCGGTTTTCGAGATAAAAAATAATTTGTGTTGAATATGGTCCAATATGGTACAAACTTAACCAACTTAAATAAATTAGAGCTCTCAATTCATGAAAAGTTGATATTTTGGTGGTAGTTTAGACAGACCCGAAGTATTTAATTTACGATGAAAAATCGATTCAAAAACATAGAGGTTGTGATAAGATTGCTATTATTTCCTTATTTATAAAAGAGGTCAAAAGTTCGTTTTTTCAAAAGAGACCCCCTGTATATTACTCAATATATTGAAAGACTAATAAAAATGCTCTAAGACGATATATCATGTCCCTATACATAAAACATCAAGTTTTCTTAATAAAGCAGGTTTTTCGAGAAAAATTACTTTTTATTTAATTTAATTTTAAGTAACCATGGAAATATCAAGCTTATGCTAGTTTGTTGACTATTTATAAGTAACTTATAAACAGTTTTTGACGGTGTTCAAAAAAATCTCCCAAAATGATCGACAGAGATAGGTATAGGAAAATATTAACAAAATATTGATTATTCAAACGAAGTTCTTATGAAATTATTTATTTTAGACGACAATATGACAATAACAGAATTAGGAAGAATAAAAATAACAAGATTGTAAACAAAATAACAATTTTTTACAATAATTTTTTTGAACACCGTTACTTAAGTTACATATAAATAGTCAACAAACTGTCATAAGCTTGATATTTCCATGGATATTAAAAATTAATTCATTAAAAAGTAATTGTTCACGAAAAAGCGGCTTTATTAAGAAAAATTGATGTTTTAGGTATAGAGACATGAGATTTCGTCTTAAAGCATTTTTCTTAGTCTTTCAAATTAATGAGTAATATACAGGTGGTCTCATTTGAAAAAACGAACTTTTGACCTCTTTTATAAATAACAGAAATAATAGTAATTTTAGAATGCCCTGTATGATATGGAGTCAATTTATCGGAGTAAATTAAATACCAAAATATCAACTTTTGAGACCACTAATTTATTTAAGTTTAATTAGGAGCCATGTTTTGGATCATATTCAATACAAATTATTTTTTATCTCGAAAACCGATAGAGATAGGTATAGGACAATATTAACAAAAAGTATTATAATAAAAGGGCGGTTTTAAAAACGTGTTAATATACGGGGTGTTCCATTAAAAAAATAAAGTTTCTACGACTTTTCAATGGAAGCGGAAACGTCGCAATACTCAACATATTTTAGATCGATAGAACAGGTAAGAAAATAGTATGGTGCTAAATTTTCAGAAAAATCCTGCGTTCCGTTTTCCATAAAAGTCTAATCTTCCATCGACCGTGAATCACTTTGTATCTTAGAATATGTGATAAGGGAAGGACTGATAGTTATTTATTTATTTATATTAATATTTAATATAATTAATTTCTACTTGCAGTAAATATACAAAAGTTAAAGTAATCACAGTTAATCATTTCTTGTTAATTTTTATATTGGGTTCGCTAAACGTCCGTAAATTAACTTTATCCGAACAAATATTATATTATTCTTTTATATATATATGTAATGATAAATAATTCATTTTTACTTACATCCAGATATCAATTTTTCCTTTGCGAGAACGGATACTTTCTTCCAATTCTCATCAGTTATTTTAGAGTTAATTACATCATAAGCATTCTCATTTAGAGTTAAATCATCGTTAATCTGAAATTGAAGTATTTAACAATTGTTGATTGTTATATTGAAATTCGAAATATAGAGTAGGTGCAAATATAACAAATATATTAATACTAGCTGTTCCCTGTCGCTTCACTCTGGTCAACACTTAGGCCTTACGGGTCCTGTTCTTATTTTGGTCAAAAAATATTAATAAATAAGGAAATAACACAAAAAATCAAAACATTTCAATTAAGAAATTTTTCAATTTTTCGAAACTTCTCCCACTTTCCCCATTGTGGACTTACATGGAACTAACAGACCCTATTAAATAAAAGATTCTTTCAAAAGTTCTATTAGCTTCACTTTCTGAGATTTGAAATATAAACATTTAAATATCTTAAAATAATATGTAAAATGAGATTAAAATTACTAAATAATGGGAGTGCTAAAACATATTTCAATTTAAATTTAACATCTTTGGCCATATTAACCAAATTCTCCGCTAGATGTGGAGGGATCAAGATTTACTTTTTGCGAATTTTTTAAGTTATCGTCTCATTGGCTCTCACTCGCACATTTTAGGTAGTCGATTTTTGGACCAATAGTTTCTTTGGGTCATAAAGTGTAACTGTACAAAATTTTAATAATCAAAAATAATTCTTTGGGTAAAAAATATTTACGCGAGTTATACCGGGTGAATTTTTTATCTTGAGACAACCTTATAACTCAAAAACAGTGCATTATATGGAAAACAGTTTCAAATAAAAGTTTGTTTATATCGATGGAGAAACTAAACTACGTTATTGTTTGTAGAACAAGCTTTCAAGGGTATTTCAATGTTAAGTCCTGTTTTTTAAATGGAACCCTATATTTTTCTATACGTCCACTTAATCTACAAAAAAAACTGAACAACTTTCATGAAAACTATTTTTTATACGACATAAAATAAACTAATTACATGAATCAGTTAGATCTCAAAAAAAATCTTAATATTTATTTTTTAATTATCAAATAATAATGATTAAATAAATAATCATTAAATCGAAAAGTAACAACAATGAAAATAAGTGTTTATAATATAATGATCTTAAAACTTCATTATACAAAGATTTAAGGGATTATTTTCTACTTAATAGAACTATTTAAAATTCTTGAGTTTAAAAAAGTTCATTTCTCTTGTAGATACTTATATTGTATTACCATAATAAAATTGAAGAATTTTTTGTTGAAGACAGAATTAAAATGGTCTTAATTTTTGCTGTGAATTTGGAAGAAGTGTCAGGGGCTGCCATTGAAATGAATTCCGAACGTTTTCCTGTTAGTAATACACCCCCACAAGCTTCATTTTATTGTGTTTTAAAATCTGTTAAAAAAAGAAAAAACAGGAAATGTAAAGGCTACGAAGAAACTGGAACAGGCCAAAATAAAGAAGACTTGCAATACACTCTGGAATGTCTCAGAACAGTGTCGAAAAATTATTAAATTATTAATTATTATTAAATTACTTATTTACTAATTAATTATTTAATCATTATTATTTCAAAATTAAGTTAAATAATTGTTAAAAATAATTATTAATAATTTTTTTAGATCAAATTGATTCATGTATTTTGTTTATTTGATGTCTATAAAAAATAGTTCTTATAAAAGTTGTTCAATTTTTTTTGTAGATTAAGTAGACGTATAGAAAAATATATTGTTGTATTTAAAAAACAGGACTTGACATGATATACCCTTTAAAGTTTGTTCTACGTCAACAAACAACAACCATAGTTTAGTTTCCCCCCATATATAAACAAACTTTTATTTGAAACTTTTTCCATATAATGCACTGTTTTTGAGTTATAAGACTGTCTCAAGATAAAAAACTCACCCGGTATAAATAATGTCAGAACGGGTCACCTAAGCCAATGAAGCGCATAGCATTTTGGCAATAGTGTTCAATTACCTAGGAGTGAAATCAACCCTTCTGTTATTTAATAAAAATCATCCTTAACACCTCAAATTAATTAGTTGACAATTTCTTGTGTTTTCTTTAGAAATTTTGACTCTGCTATTGCCCATCGGTAAATCGAACTTTTATATTGTATTTGTTTTGTTTTACTTCAGCAAAAAGACTTAAATGAATTAAGATTAGTTTTAGGTAAGTGCTTTGGCTTTATGTATATATGTTTATTTGAATCAAGCAGAAGACATCCTATTTGATTTTCTCTTAAAAATCAACAATTGGACTAGCAAGAAAATATTTTCAAATATGTTCATACCAAGGTAAGATCATGCCAGATGCATCCAACGAAGCACTGAAAGAAAACAAATAAAAATTAGTTTTTTAAAAACAAAAGTGCAATCAATTGAGGCGTTCAAAAGCAGAGTGGACCATCCCACTTTTGGTTTTTATGAGAAATACACCAAAATAGAAGTAAAGGTTCGAGGCAAAAGTGGTACCTGTGCTGTAATCTAGTAGGGGTTTAAAAACTAAGTTTGGACCACTCTGTCTATTTAGTTTTATCAAAAATCTACTTTGTATAAAATTCAAAATAGGTGGTTTCTATTCGGCCGAACTTTGGTCTAGCCAATAAGAACGATGCGCGTGCTGGCTAGCATTTTCTGCTGGTCGACACATATCACTTGTGAAAAGACCTCTTGCGTATTCTAACCTTCTGTTGTTTCGTCCTATTAATTAAGAAAATATCCAAAAGCTCTGATTGAATTTAAACACTATTAGACCGTGCTACTCAATTGGAAAACTCTCTTTTGGACTACGATTTTATTGGATTGATACACATTTGAAGGACCCACGCGAGACTCTGAAAATTTCTAACGGATTTAATATTACATCACGAACCAGGGACAGATACTAATTTATAAGGAACAAAGCGAACCATAGGATATTCTTTTATCATTGCACCAGGTGAACCTCATTATTTATGTAAATATATCTCATCTCATTAAATATACATCAAAATACAAAAAGGCCTTTTTTTATTAAAAAACTACAGTCCACGAACTTTTCTTATCTCGGAGCTAGCAACAAATTCTAAATCTATACATACTTGATTATAGAGGTTTATCAGCGAAGATGAGATTTGTGGGTTGGTCCACTATGTTTTTGAAAGCCTCAATTGTAGTATTTTAAATTAAATAAATTATTCTGGTTGTAGATTATGAAGTCATAAATTTTCTAATTATTTTCTTTAAGTTATAAAAAATTCTCCACGATTTCAGAATAATTATATTTCCATTCTACAGATAACAAATTAATTGAAATATCATATTCAAAAAATAAATAAATCGATATCAATATTTCCCATGACTCCAAAAGATAATTTTTAGTCTCTATAGGACGGACGTCCTGCTGTCAATCATTCAAAGCATTGTAGCTGGTATACTAAAAAATATCAGACAGAAATGACATTCAATTTAAGAACTCATTCGACTAGGAAGTAATCCGTGGGCCAATCGGTAGCTTAACAAGAGATGTCATGGTCCAGTTCAAACCCGATAGTATGGTCAAATGTCATTTATTCATTTTTTTCAAAAATATTAAAATAACTTTAAGATATTTAGAATAAACTATCTGAATTATTTAAATTAGTTATTGAATTTAAATGTACGCGGATAATTTATAAAAAAATACAGTTTTGAAATTTACAAGTATTTAGTCAGATAATACTTATTCATTTATTAAAATTTGTCTGTTAATAATATACAGTCGATGGTCAAATTATTATACTTATTTGAATAATTATATCTTTCATAAGTTTTTAAGAGTTTCGCTTACCATTAAACTCATAATATCGTTTCATTTGTTATCTTTTTAGGTTTATTAGCTTAGAACAATACAAATTCAATAATACAAATACAATTTAAAATAAATTTCAATATTTTGTGAATCCTCCCTTTCAATCAATCACATTGTGTATGCTATTGTGTATTGTGCCATATCTTCGGCCCTGACAGTCCATAAAATTCCCTCTTCTTCTTCTTCTTTTCACGATGGAGGGGCCAACCCAGCCAGGCCTTTAGGGGATACACCTATTTGGTGCAACTCCTTCTCTCATCATTTTCATTAAAAAAAATGCTTTAATAATATTTTCTATCAAGTCCCTTTTGTTAGTAATTATTTTGTCTTTGCAAATTTCTTTTTCTAGGGCCGCCCATACATTTTCGATCGGGTTGAGGCCAGTCGAAAAGGTATATTAGACTAGATTCCTACTAGATTTTTTGAAAAGTTTGAATAAAATAAATTTACTTGATAAAAAACTTTTGAGTATAATAATTTGGCCACCCACTGTACTGGCAAAACCGGTGGATTTTATGAAATATTGAATAATTAGTTTTTGAGTTCATAAAATTTAAAATATTTGTTAATACTAGATTCGAGTACATTTTTAATTTTTTCGAAATATCTTATAAAGAAAAAATAATTAATTAATTAAATTTAAAGGCGCGTCGACTACTAAGTCATTGGAGAAAAAAACAAAAACATAAAACAAGACTAAGTCTAATTAAAATAGTAATTATAGTTAAAAAATGTTTTAAGAGATATTAGTAATTTTTAATAAAATTTCAAGAGTAGAAAATAGTGAATTTTGAAAAGATTTTCAAAATAGGAAATTTTATCTGCACGATTACAATACTTATTTAAAATTTAAAAGAAATATCTAAGTTATCGAATTCCCTATGTCAATTATTTTACCCAATTTTTATAGATTTTCTCAATTTTCAATTAAAATTGAAATGATGATTTACAACTTACATTCAATTCTTCAGATTTCGGAATGTTCTTATCATCAGCTATTATCTTATCGAAAACATCTAAAATCAAAAGAAACAAGACAATTTGAATGTGTAAATAGGAGTAATTATTAATTTAAATTTATTTATGTCTTAATTACCTTGGCTCAAATGAGATTCCTCTAAACACTTGTCTTTAACTTTCGTGAGTTGCTCTACCATAAATGATTTATCATCTGCATTAATACCCTAAAAATAGATGTTTTTACATTTAATAATTTGAAAAATAGTGAATCTCTAAATAGAGAAAGATTTATCAAATTTAGAAAATCATTAAAAATATTAAAAATTAATAAATCTTCAGCGAGGTATATATCCAGGGGGGCTCGGGTCGCCGGGTGATCAGATCTCAAGTGAAATTCTTTAGCTCACACTAAGTATGTTTAAACTTAAGTCAACGAAAATATATAATAATATAAAATATACATTTAGATTATTATTATATCTCTTAAAGAATTAATATAATTCACTGAATGTATACATGCGGTCAATTTGTACTTGACCAAGTTTATTTAATATTTAGGGATAATTTCAAGCAGTTCTTCTAGACTCATTTTTAAAAACTCTCCAAGTTTTTCTGATTTGAAAAACAAGGCATAGGCAAGCCCATTCAAACATTAAAAAAAAATTTATTCAAAAAAACTCCCAATTAATCACATCACTCAAAGCTAGAAAATTTCTTTTTCATCGATCCTGGGGTTTAATCACAACGATTATTTGATTATAAATTAAATTAACATTAGAATAAAGAAAAAAAAATATTAAAGACTAAAATCAATAATCAAAGTATTCAATTTTAGAAAAACTTTTTTCATCAAGACGCCAATGAGATGTATCACAACGAAGCTTCCTCTTAAGAAGACAATTTTTGAAAATTAAATAAAAATATATCATGGTGTCTATTTTTTTTCTAACTCAAATAATTACAAAAAAAAAATTAAATTAAAAATAAATAATCCCATAAGTGGCCAAATAATAGTTTCCGCCTTTGGTCCGGACTCCCTTTTGGCACTTGGGTTCAATTTTTGACGCACCCTTCTGACATGTAATAAAAGATGTCCATAACAGCTCGGTTTCAATAGAAGATAATCTCATGATTTTTTTCCAATGTCATACCAGGGGCCAAGGTATAGAGTTAGTCATATAGGGCAATATTTCACAAATTTATTCGACGCCTCTGAATTGCAAACCGAGTTGAAAAAGAATACTTAATCTCTTCTTAAATGGTAACTGCATTCGAGACAAGAGCAAATTTGAGCCTTGTATGATTTAAGAAGCTATGGACATGAATTGAAACCTAAGCTTTTGGTTTATAAAATCGAGCTAAACATAGAATTCAAGCAATTTTGTTTTTGCATCATTGCTCACTTTTTGCTCGAGGCTAACAAACCAACATATATAATTCTTCTTCTTATAGTGCCATGCCCGATTGGGCGTCGGCTCCTCTCCACATATTCCTGTGATGAGTGTGTTTAGCTGTTTTACACAGATATACGGGACCTACTTTTTAACGCCGGTTCCGAACAGCTAGTTTGGAGAGGTTGACTAGCCAATTATACTCTTGGTAGTTTGCTATTGCTTTCCAAGAAGAGGCGACTGCAAATATCTGCCGAGATTCAGTCTCGAACAAGCATACTTCAGGGCAGCGGCCCGACACACTGACCACTGACCCAAAGTCGCCTCTCTACATAATTACATATAAAAATATTTTCATATATAATAGAGTCAGATATAACTAAGAGACGAAATATTGACAAAGCAATATTTCCATTTATAATATATAGATAAATGTAAATGAAGATTTTTTTCTTTTTTACTTACATAGAAGGCGAGTGTGCCAAGGGCGAGGATAATAGGCAACTTAGAATACATTTTGATGTTGGTAAACTAGTGAAAATCCAATCAACACTGAGGATAACTCAATGCTATTGCACTATTTATACCAAATTATCAACGAATTCAATATAAAACATTTATTTCAGATCATTGGTTTATTTAATTAAGTCTAATTTCCCATTCAAAATACTCAACACCAATTTTTTTCTGGAAATTACTATTATAATGTAATAATATATTGATGTATTTATTTCGATTACTATTAGAAGGTCGAATTTTTTTGGTAATTATTAGGGATATTTCTAAAATTATAATGCTATCTGGGAGTTTAGTCAAATGCCAGGAGGTGTGCCCTAGCCCCTAAAATAATTCTTCATTTCAACCCAAAAAAATCCTAAAACATAGCTGTTGTAAATAACTTACTCTTAATGATGCAACTTATTTCATATTAGTAAATCCTATATATTTTATATCTCAACTAAAACATTCTGTGAAAAAACAGGCCATCTTCGAAAATGTAGTGAAATCTAGTGTGTAGCCAAGTTAAATTTGCCAAAAATAATTAAGGTGAGAGTTCAACTATCATATAAACTTAATTATTCTTGGCTAATTTAATTTGGCTACACTAGATTTCCTTATTTTTTCGAACTTGGCCTGTTTTTTCACAGAATGTTTTGGTTGAGATTTCTCTTATTTTTGTAAGCAATGAGGAAGCCATTTTGGGTGGTTAGTATTTGCATTTCTAGCCTTCAGGAGGTCCACAGAATATGTATACAAAAATTGGTCGAGTTTGGTCAAACGGGCAAGAATTTTCATTTTTGGCCCTGCTCCCTATTTTGAGGGGGTTGAAAGATAGAACGTTTGGATATTTAGAATTTTTCCTTTGTTTGTGTCCCAAACTCTAATAGCAGGCGAAATTTCATGATGATGGGATGATTGGAAGTAGCCTAGAGGTTTTGATGACCTGTCACGAGTGAGGAGGAGTGAGTGCCAAAATTAGCTATTTTCTCAAGTCCATCTCTCAGAATTTATTTAAGCTATATTATTGAAATTTGGTACTCTCGTCAAGATGGATTACATAATTACATGTGTATAATTTCAGCTCTGTATCTCAAATGGATTCCGAGCTGCATGGGGGGTGGAAATTGGCTCGAAATGGTTCATGTAAATAGCGTACAGCGTGTACGGCCAAGATAATGTTCGAACTTGGCCTGCGCACGCTGTGCGCTTTGATAATCCCAATTTTTATATATTATATATATATTTTTCACATATATATTCTATATCATGTAATGACATAGAATATAATGTGCCGGGGTCCTGACACTTTGAGAGGTTCTATCTTCGATGTGAAAAAAGTAATTTCAATTTGTGACTGAAGTATTAATATGGTTTCAAATATTTGAATTGGAGAGTTTTAGCTCTGATTTAGACTTTTTGAATTTCTCTGAATCCAAAAAAAACATTTCATTTCATTTCCACTGGTATTCCCAAAAGAATAAATCAAAGAGTGTGTAAATATTTATTTATTTGTTTATTCTTTATATTGCCAGTTAATATTCGTTGAAATCGCATGTTAAATCGCTTCGCAAATGTGTTGTAAATATAAACAACCTATAAAATAAAAACAAAACAGATACCTATACAACAGTAGAGGTTGGTGACTTTTCAACCAGGGTATGCAGTCCAAAAAAGTACACTTCATTTTTTCAAATTTTATTTTAATCTTCGATTTATGGCAAATTTCATCGAATACGACAACATTTTCATTATTTTTCAAATTTAACATTAGATTTAAAAAAATATATATTTTGGGACATTCGCCCCAACGGATATTTATGTGAGTGAGGGTAGAGGTCAGAAATTAAATCTTGTGACTTAAAAACTCCACACTCCTTGAGATAGAATTCGACCATATTCCACAATGAATCAGCCTGTCCTATAAGAAAATCTTAAATTTCTCCTAATTCTATTGCTTTAAGCAAGCTATGAATTGTCTAGACGTCTAGAGCACTCATAGTTATTTCCGATCTTATATATTGAGAGTTCTTAATGATAGAAATTAATGGATTAGTCCAAAGATTACCGAATTATCTTTATTTCTTTTTTGTATTATTTCTATTTTAATAGTTACTCAGCGAGAACGATTTTTATTCGACTAAAACTCGTCTGAGCTTGTCTTTGACATGCTTGAACTGGAAGATATACCAGGCAGGGACTTCAAACCCTTTTCGGAAAAATCATTAATTTTTATTGACCCTTGAACCTATGCAACAATTTTATTTCATTTCGAGAGCCAATAAACATACTTTTCAAAACAAAAAATGTTTACTATAGAAATATTTGAAATAACGGATAATAATTTGAAAATTTAAAGATCCACATGAAATTTTGAAGACAACCTTATATATATTATGAAAATACTCTAAATGTTTGAAATTTTAAGGGTGCGCCGTCAAGCTCATCGACAACACGCCACTGATATATATATATATATATACATACATACATATGATATATATATATATATATATATATATATAATTTTATTTATTATACAAATCTGCTAGCCTCGGTGTTTTTCTAAGTGTCTGTTTTCATGAAAAATCAAAAATATCAAATTCCAGTGAAATTAAAATTAAAATTTAAGTTAGTTCTCGGTTAGATCAGTGTTTCCGAAAGTGGGCGGTGGAACTATTCAGGTGGGTGATGGTGATCTCATTTACGAATGAGGGCCTCTGAAGAAAAATTGGAGAAAATTTTAATTAAAAAAATTAATTAATTGAAAGAAAATAGAGCTTTGGGAACTTTTTGTAAAAACCAATTCCAAATCTGTTAAAGAATCTACGAGGGATAATTTTAATTTTTTGAGCTCTCCCCCCCCCCCCCCCTTTCATTACAGAGAGATATTGTAGTGATACTAACTGAGTCCCGTTCTACTTTTTATCCAGAACCCTATTAAAACAAGAAGGAGACTTGTATGGTCAATATTGATTTATTTTTGTTTCTGTGAAGTGTCGAACTTCATTTGAAATTAAATTGTAGGATTTTGATAAAAAATTACATTTTTTTTTTTTTTTACTAAAATCAATTCAGCCTTTTTTGAAAAATTTCTAAAAAAAAAAAAAAAAAAACAAGAAAAGAAAAAAATAGATTTTTTGCATCATTACAAAACATTCCCGTACAATAATGTGTGGTTGAGTAAAAATTCAAAAATCTCTAGACCAGGCAAAGCCCAACGACACTGAAGTCGAGAAAGATCATTACCCAAGGGTAATGGATAAATAAAGTGTTTTTTTAATCAGGTTTGACTAGGAGGTCATACCAACAATTACATAGAGTACCTAAATACAAATATTAAATATAAAATAAAGTGTTTGCCCGAAGTCTTTAAGAATGGATTGTGGACATTTTCCAAAATAAAGAAACATACACTTTTGAAAAACATCTCAAAAGTTATATATTTTTATAACTATGTGCCCATAATTATGAAAGTGGTCGGAGTCATTGATTGTTAGTTTCGAGATATTTAAAGTTTTATCAAATAAAGATTCGAATTCTGTATAATGAGACAAATAGAAATCCATTTAAACGGTTCAATTTTATTCGATTTTTCAAAACCGACATCTTATTACTGTACCTACTTTAAATAGATGGAACATAAAATATGAAAAAAATACTATTTTTTTAATTTTTGACCTAGTTCACTTTCATAATTATGGGGACATCTAATTTACTAAAATTGCATATGAAATCAAGGTATATAGAAAATCAAAAGTTTTTTGTAACTTCGAAAAAGGTTAAGAGCCACTGCTGTAAAACGTACGTAGAATATAGATACATATATAATCACCATAAAATATTACAGCATCTTTCAGTTTTTTCACTTGAATAATATAGATTTTCAGGTCGGGGGGGGGGGGTAATTTAATTTATAATCTGAAAAGTGGGCTCTGGGCAAAATAAGATTATGAACCTCTGGGTTGAATTTAGAGGATTCACCAGAAAAGAAAACATTATTTTACAAAAATAAAACGGGTTTTGGATAAAGGGTACCCCTTAGATTGAATGTGAAAATTTTATTTCAATAAAATTTATTTTTTGAATTTATTTCATTTTTCCTGTGTTTGTATGTACCCTGTACCTATATTATGCAAATAAATATCAAAATTTTTATTGAATTTTTGTATCTCTCTGTAAATTTTATAGAATAGATGCGTTCCTCATCAAAACATCACAGTAATTTTATAAATTTTTTACAAAGAGAGAACTAATGAATAAATACATGCAGCAAAATTCCTGGTTATAAATTCGAGAATATTTTTTTAATTGATAGATGACCGAAGAAATAAGAATTTTGTTATCTTTCACTTTTTGATAAGAATAAAAATATTAGTGAATTGAGCCATTTCTTTCCAATCGTTTCTTCCATGAACGAACGGTTCTTCCGATAAGACGGGAACCGAGCCGGCCAGTCTTAAGCAAGAAGCGCGAGTGCGAGATTCTGCCTTCTTGCGTTCTCGCGTTTCATTCAATTTGTTTATTTTCAAAATATTTATTTTCAAGAAATTAATTATTAATGAAGCTGACGAACTGTTCACATTCGGTATCAATTACAGGTTAGCTAAAATATTGTTAAAATGATTTTATTAAAATATTAATTCAGGGACAAAAAAACAAATTTATAAATACTTAAAAAGCGTTTATTAAGCTATGTTTCGTCTCCAATTGAAACTTTTTCAGACTCTAAGCCAGACAATAACTATTGATGTCATATTATATTTATATTATTTTTATTTTTATTTAATATACGAGAATTTTCATAATTATGGTATTACATCTATTTGTTAAATATATCTAGTGTATATACAATTTGATGTGGAACAGTTAATATGCATACAACTTTATATTAATTAGATATAGACATCAATTATACTATTTACATTTATTAAACTTTCAATAAATTATTTAGTTTCCATTAACATTACCTAGTTTCTTTTAGATTATAGATTTTTTAATTTTAATGAATAAAGTGTCATTTGATTTCAATCAGAATACAGGAGAGAAAGTATATTTGTGGGGAATTCGTCTGTCATAAGGAAAATAGCCCTATGAGTCTTGGGGCGCTGCGCTGGTTCCCAAGCTCAGGGATGTTTGTACCTATATAATAATACATATAATCGTATATTTAAATTATTTTATTTTTTATTATATTAATATAGTTAATCGCACATTTAAATATTTTAAAAGATATTTCAATAGGTTAGACTAAATGCTGGCTGGACTTGGTGATCCATATACCCAGATTGGGTCACAACCTCACCAAAAGAATTATAAATAAGAAAGAAAGCCGTCTTATTTAAACAATTTCACTCTATCTAAAGGTCCACAATATCTTTTTATTATAAGAAAATAACATTTTAATTAAGAATTTCGTAGTTTAAATGAAATGTTTTGAAAATATTAACTTTTATCTCTCGGGGAGCGGTGGACTAGAAATGCCAAAAGCCAAACGCCAAAATTCTTAATCAAAATTCTATTTTTTTACATTAAAAAGTTACTATGAACATCCAGATAGATGAAATCAATAAAATAAGAATGATTTCTTTCTCATTTATAATTCTTTTGCTCTATTTTATCGAGAGGACGTGTCTCGATCAGAGACACATTTTTTCTTATTGATTCATCAAGTTCATTCACTCTACAATATTGGAGTATCTTTTAACTCGTAAGCTATTAATTTTAGACATTTCACTCATATTAACAGTTGGAAATTAAATCGTCTTTATAAAGACAATTATATAAATTTCTATACCTCAAAGGGTTAGGCAGTAGTGGTGAGAATTTATGTGGAAAGTTAGATAAATACATATCCGTCTTAGATATTGTTACATATTAAAAAACTCAAATGAAGAAACATTTATTTATTTTAATTTCCTAAAAGAAATTTAATTTTTCTATCATCCAATGACTATTTAAGTAGATAGAGAGGATTAAACTTTCAAAATTAAATAATTTTTCTTGAGAAAAGAAAACATTATCTTACAAAAAATAAATGGTGCCCCTTAGTATGAAGGTGAAAATTTTTATTGAAATCCTCCATCAACCAAATTCCATATTTTTTTTATTCAAAAACTTACCTGGTCAATTAATTGGGATTGAATTTTTATATTGAAAAATATTTACATTCCCATAACTCGTAAACTATTGATTTTAGGCACTCATGTGAACTTTTCTGTTGTAAATTAAATATTCTTTTAATAAAGGTCATTATATAATAATATAAAAAAGTTAGATATATCTCTAGGTTACAATTTTTTTTGATTGTTTTTTTAATTTGAATCCGACCCTTTGGGCGTGCTTTTTCAATTATCAGGTACCTGGATTTCTCTCAAATAGGGTCCAAACTGGATGTTAGAATATTTTTCTTTTGTGGCGCTTGTCTAACCATAAAGTAATGGAATTTTGAAAAAATTCAAGTTTTCTAAGAGAAATTTATATTTTGAAATTGAAGGGGTGATATCTCATGCTCGGCGAGTAAATAATGAAAGTATTAACTTCATTCATAAATATTCACTTTTTTCCTAAAATAATAATTAATTTAAAATTTAAAATCTATTATTAAATAGGTAGACTTTTGGTTTAAAATAATTATTTCCACATTACAAAAAGCCCACACTAAGTGCCTTCATGTATCGTTTGAAATTTTATTGAACCTGTTGAATTAGTGAATAATGTCAAATGACAATTTTTGATTATCCCTTTCGTAAATCATTTCGAGTTTCTAGTAACAGGAGATGGCGAGCTAGTGAGTGAACTCGGATTTTAGTTTTGCTAAAATGATCATTCTAAATATTAGAATTGGCAACTAAGTAATTGCGGTTTTTTTTTTGTTTTTTTTTTTAGAAAATCAAAGACAATTTTTTCATGGAACTAAATAACTTTATTCTGTAATGTATTGCCCATTTTGATCAATGACCTTTTGCCATCTTTCAGGCAGCATCATAATCCCAAGTTCATAAAACTTCTGGTTTTTATTAGCAAAAAACTGAATCAGGTACGATTTGACATCATCATCATTATTGAAATTTTTACCATTCAAGGAGTTTTGTAAAAATCGAAATAAAAAGTAATCAGATGGTGCAAGGTCAGGACTATATGGTGAATGTGTCAAAACATCCCAACCAAGCTCCAATAATTTTTGCCGAGTGACCAAAGATGTGTGTGGCCTTGCATTGTCATGATGGAATACAACACCTTTTCGATTTGTCAATTCGGCCCGCTTTTCTTCAACTGCATTGTTTAATTTCGTTAGTTGTTCAATGTAGACAACAGAATTGATCGTTCGGTTGGGTGGTAAGAGTTCAAAGTAGACAATTCCTTTGTAATCCCACCAAACTGATAACAAAACCTTCTTTTGATGAATACCAGATTTTGATGTTGTTTGAGCTGGTTCACCTGGCCTGCTCGACGATCTTTTCCGCTTGATATTGTTGTAAACAACCCATTTTTCATCGCCAGTTATCAGTCGTTTTAAAAATGGATCATTTTCATTACGCTTCTTTAGCAAATCGCAGCTGTTAATGCGTTGCGTTAAATGCGTTTCTTTCAGTTCGTGAGGAACCCATGTATCGAGTTTTTGAACATAGCCAAGTTGTTTTAAGTGATTTTCAATGCATGTATGTGATACATGAAGCTTCTCTGCAATCTCACGTGTTATACTGTGACGATCCGAATAGATTATTGCTTTGATTAGGTCTTCATCAACTTCAACTGGACGACCAGAGCGTTTTTCATCTTTGAGTGAAAAATCACCAGAACGAAATTTGGCAAACCAATTTTGACACTGCCGTTCTTTAAAGGCTTTGTCGCCATAAACAGCACATAACTTTTTGTGAGCTTGCGATGCGTTTTTCCCTTTGCGGAAATAAAAAAGCAAAATATGACGAAAATGTTCCTTTTGATTTTCCATTTTTCAACGAACGCCAAACGAAAACTACGCAACCGATCAAAAAACTTTTTTACTGATTGACAGCTGAATTGCCAACTATCAAATAACAAAATGTGTTTTACATTTGGACTACGCCAGCAAACCTAAAAATTCAACTGAAGCCATCTATGAGTGAAATCCGCAATTACTTAGTTGCCAACCTTATAATTTTTACATAATTATAAGAACCAATATAAACATTTAAAATTCATTACATACAATATATACATAATTATCATTATGATAATTTTTAACTAAGATCACATTGTCCCTAAAATGAAAATTCTTTTTAATTAAAATTCATTATGCCATTACTGTATTCTACTTGTGAAAAAAAAATATTTAAATAAAAATTTAATAATTTAATATTTAATTTTAATTATTTTTTTGTTAGGTTTGTTCAGGCCTAACTTCTATGTTTATGAACCGATTTCGATGATTCTTTTTTTATTGGAAAGGGGTATCTTAGGAATCGTGCCATATTAATTTGGTCAAGTTCTGATGATATGATCAACGACGAAATAACGTAAATCTCCAATTCTTATGAGCAAATAATTGAAAATATGATAAATAAAATCTTTTATAAAAAAAATCTTATGACATACATTTAAAACCCGCAAACGTTTCGAGAGAATTTATATATTTATGAATTGAATTTTATTATCATTTTCTGATTCATTCGCCTGACGCTTTCTTTTACAAGATGCATGCAAGGTATTATATTAAGTCACTATTAATAACATCACTAAAAAAGAGAAAATAAAAATAATTTTTATAAAAAAATAAAAATAAAACCGACTTCAAAAAACTTAAATGCAACAAATAAAATAATAATAACTTAAAAATCTAATAAAATACACTAAAAGGTAAACAATAATTATCTTATTTAGTTACAATTAAATATAAACATGAAATTACTTTTTGAAGTCGGTGCCAAACAAACTATAGGTATAAGCAAATACTGTATAATACAGTATTTGGTATAAGACAAACGTACTAAGTAAGATCCATCGAGTGCGATTCATAAAATGTATATGTTTGGCACCGACTTATAAAAGTAATTTCATGTTTATATTTCGTCGTTTAATTGTAACTAAATAAGATAATTATTTTATACCTTTTAGCGTATTTTATTTGATTTTTAAGTTATTATTATTTTATTTGTTGCATTTAAGTTTTTTGAAGTCGGTTTTATTTTTTTTATAAAAATTATTTTTATTTGAAATGATTTCAGATACAAAAAGCATAAAAAATCCATTCTCTCTCTCGTTGTGCATACCCAATAATATTATTAGGGGATATCCTTTTCATCTAAGTAACTAAATCAAGTTGCGGGTGAACGTGTGTTGTGATTAAGGCGGGTCAGCATTTATAAAATAAAAAGAAAAAAACTTTCCCTGTTATGAGTGAATGACCATCTAGATAAGTGTCCGACAACAACAACAACCAGACCAACATCTGACCCCTGATCTAAATACAATTAAACAGGGTTAAGTGAAGTGCGTGTTTTCAACTAATGTGTAAGTTGTTTAGCTTTATGTGACTCATTTATCAGAGGTTTTCTCTTTCTCTGTCATTCATTCAAATTCCCACCCACGCAATTCACGGATATGAATAAACCACCTGCATGTGCTTACAATCAACATGAGATCAAAGAATCAAGAGATTTCATTTCCTACTTCATTTATAATATGAATCTCATAAAACTAAAATACAATATTTTATATACATATATATTTTTTATTTTCTTATTTAGGTTTTAAATCATAATAAATAATTTTAAAAATACAATGTTGCTTTTAAGTGAAACATTGTATAAATAAAATTATCAGGTGAGAGAGAGAGAGGCAGTTTAAGCTAGTGGGTCAGAAATAACCAGTATTTATCGTAGTTTTGAATTTTGACGTCCAGTAGAAATCTAAATTTATAATAACGAAATTAAAGGGTTCATTTCTGGATATGTTATTTTTAATTCTTTATTTTTGAAGTTTGGATTTTCGAGGGATCTTGGGCAGTGGTGGATTTAGACCTAGGATCGTGAAGACCGGGTCTAGGGCGGCAAAATTTTAGGGGCGGCAAAAAAACAGAGATAATTCAAATTAAAAATTGATTTGGATTTGTTTGATTATAAATGGATAGAAAGTTATTAGTAAATTTTATTACGGAATTTAGTTTTAGTTTGTAAGTACATATACTCTTATCTTTTAATTTATCAATATTTCCCTTTATTTAAAATTTCTTTCGTTTTTATTATTTAATAGCTACGGAACTAAATTTATATTTTAGAATTTTTTAAGTATTCGGGCTACAAATTGTTCCGGAGAAAGATCTTTTCCACCCTGAAAAGGTTAAAAAAAACTATTTGCGTGCAAGTATGGGTCAAGATAGACTTAATGCACTCGCATTATTATCTATCGAAGCTGAATTAGTGCAAGAAATTGATTACGGCGATATAATCGACGTTTTCGCGCAAACCAAAGCTAGAAAGAAGAAATTGATCTCATAAGTTAATTAAAAAATGTATTTACTATTTATTATGGAAAATTATTTTGAATTAGTAACTTATATTTGAAATTATTTTTGAAAAATTTATGTAAACCAATAAACAGTTATATTTAGAAAAATATTTGATAGTTTGAATATCTGACATATAATTTTGACAATCACTTTTACTTAGAAAAAATGTGCGGCACATTGGTCAGGGCCTAGTACGGCATCGAACCTAAATCCGCCCGGGTGTCAACCAAGGGCAGATCCAGGAATTTTTTATGGGGGGGGGAGAATGTATATAAGATGCCCGATGTATATAAGATCTACTTTTTATCTCGAAAGTGTGTCGCTATCGAATTGTCCAAGCGGGGGAGGGGGGGGGGGGTCAGAGGCGCCGCGCCCCCCACACACACGCACACACATAGAAATTTATTTTCAATTTTAAAATTTTTAAAAAAATATATTTTTTTTTACAAATTTCATATCTCATATTTTAAGTTCATTAAAATAAAAATAAAAAAATTGTTATAAATTCCCTGTCGATTTGGCTGCCGTTTTTTGGCCTCTGCGTGCGACGCACGTGTTGCACTCCCGCTAGGCACGGGCTTCTATGGGGGGGGGCGGTCGCCCCTCCGCCCCTCCCCTGGATCCGCCCTTGGTGTCAGCTCTGATACTAAGTTTGAAGTTTCTAGAGAGGGCCCGTCCATAAATTACGTCCCAGAGTAAGGGGGAGGGAGCATCTCAGATTTGTGACAAAATGTGACATGGGGGGAGGGGGGTCTTACAAATTTTAAAAATTTTCAAATATATATTTTAGATTTCAGGTTATTATTATTTCAAAAATCATGATGCCGCAATGCTCTAGAAATATTTGGATAAACCACTTGTAAAAATAAAATGTATTTATTTTTCAAATAAAAAAAAACATTTTTCTTATAATTAAGGATTCATTAAAAAAATGTATACAATTATTAAATTATAAGGTATAAAAGTGATAGTGTGACGTCACAATACAGAGGGGTGGGGGGGGGGGGGCTCAATGAAAATGTGGCATAATGTGACACATGGGGAGGGAGGGTCTAAAAATCTTGAAATTCGAGTGACCTAATTTATGGAGGGTCCCAGAGAAGGCAAGTGGTAAATTAATTAATATTTATTTCAACACTTTATATTACATTGATAGATTAATATGAGGGTACCTTTTTATTTACATATAAGGTGAATCGTCCTCCTTTAGGAAGGGCAGTCCTTCTTTTGAAAGCTCTGTCCTCGCCCGAAAAGTGTCCTCTTGCACGTCCTCCTTTTCGATATTTGAAGACTAATCTGTAAATCTCCGTATTCGATCGAGATTATATAGATATTATAGATAAATTCAATATGAAGACATTCGTTGTTAAGATATTTCCAAAATATGTTTAAGGGATGATAATTACATTGACAAAAAATATTCATTCAATGGAAAAAGTCCTCATTTAAATAAAAATTTATAGGCATCTCAACATAATTACAATATAAAATGCTACAAATGTTTTTGCATTTATCATATTATAGTTTATTAATGTTGCAATGAATAGAATGTTTCTTTTCTTTACGATAATTTTTTTCTTCAATTAATTTGTGTCCTCCTTTACATTGTAAATAAGCTGACGTGTTCTGATGTGGCTATCCATTTGACTTTAGCATACAACCTGGCCCCTCACTTATATTTAATATTTAATAAAATTATTTATAATCATGAAAGGGGGTGGGTTAGTTTTTGCATTTTTAGACTCCTGGGGTGCCACTGATTATGTATACAAAATTTGGTTGAGTTTAGTAAATGGCAAAGACTTTCATTTTTTGACCCTCCGCCCCCCCCCCCCCCCCATTTCGGGCGGTTAGTTTTTACATTTTTAGACTTCTTGGGACCCACTGATTATGTATACAAAATTTGGTTTAGTTTGGTAAATGGCCAAGATTTTTATTTTTTGACCCTCCGCGCTTCCCCCCCCCATTTCGGGCGGTTAGATTTTGCATTTTTAGACTTCTGGGGACCCACTGATTATGTTTACAAAATTTGGTTGAGTTTGGTAAATAGCAAAGATTTTCATTTTTTGACCCTCCGCACCTCCCCCCCCTCCATTTTGCGAGGTTAGATTTTGCATTTTTAGACTTCCGGGGGTCCAATGATTATGTATACAAAATTTGGTTGAGTTTGCTCAAACGACCTAGATTTTTAATTTTTAACCCCACCTCGACCCCCCTTAATTTTGGGTCGATATGCACCAAAATCTAATCAGCTCTTAATCTCAATGGACCAAAACTACATGTGAAATTTGGTTTCGATATTCACACTAGTTTTTGAGCTAGCTCGTCCACAAATTTGGTAACGCACAGACTAACTAACAGACATTTTGACAAAACAATTATTATCTCGAAAAATATAATTTTTTTGATGTTCACTTATAAAAGCTTTTTTGTAGAGAGAAATGCCATGGTTTTGCTCAATTTTTTTAATCGAAATAGTTTAAGCCGTTTTTGAGATATTTTGAAAAAAAGAAGGAAAAAAACCACTTTTTTCATGCACAATTACAATACTTGACCATACCCTGTATGGTAAAGTAAAAAGTTGGTCAACTTATATATAGAAGAAACTAAGAAAACATTTCTGAATACCTCCCTCTGTCCTTCGTACTCGAATCAAGAGGAAAAAATCAATGAATTTTAATTATTCATAACATTAAATTCCTTTAAAAATTAAATTAAATTTCTTAAAAATAATATTCTTAATAATAATAAATGGCAATGAAATGGAAATTTCAAATCAGTGTCCCCGATCATTCATTGAGTTTTGAATGTACGTAAGCCACTCGTTGGAGGGTTGTTGGGCGAGGTGGCCACTCTATCAAATATTCAGGATCGGCAGCTAGCCAGTGAACGACCACCCTGCCGTTATTATAATCCCATTGAGAGCTGTTACGCCATTCGACCACTTCCGGTCATGACTTTTACCTTAATTTCTCTTTAAATATAATCCCTTTACCAAGGAATATATATGTATACGAAATAGCCTTGCTATGTATAAATTAACATTTCCAAATCGGTGTCCTATTAGATATGATTATATTCTTATTAGAATGAACCCGACCCTCTCGATCTTTTCAACAAGTGGAATTAAAATGACCAATTTTCGTGATTAGTATAAATTATAAATTACTTGGGTAAATGGACTTTACATGGAAATATGAGGAAAAAAACAATTAGAATATTTTATTTAATGTCACTACTTTGCTGTATGATTTTATGATGGGGTTATTTTCTCGAATATATATCAATCGAATTAACAAATAAGATATCTATTAGTTAGGAAATAATGAAGAAACTTTGATGAATCTATTCTACACTTTTGAGAACAAATAGCGTAATTTGTTGATTAAGAATTGTATAAGTGAATCGTCTTATATCATGATAAATGACCCTGCAAGATCAATTATAGTGAAAGGATGATCAGTAATGATTTTTATAAAGATATTCTGATTTCGATTCCTTTCTACGGGAAACACGCCCAGTATTGGATTGATGATTAATAATGACCTCATGGGTCTATTATTCAGTGCTAGTAGAACAAGTGCCAAAATTGAAATTGAAACTGATTTTTTTTTTTTTTTTTATTTGTTGTTACCGGGAACACAGCACAGCAAAGTGTTAGTAGTGTTAGTGAGGGAGCCGAGTTTTAGCCTGTCGAAATTTTATATGCTAGCAAGGCTTGAAGCTGGCCCTCCCGCTTGAACATCGTCATCAACGATGCTGAAGCGGGCGAGTGGCTTAGTCATCTCCGACACCCGGCATCCCAGAAATAAATTTAAGTATACATAACTTTCTCTTAATACCTTAGATGCAATTCAGAGGCGAGCTATCAGACTGATAGGCGATCCTACATTAACTGACACTCTCGACTCCCTAGCCCATCGTAGATCTGTCTCCGCCCTATCCCTTTTTTATAGATATTACCATGGCTTTTGTTCTGACGAAATAAAATCGATAATCCCACCAAAGGCCTCATTTGCCCGAAATACACGATTTTCTAAAATTCAACACCCCTACGCGCTTAAACTAGATACTAATCGAACAAACGCATTCGCCAATTCATTTATCCCTATGACATCTAGAGACTGAATTCTCTTCCCCGACCGTCTTTCCAGCTACTTATAACCTTCAAACTTTCAAGACCAGCATCCACAGATACCTTCGACCTCTACCCAATCCCTAAATCTCCCCTTATCTTCACGTTACAAGGGTCCACCACGGACTTCAGAGGTTGTACCTTCTTGGTGCAACTTCTTCTTGTATCAATATCATTATAAAAAAAAAAAAAAAACATAAGGTCTCTGAGTTTCTCCATGTGATTTTAAATCTCGGGAAAAAGTCTAACCTTTCAATGTATATCGCCTCTCCCCAGTGGCGTAACCATAACGTTAAGGCCCGTGGCAAATTCACCGGATGTGGCCC
Organism: Forficula auricularia; assembly: GCA_024734495.1. Taxonomy (NCBI): domain Eukaryota; kingdom Metazoa; phylum Arthropoda; class Insecta; order Dermaptera; family Forficulidae; genus Forficula; species Forficula auricularia. The sequence goes on from JALMQS010000351.1 coordinate 1,667,596, forward strand.
TCCTTCATTGTAAAGAAGCTAAGCCAGCGTTGTAGTTTCTTTTTAATAAATCATTAAAATCAGTAAAATACGTACAAACGCTATTATAATTTTTGTTGCATTTTTCGTTGATTTTCTAGTAACTTTTAATTTAAAGAGCGTATTGGATTGAAATAACAATTTTATTTTTAGTCAAAATTTTAATTATTAAAATTCCTTTTTTCGGGCTTTCTGTTCAGCAAATGTGTTAATCACAAAATCAAAGTTCAAATTTGGAGTCATGAAATGTTTGATGGATAGAATAGGTAAATTGTGTAATCTTTCTTGTCCCATAGAATTGATTAAATAAGTTTTATCAATTTTAATTTTGAAAATGATGGCTCGGCGCTAGCTATAGTCACAGGAGTGATTACAAATAACAGAAATGCAGTGCACACTCAGGAAAGCTTCAAGACATAAAATGATTCTTTATGATTAATAAATCAGCAAGTTCTTTTATAGAAGATGACTTTTATATTTCGTGTCTTAAAAGTGGATCGAAAACTGAAATTTTTCTGACAAACGAGACACACGAATTTTGTAATAATAATGTTAGAATCCTCCTGTGCCTGCGGCCATCTCGGGCCAGAGGCCCGTGGCATTTTGCTCACATTGTTATGTGACTGCCTCTCCCTCATGTTAGTGTCGTTACTTTTGACAAAGTTCCACCATTGGAAGGAATTTATTAAATTTTCTTCATTCTTGAGAAATTAATTTTTATCGTCTTCTACTTCTTTATTCATTCAAGAAGACAACATATCATTATATTTAATGTGATTTTTTAATCAGTTTCTTAACTAACTTCTGGTGCTTGACACCACGTGTAGTAAGTAACATATTTAAGTCTAAAATTATAGCAATATACAATTTTTGGAGCAAATCTATGACGAAAAATATATATATTTTCTCTTGGGGACTATAACTATAATGTAGCAAATTATTATCGTGTAAGGTGGGAAAAGTAATGATAGAGCAATACTATTTAAATCAGCAAGTTTTAGATTACTTTTTGCGAGTATAGAGGTTATATTTCAAAATCAAAACTTAAATTCGATCAGTTTGATAAGTATTTTTTAACCCTTCATATAGTTTAAGCCAAGCAGAGCGTGAGGCTGGCCACTCACTGCTAATGAGCCTTTCGGTCTCGAAAACTCTGAACTCTCAACTTTACCTTCTCAGAAATTCTTACACCTCCCCAAAGGTGTAGCCCTTAATTGACTAACGACTTGGTAAATATTTGATGAAATACCTACAAGTGAAGCAGAGACCAAGCTTGAATAATTTATTAAAATAATTATGCCAATGATGAATGTGAATTTGAATTTTCCCCACAACAGCAATTAAAACCAAATAGTTGAAACAATACAATAATAATAAGATTAGCGATTAAATTATATCTTAATATCTATCTCTCTTTGAACTTATATATATATAAAATATTAGTTTATTATGAGGAGAAATGTTCCAGATGGGCCATTAGAACAGCAGAGTTACTGGAAAGTTTAAAGGAGGAGCGGGAGGATAAGACATTTCGAACTCTGATCATACTAATTCCTTCCGGTATACATTTCTTATCTTTATTACCACCTATTACCCCTCTATCTTCACTTCTTAACTCCAGCAATCTACCTTCAATAACGTTAGTTTTTAAAGAAACCTTGCTATATCCTTTTTAAATAAGGTAAAGAGTTATCAGACATTTTCATAAGGCATCAAGAAACTATACCTTCTATATTTTGACAAATGAATTATATGGAGAAAGTAAGTGTAAAATAAACAAATAACGTTAAACAACACAAAAGTGTTATTTTCTGACAACAATGTCAAAAGATGCAATAACTTAAAATAAAGATTGAATCTTGTATCTTATAAAGAAATGGTCAAAGCTTTTTAGATAATCACTGATATTCTCCTCTGATTAAAATTCAACATTTTTCAAGAAACAATTAATTATATTTAATCTTTAATCGACCATCGGTGGATTTTGAAGCCAGTTCTTTTACTGTTAATCTTAAACCAACATCATCTGAAATGTCTATGAATGGATTTCAAATCCAAAAATACTGTTCTGAGGTAAGTGATGGAAAATAATAAGTAATACAATTTTTCTTGCAAAATTGTCAAATATTCTATTATTATTGTAGAAATATCATTCGTACTGGTATTATTTACCAAAGAAAATATTTGAATATTACTCTTGTTAGCTTTTTCTCCCAGATAAGTAGTTTTTTCTGAAATACTTTCATTTTATCAAAAGATGGCTAATATATTTTCTTTTTTCCTTGCATACTAGTATTCAAAATATTGAGAGGTGTTTAAATATATCAATCAAATACGCTAATCCGGTAGTCCAAAATTTGCATCGAAGGAGCTCACAAAAGTGTTTTTGTTTCATTTAATCAAAAAAATTGGCTCGTCTGGAACTATACAGACAGGGTGATAGACACGCCCTGGTGTCGATTTGGTGAGGCCAACATCTTCTATAGAATTTGACGTCATCTGTAGGTAGGAACACCCAGAAATAGCATGGCCACTATAGGAATTATTATACATCGAGATAAATTTATCGTAGTTTAGATTATTTATTTTGTATTCCAATAATCGCAAATTAATATTAAATTAATATAGCCAAAATATTTATGCGAGAACGTGACGTCATCTGTAGGCGATGTTGGCCTCACTTCACTCTGTGTGGAGAGTAGCAGAGGGCGTGTCTATATATTTCATGGTCTAAGAGTTCTACTATGACAGAAATAAAATATTAAAATCGCTATTGGTCTGAAACTAGGGATTTTCGGACATATGTTTATATGAACTTTTTTTATTGATTTGAGATTACCCACCTTTAAATTCGTGACCTCTATTTTTTAAAACCATGTATAACTAAAAAAAAATTTTTATAATAACTCCAACACATATCTATCTGGAATTTCCTAGAAATCACATAGGAATGTCACCGGGCACACTCTTTGAGAAGCACTGCCTTAGAGGATTCATTGGCCGTATTTTATTAGAACAGACCTATCTATGCTTTGGTGCTATTTTTAAAAACCTAAGATAAATATTTAATATATTTGATTAAATATATTTATTTATGAAAATAGACTTTTATTTAATTTGAATAAAGATCAAATCATTTTTTTTTATAATAAATTTTATATATTCTTGTTATTATGTTATTTTTATCTACATGCAAGTTGAAAAGACATTCTCTATTTGTCAAAAAGAGAAATAAGAGCCCTGTCAAAGGAATTTGAACTGGCAGTACATTTAAATATATAAATACTAGCTGCGGTGCCCGCCTTCTGTACACTTGCTAGTTAGAGTCATAACAAATAATTTCTTTTATACATTTTTGTCTGAATTTTAACGAAGTTCAATTAAATATTCTCTCTCTATATAACGAGTATCGTTTTGCCCGAGTGCAAAAGGCCAATCCTATAATAATAGAAATTAAGAAATTAATCTCTAATAGTCTGAAACAGGTTTGAACTTGTACTTGGTATCCTTGCAATACACCTTAACACTAAAGAAAGAGTGATGGTTCTATCCGCGCTCTTTGTAGTTATTTTCATCGATCAGATTGCAATGAGAAAATCGCTCACCCGCACATTAAATATTAAAAAAAGTAAAAACTTTTTCAAGACTCAGTACCCTAGTGCTGTCCTAGTAGGTAATTATTAATAAACTTAAATATAAATTGATTATTTTATGGCTATAGTATAAAATCCTCTTAAAATCTCAATAGAATAATTAAAAAAATATATGTTCTGCCTTTTGAACTAGATATTCCAAAATCTAATCAGTACTATATGTATTGATACAAAAGAACTTATTGACTTTCCGTTCTTAGGCTATCGTGGATATCAGAATTCAGACTCACAAAGAGAAACAAATCATAGTTGAAGAATATTTTTCTCTGCATTTCAGACATTTTAAAGCACAATGAGCAAATATTTTTTTATGCGTGATTTATTACTAGAAACCGCCTGGGAGGAGAGTGATTTTTAACCTGAGTTCATGCTAGTGATATATATATATATATACATATATTAATAGTTTATCTCAGTTAAGAGTAATCATTACTACTTTATTGTTTTTCTTAGTTAACCATTTCACAAAAAAAAATACTTAACTTTTTGAATCATAATAAATACTTTACTGAATATAATTCTCTTTTGTAAAATCATATAGAAGTTGGTCATCATTTTATTTCGAATAACCTCTTGTCCCGGTTTGAGAAAAAAATATTTTGGTAAGATCTAACAATAACTCTTAATGTTTTTATTTAATGTAAATTGGTGAAATAAAAAAGTAATATAATAGTTACACAATAAATAAATAACTGAAATATATTGTATATATATCTAAGTGATAATAAAAAGTAGTAGAAAATAATTTTCAAGAGGAACCCCCGAGATGTATAAATAATTGCCTAGGAACCTACTGCATCCACGTGATTTAATCTGGTATTTCATGAGAGTATACCTAACCAAGTTTCAGAAAAAGGAGAATTCGTTACAAAAACAATGTCTTTCTTATATTAATTTCAAACTTTAATTCTTTTCTGAGTCTATCTGTTCAATTTGATGATATTCAAATTCAATATCAAAATTAAGTCGCCCCGCTTCAAAATTTTCCTAGGCTTAAATTTATCCAGTTTAAAGAGAATATCTTCAATATTAAGATCTTTTATTTATGTATTTATATTTATGGAGAACCATGGATCTAGATATTTATATTATCACTACGACCAACATTCACAAATTGGTTTTTATAACTCTTATATAACTTTTATAACTTTTATATATCTCACTGAAACATATACTTAAACATTTTTTATATTGCCCATAGTTATATGATGTAATACACAATTAATACCATACAATAATTACTTCCCCTTTCCTCCCATTGCATCAAGGTTCTTTAGTTTATATTTCATTACAATTTTTATAATTTTTAGGATTCATATTCCACTTTTCCTGTCACTTTACTGCTTTAATATAATTTGATCTAATGGAAAGCTGGAACTGATTAATGGCTTAATATATATTTAAATGTTATTATGTTTACAACGCATCATTTAAATTTAGATAGATATATAAATAATATCAAGGTTCTTCCCATTTATAAAAGCATCAAATAGATTTAACCATGGTTATTTTTTCGGTGTCTCCACTCTGCCCTGTTAGCTTTTTAGCTATATTTTTCATTATATGGAGAAAATACTCCATTCTAGGACTTCCGCTTTCCATTCTCAGTTTACCCTTTAAAATGTTCCTTAGCAATCCTTCTTTTCTTAAGGTATCCAAAATCATTTGAACGTTGATCATTCTTCAGATTCTCCCACTGTGTTCTCTTGTCTCTAATTTTTTTAACCGACTTTCAAAAAAGAAAGATAAGGGAGGTCACATATTAATTTGGTCAAGTTCTGATGATGTTTGTTCGTCGATTTCTTTTTATCATGTGGACCGATTTCGATGATTTTTTTGCCTTGGGATCATTCAAAAACCACTCTCCTTGTAATTCTATCCACCCATTTAATCTTTAACATTCGACTGTAGCACCACATTTTGAAGTCCTCCATACCCCTTCTTTTTGCCTCTCCAATCGTTCAGGTTTCTATTACCAGGCTGCGATTTCAAAAGTACATTTTGCTGAAGGCTCTACTAGTCAGAGATAACATAAACAAAATATTTGATTCGTGAGTGAGCACTCCTGGAGTAAAACATTAATCATTTAAAAAAATTATTTTTGATTTCCAACAATATCCCTTGAAGACTTTATTTTTGTTTCTGTTTTTTTCTCTTAAATCAATTTATTTTGTTCTTTCTTTCAATAAATAAATAATTTATGAACTAATCCAATACAAGCAAGAGCTTTGTAACTTTTTGCTATTTGTGTGTTGTAATTACCAGCTTTTTTTGTCCCCAATTTTCCTCCCCAAAAATATGGACACCGTATCTATGTGGTATTCAGTAGTCGATCTAAATCAGAGGTGTCCAACCTTTTGGCTTACAGGGGCCACATTTGAAGAAAAAAATTGTCTCGGACCGCGGATAAAATATTATAATTCTATTGATATTTATTATTCAAAAAAGATAGTTAATAGGTAATGTAGAAATAAGAACTTTATTATTTTTAAGCTCATATTGAGCTTTTAATTTTACTTTTGGTAAATGTTATACTTGTATATGTAAATACATACCTATATACTTACAAAAAGTGGTATTATGTATTATATTTGTTTATATTTTTTCATGGCTAGATAATTAATCTAAAATTATAATAAAATGATAATATTCCTTTTTTCTTTCAGATCGGTATCTAATTATTGTTTTAGAACATTCAATCAGAAAGTTTGCAAGTAGAAAATTTATTTCTAATGAAAATGGAGACGAAAATAGACCAAAATCATGCATGATTTTTTCGGAAATCTTGAAATCTAGTTCCAGATTCCAAATTTAAAATGAGCACTTTTATTTTTTGAAAACTTCACAGTAGATTTTCAGATTTCTTATTTAAGATAGAAAAATAATTATCAGTCCAAATTGTTGTGTGTTTTCCAGTTTCTACATATAAATCTCAATGTTTTAAGGAAGTTTATGATTTTATGTTGGGCCACACTCATTGCAATGCTGGGCCGCATGCGGCCCGCAGTCCCCGGTTTGGACAGCTCTGATCTAAATCGTTCACAGATAATGCATTCTTGTAAATACATAGCACAACACATATTATATTATATTTAAAACGATATTTGTTTAATTTGAAATAACGTTTCTATTTTCATTATTTTTATCCTACCAACTAATCTCATGTTTTTTTTTCGCTTCCTGATGATAAAACGTGTTTCTTTTTTATTCTCCGACAAAACCTTCTTTCATCATTCATTTATTTTCATCATTTTTTTTTTGACAATTTACAGGAAGATCGATTTAAAATAGATAAATGAATGACTTTGAAAGGCTTGTCTCTCCCTCTCACTCGCTCTATCAGCTCTTGTTTGTGTGGGTGTTAAAAATGTTCAATCAAATTGACAAGACGCAGACTAATCATCCCTAAAAAAATGCCAATCAAATTATTAATTATTGCAAAACGAAACTAAATAAGAATTTTTAAAATTTAATTTAAACAGTCTAAACAAACGTTTTCCAAACTATGGTCCGCTGAATAAATACTGGTTCTCAGAAAATATTAGATTGGATCCGTTCAACATAAGGAATACATATAAGGTTCGGCATGAAAAATTGTGATTGATTTAATTTATCTGAGAAAGTTGTCCGATTTTGAATGCCTTATGTAACAACTTATAAGTTGCGAAACTGAACAAGATATTCTTCTTCTTTTCGAGTGCCATACCCGAAACGGGTGTCGGCGCCTCTCCACTATACCTGTGCTGAGTGTGTTTAGTTGTTTTACACAGATATAAGAACGGGACCTACTTTTTAACGCCGGTTCCGAACGGCTAATTTGGAGAGATGACTAGGCAATTATACTCTTGGTTGCTATTACTTTCCAGGAGGAGGCGACTGCAAATATCTATCTGCCGAGACTCGGTCTAGAACCAGCGTCCTCCAAGTCAGCGACCCAACACTCTAGCCACTGACCCACAGTCGCGTCTGAACAAGATATAGGGATATCTATTTAGAAGGATTAAATAAAAACATATTGAAATTAAAAAATATATTTATATTTCAAAATGCTCTAAGAAAATTATAAAAATTTTCTTTTAGGGTCCGAAAAATTTGCAAAACATGAGATAAAACTATAATATAAAAAAAAACTGATAAAAAACCCATAGCTGTAAATTTGATTAGAGTTAGGTTAAGAAAAAATTACATAAATATAAAATCCACTAAGTCAACTATTTTTATGAATCCTGGAAAAAAATCATTTATCCAGATCCTATGAGATTTTTATTTTATATAGGTATACTTTTGTATGCGTGTGGGTATGTAAATTGATGAAGCGGCCAGATTATAGACGGAGACATAGCCTTATTTTATGAAAAATAAATTTACAAAAATCCCATAGGTTTTGCGGGCACCCGCCGAGTTTTGGAATAGTTTAGTTTTTTCTTCTATTTTCAAAATCTATTTTTTAGAAAAAATTTAAAAGAACAAAACAAAACTATTTAGGAAAAAATCGCCTGTAGAAAGGCAACAAGTTGACAGCTCTTACAATTCGAATGCATAAGACACAGGCTTGCTAATATTTAACCAAAAGGTTCAGAATAAAAAATGAAATTTAATGATTCAAAATATAATTTTAATTGAAATAAAAAAATCATTTTTTTATGATAATGATGAGAGAAGGAGTTACACCAAAAAGGTGCAACCCCTAAAGGCCTGGGTTGGCCCCTCCATCGTGAAAAGAAGAAGAAAGAATTTTATGGGTTGGGCGGGGGTCGAAGGTATCTGTGGATACGGGTCTTAAAAAGCTGAAGGTTATAAGTCGCGGGAAAGATGGTGGCAGGGAGCGAGTTCCAGTGTCTGGAGGTCATAGGGATAAAAGAGTTGGCGAAAGCGCTTGTTCGACTTTTATCCAATTTGACAGCGAAGGGGTACTGAGCGTTAGAAAACCGCGTGTTTCTCGTAAAGAGGGCATTATAAGGGGGATAATTGATTTCAGCTCGACTGAACAGACACCGTGATAGTATCTGTAGTACAGGGAAAGGGCAGAAACTATTCATCGGTGAGCCAGGGAGTCGAGTGAGTTGGTTAGAGCCGGGTCTCCTATTAGTTTAATTGCTCGCTTCTTGAATTGCACCCAGTGTAGCAAGAGAATGCTTGGAGGCACCCCTCCACAGATGAGAGCCAATATTCGAGACAGGGACGAATTTGAGCCTTATACAGTATAAGAAGTTGACTGGGAGTATAACAGAGTTTGTTTTTAATTCACTACTGTATTAGGGAATTTAAAATTAAAATCCTATAATGAGCATATTATTTTGGTTCATTATCAATGTTATCACTTAATCGCTCTTTCATTTACAGTACTTTTTAATAGTTAAAATTATTTTAAAAATTATTACATTTTTAATTTATGTTTCAGTCCTCTGGAGTATGTCCTATATATTATATACATATTATTTATTTAGTATTTACTTAAATAAATACAAAACTTTTAGATAAAACAGTTCCCTGACATGGTGACAGAAAACGCACAAGAACAAACCACTATACCTATGTAAAGGGCTTAAATTTTGTCATGGATAACCGCTAAGAAGAGAATTTTGGAAATTCGAACCCTAAACCCGGTAAAGGGCCCCAAAATATGTTTTCGGAGTTTTTCAAGATCTTTTAAGCTCTATCTCCTGGGTTTTTCAAGGTTTGGCATTCAATTTTGTTACTTAGGTTTGAAATATCTGAGGAGATTTTTTTCATTTTTTCAAAATTTGACTCCTTAACCGAAAAATTGTGGATGTTTGCTTCGTATCTTCTGTGTTTTTGAAGTTATTGAGCTCATATTTGTGGTATAGGACAACAAATTTACTAATTTACTAATTTACTACTATGTACCTAGGTACATCTCTAAATATTTTTCCTTAAAGTTATACCTGCTGTTTTTGAGAATCTGTTTCAAAATAGAAAACGCCTACTCTATATCTATACACTTGCTACTGGGGATTACTTAATTTAACCTTCCTATAATAAATGAATTGAAAAAATCTGTCCTTTTTTTAAGGTATTATTATGGATTCTGATCTAAAAAATGTTGTGAGCCTCTGGTCCTAACAGTCTACACAGCCAATATTGTATCTAAACTGTCTCTTCATTAATTATAACAAATAAATGTCGATGTATGAATGGATGAACTGTTGCCTTTGCGGTGATGAGCTGTCAGGTCGTGAATTGGTAATAAGCGTGTCTGTTTGTCTATCTGTCTGTAATACTGTTTGCCTTTTGCGTCAGCTTAGATTTCAATTTATTCAAGTTAGAATCTCGAAGCTAGAAATTAATAAGGACTTGCTAATTTGCAGATAATCCTCTCAAAGAAATAATTTGAAGAGCCTAGAAAAAACGGCTAATGAAAATAAAAATTTCGCGCACCGATTATGAAATAAAATGATGAAATTAGATGGTTCAAGAACTTAGATCAAAAAACTCAAACTTAACTTAATTGTATGGATTTTGAAAATTTTAAAATTTGATTTTAATGACTTACGAGATAATGAATATGAAAAAGAAATGAAAAATTTTTTCATTCACTCTAAAGCTATTGGCATTCTAGGTGATGGACGGAAAGGGATGGTCGATTTTGTGTTGTTGTTGTTGTCTGCTCTTAGACATCGAAGGGAAAGATTCACCAATCAATCATCAATCATTCTTACCGGTTCCGGATACCCACTAGCTCTGCTCCTGCCTAATAAGTCTGTGACCGCCACTCGGACGTATTATCTCTCATCCATCATCGAGCTGTTCAACTTTCAACCGACCGACCCCTAACTCTGATTGGCTTTCACCCCTCACCTTGACATCTACCCCCTAATACAAACCCCCACCTGACAACATTAATATTTATATATCGATCAATGATTTATAAGAAAAAAATGAAATAAAAAATGGTGTCAAAATTTATCATTTCTCCACCATCATATTTAAATTAAAAACATGAACCCTACCCTGATTTAAATTCTTCATTTTCCTGCTCTTACTTTTTAAGTCAAATGACAGGATATTAACCAAATTAATGATAAACTGTCCAGAAGGGAAAAGGAGTAGAAGTCGTTCTAAGAAAAGATGGCGCGACGATCTCGTATAAACAGACCTGAGGTCTAAAAAGAAAGAAGAAGAAGTCTTTTCCAACCCATTTATTCTTCTTTTTTAATTCATATATTGTAACATTCTCAGTTTGAATTCAGAATTAAATAGTTTTCATTTGTATTAATAACAATGCTGCCGCGAGCTTTTATTCGAATGTATATACTATTTATTTTAGTAAAATGTACTGTAATGGGTTAAAAAATCGAGCCACTTTATTTAAATCAAATTACCTATTAAAACTTCATAAATACCTGTTGTAGAACTATCTAATTCTACTAATCCTAAAAAAGAATCACACACTTTTTTGGTTTGGGATGAATAATATCTTAACAATTTCACTTTAAAAAATAAATCGTGTTCAGCTACAAAAGCTGCGAATTTTAATTCTGGTACTTATTTTGACTTGTAAATTGTTTTTGAAATTAATTTTTTAATAATTTTAATACTTTGAATAAGAATAGGAGACTGCTGGGCGTCCTCAACTACAGGGGCCTGAGGCTAGTATAATAGTATACTAGTAGCTGCAATGCCCGCCTTCGGCGGCCTCTTGCTAGCCAGGGGGCATGCCCCTGGACCCACCCAGCACCCCCCACCATCGCACCATGAACCCCACCCCCGCACCTCCACTCTCCGACCACACCCCGCGCCCTCCACACCCGTCTAGCCCCTCCCTCGCCCCCCCCCCCCCTCCGCTAACCCCCCCAGACTCCGTCCCCCCATCCTACACCGCCTCACTCCTCACCACACCCTCATACCACCCCCGCACCCCATACCCAAACCCACCCCCGCAGCCCATCCCCGCACAATCACTTCACCCCCGCACCCAGTTTTTGCATTTCTAGTCTTCTAGTGACCCACAGATTGTGTATATAAAATTTGGTTGACTTTGGTCCAAGAGCAAGAATTTACATTTTTTCACCCCCCCCTCTTTTTGGGTGGTTTTTTGGGGGAATTTTTTTAAACAAAACTTGTCAGAAATCACATGCCCTACAACTTTGCTTATAATAAAATTTGCTGTAGGGTCAATAGTTTATGAGTTATTTGATAATTTTCATTCGTGCGCCCCCTAAACCCTCTTTTGGGGTCAAAATATCAAAAGGTTATATAGCTAGAAACATAAATTAGAAGACATCTGATGCAAATATGAAATTTCATAATAATCTCTTCAGTCGTTTTTACGTGAATCGAGAGCAACTTTTCGCGGAAACCACGCAAACATACAGACACACAGACATATATACATAAAGACAGACACACAGACAGGCATTTTGTTGAGGGTGTTTTTGTTCATAACTTTGCTTGGAACGTGTGCAACCAAAATTTGGCGTGATTTGGAGCAATGTACAGACAAACCCCTAATTTGATAAATATAGATAGTGAAGAAGAACAGGCCTTGGCCTACATTGGAAGAAAAAGAAGAAGAATTAAATAATGAAAAAATAATCAGTGCTATCTTCACAGTTCAAATGTATTATTTACAGTATATTTTTGATTGAAAAGTACAATAGTACATTTTAACATTAAAATAATTTAGTTTCTAGTACATTCCATAAAATATCTCAACGCTAGTACATTTATGATACATGAATACAGGATATGGTCAAGGACTGTAATGTATTATAAATGTACTAGCTTTGAGATATTTTATTGAATGTACTAGAAACTCAGCACATCTTTTATTTTATAAAATCAAATAAATGAGGTATTCTCTGCTTGATACAAATAAATATACTCTGGAGGAATAAAAAATTCGACCACTTGTTAAATCTTGCATTTACTTTTGGACTTATAAAGGGGTTGATTCTAACGAATTTGCTTGACTAATATTTATGATTCAATGGCAAGACATGTTATTTGAAAGTATAATAATAAAACTTGAGTAAGATACGAGGTAGGTTTCACAAAAACATTCTAATCTCCCAAGAGGAAACATGAAGAAAAAGACATTATATATTTTTCAAAATTTTCAATGTATAAATCTTAATTTGTAACTAATTTGAAATATTTGTGATAGACTGATGATGAAGGCAATGCCTTCGAAACTATAGTCTCTAGAAATAATTAAAATTATTTTATTTAAAAAACAGAAGATTCTATTATCAAATTCGGAAAAATTTCTTATTTATATTTAAGAAAATATATATATTTTTTTTCGAAACTAGTTCATTTAACACTTATGGTAAAATGTGGTTGATTTTTTTATATGTACACTTTATTTTAAAAATATTTACACTTGATCGCTGTTTACTGGGAACAATAATCAGTTCGGTGGGGTAGGAAGCAGGATGAATTCCTGCTCAATAGGATGTTTCAGGAACAGGGCAATAATGTTTGTGCCCCTTCCTCTCTAGAATAGATTCATTTTTACTTAGATATTTTACTTTTTAGAAAAATTAATATGATAATGATATACTTACATACTATAAATTTATTTTTATAAGAAATTATTGTAACTAATAATAGCCGAATATTAAGCTAAATAAGAATTAATAGATGATCTAAAAATACAGATAACATTTCTGAAATTGAACATCTAATTTTCAATTTCACAAATTTATTAGCTGTCCTTATCGGTATGGTGCTGCAATCTAGCGGAAAGATAAGTAACTTTTTATTGATAAGCTTTATTTCTCCTTATCAAATCAAGTATTTTTTTATAATTAGTTATTCACTAAAAAAAATGATAGGTAATTCGGTTAGGTATGTCAAGTCATTTTCTTCACATACCATCATGAAACAATTCTAAAAATTCTAGCTTGAATTCCTAATCATAATCTAAGAAAGTTTTTACTGTTCACAGGAGTTCTATAATACTATTATTTATGAAGAAAGATCACTAATGTAATGACTTGTTGCTGGCATCTATTCAAAAAATTAAAAACAGGCCATTATGGTGTATTTTTTAGTTAATAGAGTAAGGGTGTGTAGTTTCACAGTGAAACTACACACCCTTTAATCTATTAACTAACATCATGTTTCACCTAAAACCTACACCACTTTCCATAAAGAAAAGTGTATTTTTTAAACATGGTTTTTGCTTTACTATCTAAATCTAACTCTTTTTAATGTCGTTCAAAAAAGGTGCGAATTTTTTAAGTAAAATTTTTATAAATGAATTGGGATTCAAAGAACCTGTTGAATCGTTGTTACATTGTAGATTGGATTAAAACATCAGGTCCAGCTAAATATGTTCTGCTTATATTTAGCCAAAATTGCAGTTGGGGGTGTGGACCCTATAATGATATTATCAACTTTTATTTGGGGTCTGAAAGCATAAAAAATGAGAGTGAGAGTGTTCTACTTGCCAGTCCACTCCGCCAACCATATACATGTCCTATGTACTCTATCCTCTTCCCTTAACTCTGATCAGCAGCCCGGGTAAAGGATTAATTTATTTTCTACTAGCTGCAAGGCCCGCCTTCTGCGGCCCTCTTGCTAGCCAGGGGGCACACCCCCTGGACCCCCAACCAACGAATCCCACCCCCACATTACACTCCCCCCCGACCCATTCTCAACCCGTGCCCAACCCCCGCCCCCATACCACAGAACCCAAACAAAGAATGAATTATTAAAATAAGACTCTCTGAAAGGAAGATGTCTTTCAGAATATATCACTGTTGATAATATGTAGATAAACAGGTAGTATGAATTAAATAACTACTTATCCTTACTTCAGTCTTCATCTCGAAGCAATGAGATTTTTCGTTGTGCTTTTAGTCATAAATAAACTGCAACGAATCGTTGCTAAACTTTATCTAAATTCATTTGAAATAATAATATGTTTTGCTGGCTTGGTGTGTACTGGATATATTAATTATTTATACTTTAACAATAAAAAAATAATATGTTTATTCCTTTATTATTAATCAGATATCACTTGCAATTTGCAGTTCATGTTGACTTTAATTCAAAAATAATGATCGATTCTCATTTAATACTCGAGGAATAACAATTTTACATTAGATTTTTGACGCTTCGATTATTATTGGTAACCATTGCTGAAGACATGGAGGAATTGACTTAAAATCAAAAATAATTTAGTCTTTTTGATTTTAAGTCGATTCTTCCACGTTTTCAGTAGAGGTTGCCATTAATAGTCAAAACATCAAAAGTGGAATGCAATAAGGTTATTCCTCTAGTATTAGATAAGAATCGATCGTTATTTTTGATTTTAAGCCGATTCCTCCATGTCTTCAGCAATGGTTACCAATAATAATCGAAGCGTCAAAAATCTAATGTAAAATTGTTATTCCTCGAGTATTATATGAGAATCGATGGCTATTTTTGATTTTAAGTCGATTCCTCCATGTCTACAGCAATGGTTACTAATAATAACCGAAATGTCAAAAATCCAATATAGAATGGTTATTCCTCAAGTACTAGATGAGAATCAATCGCTATTTTTGATTTTATGTCGATTCCTCTATGTCTTCAGCAATGGTTACCAATAAAAACCGAAACGTCAAAAATTCAATATAGAATAGTTATTCCTCAAGTACTAGATGAGAATCAATCGCTATTTTTGGTTTTAAGTCGATTCCTCTATAAAGGTAACGGATAAGAAAAGAACGCAGTTGCTATGGTTACTTATAAACTTTCCTCCCAAATTTTTAGCATTTCACAGAGAAAAGCCTATCCACTCTTACTTAGTTAGGTTAAATGAGTCCTATATTAAACAGATAAAATGAATAAATTTTAAAGAATTTAAAAATCTTACTTTAGAGTAAAGTACTTTAAAATATAATTTTACTAAAAACTTTATTTAACCTTTTTTGTCGTCCCCAAGGTACTTAATTAAGATATTAAATTTCATCAAAATTGGTTAAGTCATTTTAAAGATATTTAGAAAAAACTAAAAAAGTACTGAAATAAATAATGTTGTATAATACTAATGTTTGTGGGCCGATATGTACCAAAACTAATCAAGCGCTTTTCAATTTCAATTCAATCAGTGCAACGGTGTGGAAAAAATTGTGGACGAAATAAACGATAACATCCATCCATCCATGCACGCACTTCCAAAAAATGATACTTTTTGGCCTCTCGACGAGATTCCAGGTCATTTTTGGCAAAACCGTCACATGCTAAAATTCGATTCTCATTGAATACTTCAATTTGTGACCTTAATTGAGTCCATGGGTTCCGTAGTCTTTACCTGAGGACCCTTTGAAGTCGCGCTGGCCGCGCGACCGATTACAATACTTTCTCTCATGCTCGCATTCGATAAAGTAAAAAGAATTTTTTTTTTTTCATAATGCTAATAATAACTATAATTTAATATAAACACATTTATAAAATGTTATTGTTCTTGTTGTTTTGTTAATTTATTATGTCTTTTTTGCTAGAATGAATGCCCACTGAATTGTTTGTTAGTCTGTAGCCAATTACGAAAGTTTAAATTAACTCCAATTAAATGTACTAGAGTACTAAAAAACGATTCCCTTCTATCAGTCATGTGAGGGTCGTAAGTGTGTGTGTGTGTGTGAAGAGAGGGGTCATTTATTTTGATTGTCTTTTATAAATAGCTACGTTTTAAGCTTTGAGTGCTCATTCATTGAGAATTCTTGAAATAGGGGGTCCCGCTGTCTCTCTCCTGGATAAGCAAAGATAAATATAACAATAACAGATAGTGGCTTAAACACCCTTTCTTATTATAACAGTAAAGAAAACAAAAACAAAAAAATTTCAAAATTCATCACATTATTGTTGTATTTGAATACTGTGATTCTAGAGTACCTCTGATACCTTTTATTTTTTCTAATCTTATGATTACAGAGCGGAAAATAAGTATATCTTGTCCGGAAAAAAGGCGCCAAAAATGTCTCGCTATTTTGCAAAAAGGGCTCTAAAAATGTTATAAATAGGGTTGCTTTTTTCAAAAATCTCTTAAAAGTATGGAGTTTTGTAGAAAAAGAGACTCTGAATAGCCTTTGTTAGGAAAATAGTATCTATATTTTTACGAATTTTACTTATGTTGATAAAATATAAGTAATTTTTAAAGAAACCATTTTAGAATAAGAAAGGAAAGAAATATAAATGATTTATTTTTATAAAACAATACACTGAAAAAAAGAACCACAAAAAAATTCTGGTCTGTGCTTAAGACCACACGACAGAAGTGATAACTTACATGGCATTTATAATTCTAATATTCTAAAATTATTAAAATTTATATTTTTGTAAAAAATAAATTTTTTAAGTAAACTTTTATTCATTTTTTGGGATTGTTATATATATATTTGTTATGTTATTTTTAAATATTATATTATTATATTTAACGTTTAGTTTTTTTTATTCAGGATTATGGACTAAGTCAAAAAATATTGATGATTATTTAATCGTTTTTTTTTCATAATATATTTAAGTTTTCGTTTAGTGTGTCAGCAGATCATCACCCTTAAGTCAGATTAGTTGTGAGCATGGAAATTTGTCGGGTATTGAAGACTTTTTAAACGATATTGCAATATATTCCCAATTATTAAAAAATTTTAATACGTTATACGATAGTCTTTGAAATTTGCTTTTAATGTTGGATCGCAAACAGCAATAATTTTATCAAAGAAACATTAAAATACTCTTTGACTTATATAATTATATATTTATCCAGCTTTACAGACCGACATAGGAACCTAATTAAATAAAACCATGGAATAATAAATGGTGCAGATATATTATACATTTCTCTATTTATTTAATTAATTAATTCGCCGTCAGGATTTTCTTTCTGGTCATTACATCCAATAAATACCCTTTTACCAGTGCTACCACGACTCCTGTTACTAATTGATAACGTCGACCAGTCGAGGTTGGATAGCTCTCGTGGGCAATCGGTCGTTTACGTTTGATAGAGCCCTCTTCCACAGTGGTCAAAGTCACTTTGTATAAGTCGTATCCGTTTGTTGTTGATGAACGGTATCTGTCTCCTTGTGTTGTTAAGGGATAGTGTGAGATTGCACTAATGAAACATTTCCTTATCACTATTCGGACTCTCGACGCGACTTAAACTCAAGAGCCTATCAAAGTCCAATTGGAAACCAGAAAGAGAGAGAGAGAGGGTAACTTTAACGAAAACCACTATCGGTAATACCCTTCCAGGCCTTTAGGAGAAATCAAATTCCAGTGGTCGGCTGGAGGGGAGATGATCAAGCTCCCTTATTCAGCTCCTTCCTCTATTTTCTCTTGTCTTGCAGTTAAACAATTATTTTGAATTAAGCAAATATGAAATGTCTTTCTTATACAGTCGACTCTCGATAATTGGAACCTCGTTAATTCGAATTTTTCCATAATTCGAACTCTTCAGCTGTTAACTTCGGTTAGTCGAAAAAATGCTGTGTATTTTGATACGCTCGATAATTCGAAATTCTTTTCGTAACAGAGAGGTGGAGAGAACGTTCTATAATTCGAACTAGGCCACTCCCCCTCTTTATAATTCGAATTTTCCTAGCAAAAAACTATTCTTAAATTTTTTAATTAGGTATGTTATTATCTATTGCAATTAATAAATTAAAGGGTGTGTAGTTTCACAGTGAGTTAAATAAAAATCATAAACTCAGTTTTAACCTGTAAATTCCTGATGATGGACTATTAATCCGAAATATATTGAGTTTGTATAAACCTCTTTGAGTTTTATTTCATTCACTGTGAAACTACACACCCTTTACTTTATTAATTAATATCATGTTTCACCTAAAACCTGCAACTTCACTTTCTCTAAGAAAAATCTATTTCAATGTTAATACATGTGTAATTTGTTTTTGTCGATTTCATTATTTTTACTTTTTTTATTTGAGGTTATATATAAAACTGTGTAAGTTCATACATATTTTCAAAAATATAATAAAAACTCTAATAATTCGAATTTTTTTCTTTCTTCTTGATAATTCGAAGTCTCGATAATTGGAATTTTTCTTGTAGTCCCAGTATTTCGAATTATAGAGATTCGACTGTATTAAGAAAGAATTTATATTTAAGGTCAAAATCTAAGATTTTAGTAAAATATTTTTACAGTGGGTATTAGAGGGTTTCGTCACCTCAGGAGATGAATCCGAGTACTAACACACTTGCCGGGCTTGTTAGTTCTACCCTCGAGACAAAAACACACCCTGACATCTAATATATTTAAGAGAAGCCAGAAATTTTTATTTCATTTATTTCGCACGGACAGAGTAAAAATCTTGCTAACCTGAAAAAAGTTTTCAGACACGGACCATTCATTAAAATAATTAACCCGAAGATTTGAGAATCTTTTTTTGAAAATAATATGGATTTTTTTCAAAAATACAATTCAAAGTAAAAACCAAAGACAGTAAAACCTTGTTTATCATTCCCTCATTTATCCGGACCTCCGGATTATCCGGATCGGATTTGTAGAAATTTTTATTTTAATAAATGTTGACATAAATAGATAATAATTTTTAACTCTGATAGCAAAAATGTAATTAATCGAATGTTTCCTATATTTGATTTAATCGCGAATCAAATGTAGGTGATTTTTGTCAAATATTGAGTGAAAATAATATCTGAACAGCTAGTCCGTATAAACAAGGATCAGGTGATGGTGTAAATTTTAAGTGTCGCGATAATTTCAAATAAATGAGAATGTGAAAGTCGTGTGGTGACCACACGACTTGATTAATTAAATAAATGATTACTTATTTTATTTTATTTATTCTTAATAAAATTGATCTTAAATATGATTTTGTTCAGTGAACAAACTATTTATTTCAAAATATTCAATAATTTCAATAATTTTTTTATGATTTTCAACAAATAAATATCTTTAAATTTATATTTAAATTTAATATTAAATATCCTTAAAGTAATTATATCTTTTTGTATAAAAACTGAATATGGACAACTAAAACATGTTTTACCATTAAATATTTTTTCTAGTTTCTAAAAATTTTAAGGTTTGGGGTAAAATGAAATTTTATTAAAAATTCTATGTGCGAATGGGTGAGAGGGCGGCAAATTTGCCATCTACCTCGGGCGGCAGAAACCTGCGCTAAGCCCACCGAATCTATGTGTAGCTTTTCAACTTTTTTAGCTCATACCATTCACTGTCGAAAATTACCAAATCACTGGAATTTGAAGAAATCGTACCGAGTTTTGAAAAGCGTTTCACATTTTGATTCAATTAAATTTTTAATCGACTTTAGAAAAATAATAGAAAGTATTTAACACATGTATCTATATATATATATATATATATATAAAATTAAGGTTTTGTCTGTACATTGCTCCAAATCACGCCAAATTTTGGTTGCACACGTTTCAAACAAAGTTATGAACGAAAACACCCTCAACAAAATTCCTGTATGTCTGTATGAATGGTCTGTATGTCCGTCTGTATGAGTGTCTGTATGTTTCCGTCGTTTCCGAAAAGTTCCTCACGATTCACGTAAAAACGGCTGAAGGGTCAAAATATGAAAATTCTTGCTCTTGGACCAAACTCAACCAAATTTTCTATACATAATCTGTGGGTCACTATAAGGCTAGAAATTCAAAAACTAGCCACCCAAAATGGGAGTAGTCAAAATATAAAAAATGAAAATTCTTACCCTTAGAGCTAACTTAACCGAATGTTGTATACATAATCTGTGGGTCACTAGAGGGCTAGAAATGCAAAAACTGGGTGCTGGTGTGGAGGGGCAGGGTGGAGTGGAAGTTTCAGCTGAGGATCCAGAGGCTTAGTGGGGTGGTGCGGGACGGGGTGAGGCTGGGGTGGGGGGATGGGGTGGTGGGTGCGGGGATAGAGCCCAGGGTGGGTGGGGGTGGTATGGTGGTGTGGGCGCGGGGGTTGGGGACGGGGGGTCGGGGGAGTGGGATATGAGGGTAGGGTTCGTGGGTTGGGCGTTCAGGGGGCGTGGTCCCTGGCTAGCAAGAGGGCCGCCGAAGGCGGGCCTTGCAGCTAGTATTGTATATACCATAGATAGATAATAGTTGAATTAAATAAATATCTACAAGGTGAGTTCAACAAAAATTCAAATTCAAATATTTGAATATTTATCTATTTTATTTTTTTTTATTTATTTTCTATGAGATTCATCTTTCATCATCAATTTAATTCAACTATTATTAAATAATGTTTCACCTTATACCGAGCCCGCCATTTTTCTTATTATAGATAGATAATGACAAGTTTTATAAAGAAACAAAGCGAGATAAAATAACTTGAGGAATGTTGAATAATAAATAACTAGAATTCAAATGAGGATAAAACGGCTTTAATTTCGAGGTGTAAATTTTACATCTTGGCAAGGGTTTTTTGTTGGAGAGGTATGTGATTAAAAAGTTTTTACATCTCTGGTTGTTCTAACAATAGATATAGAAACACATGTATCTAGATATTTGTGAATAAAAAAATGTGTGGAAACACGGTGAGAAAGGGGTGAAAGGTAAAATAAAAAGTAAAAAACAAACAAACAAACAAATAAACAAAAGAAACAAAAAGTGGGAGGATTTCTCATAAACAAAGCATTATTATAATATTTAGAATAAAAGAGAAAGAAGTAATAAATTAATATATATCTCTTACTGTACTAGGATGTATTCAAATTAAAATCTTTTACAACTGAGATGAAAACTCATCTAAACAGTAAAAAGCATCCTGCTGGAAAATGAGCTATTTTCAAAATGATAAAATTAAGCCACCTTCTCTACTTTTATATCATTCATAAAGTTAATTTTAACCGAAAATACAATAATATTTAATTAGGTAGATATTGAGAAAATATTTCTTCAATTTTAATTATACTCGTTATGCCAAGATTGGCTGCCAGACGACCCTAGTAGTTAGTACTCTCAAACAAACTTTTTACTCATCATCATCAAAATCTGAAGCCAAGGGTTAGGCCTTTAGACCTGTTCCAGTTAAAGGCCAGTTGGCAAGTCGGTTGGTAAACTCTTTCAAACGTTTACAAAGAGTAAAACCTTAGAATTCAACTTGTGCCTGACGGGATGGCCAATAAGATGAAAGTGCCTGCATCTGATTGGCCGTCCCGACGGCCACCAGGTGAATTATAAGGTTTTACCCTTTGTCAACGTTTAAAGAGTGTTTACCAACCGACATCCAACTGGCCCTAAGACATTATTTTGCCTACATCCTCTAGGGCGTCCGCGATTTGTTTTTACCTTTGGGTTTATAGTTTAGGGCATATTTTGAGAGTCTTGAGTCTTGTATTTATTTTTTTAATAAAAAATTATTTCATACGTGTTTAACTTGAGAGTATAATTCTTTTTCATGTGTTTTAATTTTGCAATTTTTTTAACATATTTCAACTCTATATAATAGACTTTTCATGCAATTTTATTATTAATAGATTAAAAATTCAGTTTATTGGACAAAGTTTTTTTATTGAAGTTCTTCTTCAATTTTTGTACAACGTTTCGTCTCTCTCGAGACTTTTTCAAGTACTCAATTGGCTAGAACGTTGTACAAAAATTGAAGAAGAACTTCAATAAAAAAACTTTGTCCAATAAACTGAATTTTTAATCTACTAATTATAATGGACATTAATCAACATAATTTATTATTAATATTAAAATAGTTATCCTGTGTTAAGGAGAAGTAGACGCTAAAACTTGTGCTAAACTTGATTAATAGAAAATTCTTTATTTCGAGTCTGAGCTTCTTTCAATGTCTTCAATGGATATGGATTTGTCTCGACAGCCCCCAAGCTTATATTTCGCACCCTTTTCTTTCTATACCATGGTGAGACATTCTACCCTAATTGCATTTCAGAGAATTTTTTATTTTTATCTTTACTTATTTCCTTTTAAAATATTTTCAATTAAATAAGGGAATTATTTTTTCGACATTTTGGTAGATTCTTTTCATTTGCTTTTAATGAAAGAAAAAAATTTTCGAATACATTTTTTTCATTTAATAATTAGGTATATACAATGAATTTATTTTTTTTAGGTAGATTTTTTAATCAAATAAATAAGAATTAACAGGTGCTATTTTAGAAAATCAAATTCAAATGAAATGATTTTTAATAAAATTAATAATTTATTTTTTATAACAACATTTCCTGGATAGGCTTGCAAGCTAAAGCCTGCTGGGCGTGTTTAATTTGATAATAAAATTTCCTTACCAAAACGTAAAAAAATTCGAATTCGATTTTTTTTTCCAATTTTTCGGGTACCTTAAATCCAAAAAATTGAAAATCTCTTTTTCTATATATATGTATATTTGCGTGTGTGATCAGATAAATTACAAATTTTTTGCCACTAGAACGAACTGAACGATTCTGCGTTCTTGAATAGTGATAAGAATGAGGATCGACAAACAAATTTTTGTTTAACTTTACATTTTTGAATTATCGTGGATTATGGGAATCTAGAGATCTAGACAGATCGACATTAGTATTTATTTATTTCTGCCTTTCCCTACTCGGGTTTAAGGCTTACATGTACATACAAAATTCTTTTTTCTTTTCCTTTTATATCTTTACATTTATTACATTTATTTAGAAATTATTATGGGACCTGAATGAACTTTATAAACTTTGGCTTAGAAATCCGAATTAACATACATGAACAAATGAAAATTTCTCAGTTTTAGACATTTCTCAAACCAAAACACAAAGACTAAAGCAAGATTAAATTACTACTTAAAAAAATTAATTACTCCTACATATATTTATTTTTATTTCAAATTATTTATTTCCAGTAATGAAGGTATTGATGAATTTTTGTGATTAATTTTATTAGCATTTGAAATTTTAGTTAAATCACACATAATTAATTATGTGTGATTTAACTAAAAATTCAAATCTTATTTATTTATTGGCTAACTAGACAAAAAACAAAGTAAGAAGCTAAAAATTTTTATATTGTTTATTTTTATATCTTACTTTTACGATTAGTCATACTTTTACATATGGTAGGGCGCCATGGAAAAATTTTAATTGACAATTTAATTCATACACTAAAAGTCCCATAAGCAAAGGGTTTTTGTCACTATGACAGCGAAAAAAGTTTACCCTAACTTTTCCAGCGACAAAACTGAACCTAGCTTTATTTTTTCAATTATGTTGTATTTATTAATTGGTTTTTTAATTTTAAAACCCACTAATAGGTTAAAGCAAATATTATTATATTATATTAAAATTAGAAATTTTTTGTTTGTTTTTAATTAACAGGTGTCTAAATCATAACAAAACAGGTGTGTTTACAAATAAAGTGGTTCAAGTGGCTTTTTTTTATATAGCTTGGAAACAAATCTTATTTAATTTTATGTTTTTATTTCAGATTCTATACGATTATTTTTTTTATTTTTATTTTCCTATTTATTTTTTTTTATGAAGTTGTTTATAAGAATTGTATTTTTAACAATTGTACGTTTCCTCTAAATTAAATAAACTAATTTATGTCTTAATTTTGTTAATTTTGTGATTTACGTATTGATTCATTAAATTGTCTTACCGAATTACACTCAAGCTTTTTTTGGGTCGAAGTAAACTTGATATTTTATAATTCGAGTTTTGTTGCCTTTGGGCAATTTAACTCAAAAAACTACCAGAAAAAATTACTCGTCCTACGGACTCGTAATTTTTTCACAGGTAGTTTTTTTCGTTTAGTTGCCAGGCAACAAAATTCTCATTAAAATGTCAAGTTTACTTCGGCAAAAAAAAAAGCTCTCGTGTAATTATAAGTGAAAAAACAGACATTCCTTTGAATTGATAACCTCCATTTTTTCAAAGTCGGTCAACAAAAAAAGTCGTCGCGACTCGCCAAAGTTTGGGAACCCCTGGTATGTATAGTTTAAGCTAGATTATTTAGTAGGGGTGCATGATTTCTCCATATTCACGTGACTGGGCTATGTATGTACCTTTTAAGTTCAATTGTGATACAATAACAATTACCTATAAACAAGGTTGTGTTGCAACAATACAACAATGTAACTATATCAGTTATCGTTGCCTCTGGTGTTTCCGTTCTAGTTGTAGCTTCATTATAGATGTAGGTAATTCTACATCAATACTAACATATAATTACAAATGGACTATCTAAAGTAATTTTCTTTTTCATAACCTTATAGTTATACTAACATCTATCTCTTAACACATGCAAGGAATGATAATCATCCAATACCATACGGGAAATGTTTTATACAAATAACAATCAAAATCTATAATAATAAAAATGATGCTTAGGAATATGTGGGGCAATAAAATGAAACGGCATAGTGTTCGTTTGCCGTGGGATTGCGCGAATGGGTGACTGGCTGCATATTGCATTTGGCCAAATGATCCCACCCACCGAGCACCAGTAATATACAGATGGGATGGGTATTGTTCCAGATGCGTATGATGGCCGAAATTAACTTGCGTTTTTTAACCAGTTCATTTATAATCGTAGAAGTGTAAATAAAATAATTGAATAAATATTATTACTATTGAAAGAGACAATTGTTTTTTTAAGAGGAAAAATATTTCTAGGGCTCTCGGAAGGAGATAAAAGACTTTTCTTCGATTTGTGTATCATTGTGATTCAGATACACACGATAACTCAAGAACGGAAAGTAATTAAAAAGATGACATTATATACAAAAATTCGTCAAAACTCGTCGGCGAAGACTGAGTAATGGTCAATAAATTTTTATTTATTTTAGTACCGTTTTAGATTCCCCATATTTTTTCAAAAAATTTCTTAATTACAATAAACGGTTGGACATTCGAATTTTCTTAAAAAGTTCGTTTTGGTGATACAATTTTTATGTTTCCAAAACAAAATTGGGATCAGTTTTTTTATTTAACTTGTAAAGTTCGTATGATATTTTCCGGTTCAAAATATTTAACATATTTGTTGAATTTTTCACTTTTTGTTATCTGATCGAGCTGAAATTTATTTATAGGTATACATATTTAGTTCCCGTGACAAAACAATATGATCCAAAAACCAATCACCTAAAATGGAGGAAAAGGTCAAAAATGCAAATTCTAAGCCATTGAACCTACTTGAAACAAATTTTGTAGACTTAATCTGTGGACGCCTAGAATATAATCAACGCGAAAGCCATCTACCCGAAATGGGGTCACAAATTTCAAAAAAAAATTTCCAATTCAGATATTCCTTGATAATAATTTGTTAATAATAACTAATTAATTCACTTTCAAAAAAATTTTAAGTAAATTATTTAATAGAACTTTAATGACATAAACAATTAACAATTATTGCAAATCATATCTACAATGGAATAAAACTACCCAATTCGAACAAAATCAAGCTAAATCCCTTATGAAGGGAAACAAAGAGATTGGTTGACCTCTGCTTGATGCAAATAAACATACACAAATATATATTAAATATATATATATATATATATATATATATGTATATAAATTATTTATTTGCTTGAGACTATAGATTCGAATGCTTGGCCTTTATCATCAGTCTTTTATTAATTATAAATATTATTTTTCATGGGATCAGTATCGCGTGAATATTGAATGATTTAACTAGACTTGAAAGAAGAACAATAATTTTCAATATCCACACGATACTGACCCCATGAAAAATAATATTTATAATTAATAAAAGACTGATGATAAAGGGCAAGCATTCGAAACTATAGTCTCAACCAAATAAATAATATATATACATATATAGATATTTGATATATATATATATACACGATAAATGAACATTTTTTATTTTGTTGAGTGTAGCAGAGTTGTTGTATCATAAAGAGAAACAAAGAGGTTGTCCTCTGCTTGGTGTAAATAAACATACTGAAATATATATCAAATATATATATATCGTCGCCTTAGAATGTAAACCTGCTAGCTCACAACAAGGAAATTTTACAGGGTAGAGAAAAAACAAACAAAATTTAATATTGTTGTTATGGAAATAGACTATTTTTCACATTTTTTTCTTCAACTTACGGTCGTAATTTTAAATAACAGTTTTATTTAGACGATGCTGCATCTCTTTTTCTTTCGAATGGTATAAATATGTCATATATGATAAAAAATGGATTTATTGGGTTTACACTCTAAGGCGACTTTATATATATTTGGTATATATTTCAGTATGTTTATTTACATCAAGCAGAGGACAACCTCTTTGTTTCTCTTTATGATAAAACAACTCTGCTACACTCAACAAAATAAAAAATTTTCAACTAAATCACTTAGCTTAAAAGTTTCTGAAATCGGGTGATAAATACGTATATTTATTATATATATATTTATATTATATTATTATATTATATATTAATTTATATGTCTATTAATGTCTTTTTATCTCAAAGTGATTAAAATAATAAATTGACATTGATTTAAATATGGACATGAAAGGGAGTGTTGATCGATGCCGAAATTATTGTAAAAATAATAAATTTTTAAATTTAAATTTGAAAAAAATAAAAACGTTTTGTTCAAAAAAAGGTTTTTTTGAGGAGGATATCCTCAGTGATTTCTCCTTAATAATGTAATTCTTATTTAGGGATTGGAAAATTGGGTTGAAAAAATAAATATACCTATATACTTGTATATTAGGAAATGATGAAAATGAGTTACTTTTAAGGAGTCCAGAGTGCTTGGGGCGTTGTCACCGTTGATATTAGAGATGCCACCACCCTGCAAACGATAATAGACAGTGACAATATGAAAAAATAGACTTAAGAAATTTGACAGGAAAATTAATAGATTGAGACGCGGAACGTTTAGTTAGAAAGAGGCAAAAAAAATAAAAAAATAAAAAAAGGGTAGTGGTGGTAGTTGATGACAGAAGATGAGGGTTACAAATTAGACGGCAGGATTTTAATAGGCAATGGCGCCTTTGAAAAATGACAGCAAAGAAGATTTTTCGGGGCGTTGTTTGTCACAATTCAGGAAATAATAATATATTATCATAAAGGAGAGCAAAGTGGGAAATGTTTGTAATTGATCTAACAATATTTAAGGATTTTTTTTTAATTACATGAAGTAAGAATTTAATTTGATTAATTTTAGAGTTTATTTAGTCACACAAATTAAACTAATTGTGTAATTTCAGTTAAATAATACTATTTATTTCATAGATTTATTAGAAAGTTTCGGTCATCACTGGTAGACAATTTTTAGTAGTTCTGGAAAAACGGGAAAATGGAAGTTATTTATGAGATGGTCTGCGACACAGGTAAAAAAGATTTAAAAAACCTATAAATATATTTGGAAACATTAAGTCTTTTGATTCAGAGAATAAAGGCACACGTGTCATCGGCATCGGAAATAAGTTAGTTTCCGCATTGTCCATTTATGTCATCGATAATAAGCATAGTATCGATTTCAAAGGCAGTTCTGGATTCATGAATTGGACAAAAATTAAAAGAGTTGCTGTATATGTTGCAGTAAAAGCCCGTTTTTAGTTAGAACGGGTTCTTAATAGTTATACGCGTTTCACAGAATACCTTTGTGTCAACTAGAATTTACTGATGTTTGAGTTTGGTTCAAAGGTCTAGAATCTTCATTTTTGACGTTCCGCCTCATTTTGGGTGTTTATTTTCAAAAAATTTTAAACGAAAATGTCAGAAATTTCATCCTCTACAACTTTGTTTCCAATGAAGATGTAATTTTTGACATTTTCGTTTAAAATTTTTTGAAAATAAACACCCAAAATAAGGCGGAACGTCAAAAATGAAGATTCTAGACCTTTGGACCAAACTCAACCAACATCAGTAAATTCTAGTTGTCACAAAGGTATTCATTGAAACGCGTTTTAACTAGTAAGAACCCGTTATTAGTAAGAACGAGTTTTTATTGCAACATATATAGACAATATTAAAAAATTAAAATGGACTCAGAGAATATTTCAGAGTGCTACAGTCTAATTGTATCATTGTTGTAAGTGTTTTTTGATTTTGTAAGATTGTGGCCTTGGACAGGTATGAATGTTAAGAAAAATATATTAAAGTTGTATATATAGATATATATTAGTAGAGAAGTAAATTTATCCTTCTTAATGTGTTTTGAGAATAGTCCATTATATAATAATGAGAGATTTAATTTAGTTAATTGAGATTTGATTGTAAAATATAGTATATGAAAATATTTAATTTATCATTAGTTCAAATCGTTTTCTAAAACCAGAGTCAAGTGTTTATAAATTATTTTTATTTTTTTGAAATTTAATGAAATATCCATGACAAATTAAAAATGAGTTATATGTACAGAGTCACAAATTCCAAATCTTGAAAGAAATTGTATGTGTAAATATGAAATTGTATGGTTTTTATTTTGTATAATTGTATATAATAGAAAAAATCTTATGAAATTTTAAGAAAAGTTTTCCAGTACGACTGAAGATAGTCTACCAGTGGTGACCGAAACTCTCTAGTAAATCTATGAAATAAATATGTAGTTTGACGGAGACAATGAAAGTATGGGTCTTCTGTTCGAATTTTAAATTTTTGATTATTCATATATTAATTCCTGTTAATCACTTGTTATAGACTGATGAAGAGGGCAAAGCTATCGAAACTACCCTAGTAGCACAATGTTTCAAACTATATAGTAACTATATAGGGACTATATAGATTCTCGAAAACTACATAGGTACTATATAGTTTGAAACATTGTGCTACTAGGGTATAGTCTCGTTATAAATAAATTAAAAATTTATAATTTTAGCAGAAGACACACTCTTTTATTGTCTCCTTCAATTTATAAAAATTATGCTACTCTCGCCAAAAAAACTTTCAATTTAATTGAAATAAATAGTGTTAATTAACTAAAATTACTCTATTTGTTTAATTTATGTGAGTAAATAAATCCTAAAATTTATAAAATTAAATTCTACTTAAGTAACTTAGATTTTGGAAGAATTTTGTATAAGATGAAAAATTTATATTTAAACTAGCTATCTTAAATATTCTTAATAAGAATACACAACGTTTATATTTCCAATTCATGAATTCATTAAGCTTCGATAGCCAGACAATTGAGAATGTTAAATTTTGAGAATTTGTTAGAGCGAGATTGTTATGGGTATATGGGCAATCATGAATTTAGTGATTACAGTGTTTATAAGTTAAATATTTCCTACTTTAATGAACTAATTAAGATATTTTTAATGATAAATTTTCATTAGAATCCTTAACACTTAGTTTTCTAATTAATCATTAATTTAGTCTCAAAGGGCCAAATAATTAATGTTAAATTTCACTAAATTGTTAGACCCTTATTGTGGTTCTACAGGGTTTATAGGTAATCGTATAAATTTATAAATTCAAATTGTATATAACTGAACTATTTTCGGCCTTAAACTCCAAGTTAATATATTTTCACTGAGATAGTCGGATTAAAATTCATTACGAAACTAATTAATGAATCTAGTTTAAAAAAAAAGAAAATTAAATATGCTAAATTTTGCGAAATTATGATTACGAGATTGTGGTTCAGTAGAATCTATATATTATATATATAAAATTAAGGTTTTGTCTGTACATAGCTCCAAATCACGCCAAATTTTGGTTGCACATGTTTCAAGCAAAGTTATGAACCAAAACACCCTCAACAAAATTCCTGTCCGCCTGTCCGCCTGTCTGTCTGTCTGTATGTGTGTATGTCGGTATGTTTGTCTGTATGTCTGTTTCAGTGGTTTCCGAAAAGTTGCTCATGATTCACGTCAAAACGGCTGAAGGGATTATTATGCAATTTCATATTTACATCAGATCTCTTTTAACTTACGTTTTTAGCTATATAATGTTTAGATATTTTGGCCCCAGAAGGGGGACGCACGAATGAAAATTATCAAATAACTCCTAAACTATTAACCCTAAATTTTATGATTAACAAAGTTGTAGGGGATGTGATTTCTGACAAATTTTGTTTAAAAAAATTTCCCCAAAAACCACCCAAAAAGGGGGTGGGGGGTAGGTGAAAAAATGTAAGTGTAATGAGGGGGGTACTGGGCGGGTTTCGGGGGTGAGGGTTGGGTTCGTGGTGTGGGGGACGTGCGGATGGAGTGATGGGGGTGCCCCTGTCTAGCAATAGGGCCGCCGAAGGCGGCCTTGCAGCTAGTTTATAATAAATTTAGGGATCGCTATTAAATTAAATGTGAAAGTAAAAAGAGACCTAGGTAATACAAGTTAAGCAAAAACAGTCTAACACAGACACAGTCTAATATTTAAAATATATTTTATAAATTAAAGGGTTTATTCAATAACATAAAATAAATAAATGCAATAGTTTTAGATATTGAAAATTATTGAAATATCCATGTTAATAAATTGAGAATGAGTTATATATGCAGAGTAACAAATTCCAAATCTTGAACAAAATTATATGTGTGAATGTGAAATTGTATAATTTTTATTTTGTATAATTGTATATATCAGGGGGTTCCCAAACTTTTCCGAGTCTCGACGCCTTTTTTTCATTTAAAATTTTTCCAAGGCGCCCCATTTATATTATTTATTTATTTGACCGCGCAGGAGGGGCCTCCTCTTACAACACATAAGAAGTTTACAAAATTTAGTCGATACATTGGTGGCAATATTTACAATTCTCTTTCTCTCTCTATTTACAGTAGTAACATTTATCTTAGTATTAAATATAAATGTCAAAAAAAAATCCTTTTGATAAAAACAATAAAAAACTAAAACTATTTACAAAAAAAAAATGAATATAAATCTAAATAAAAGTATGTCTAATCGCAAAAGTCAGAGATAAAAATAAATAATAAATAAATTTGTAGCATCTCACTTTGTTTTTTGTCTAGTTAACCAATAAATAAATAAAATTAATCACAAAAATAAAAGTTTCAACAGCTTCATTATTGGAAACAAATAATTTGAAATAAAAATAAATATGTTTAGGAGATATTATTATTATTTAGTAATTAACATTTTTCTTTCTTTACTGTTTGTGTTTTGGTTTGAGTAATGTTCATTCGTTCATCTACGTTAATTTGGATTTCCCACGATACCAAAAAACGAAAGTTCGTATAAAGTTCATTCAGGTCCCATAATATTTAATGTCTGATAGATTCTCATAATCAACAATAATTCAAAAACGTAAGGTCATAATATTTTTTTTGTCTATCCGGGTTCCCAGTCTTATCACTAATCAAAACGCAGAATTGTTCAGTTCGTTCCAGTGCCTAGAAATTTGTATTTTATTTGATCACACATGCAGTTAGATAGAGAGAGATAGATTTTCAAATTTTTTGATTTAAGGTATCTGAAAAATTGGAAAAAAATCGGATTCGAATTTATTTAAGAAAATAAAAAATTAAATTATTTTGATTTGGAAATTTTATTATTAAATTAAACACGCTCAGCAGCTTTAGTTTGCAAGGATACCGAAGAAACTTTATTAGAAAAAATAAATTATTAATTTTATTAAAAACAAATTTTGTATGAATTGATTTTCTAAAAATAATTTTTAAGAAAAAAATAAAATCGACTTCAAAAAAATAAAATGCAAAAAATAAAATACACTAAAAGGTATAAAATAATTATTATCTTTATTTAGTTATAACTAAACGACGAAATATTAACATGAAATTACTTTTTGAAGTCGGTGCCAAACAAACTATACCTATAAGCGAGAGTACCCGCCAAACGTACTAAGTAAGATCCGTCGAGTGCGATTCATAAAAGGTATATGTTTGGCACCGACTTCAAAAAGTAATTTCATGTTAATATTTCGTCGTTTAGTTGTAACTAAATAAGATAATAATTATTTTATACCTTTTAGTGTATTTTATTTCTTGCATTTAATTTTTTTGAAGTCGGTTTTAATTTTTTTCTTAAAAATTATTTTTATTTTTCTCTTTTTAGTGATGTTATTGATAGTGATCATATAATCAGAACTTGACCAAATTAATATAGCACTATCCCTAAGATACCCCCTTTCCTATAAAAAAAGCATCATCGAAATCGGTTCATAAACAAAGAAGTTAGGCCTGAACAAACCTAACAAAAAGATCTAATACCAATGAAAAAAACGGGACCAATCGGAAGCTAGACTGAACCCGATGCAAAAAGAATTTTCAAAATCGTTCACAATTGGCGGAGATATGAGGTAACATAGACACACAAAAAAAAAAAAAAAAAAAATCAGTCGAATAGAGAACCTCCTCCTTTTTTGAAGTCGGTTCAAAATGAACGCCCTATAATAAATATCTGTTAATTCTGATTTATTTGATTAAAAAATCTAGCTAATAAAATTAAATTCATTGTATATAATAATTTAATGAAAAAAAATATATTCTAGAAATTTTTTCTTTCCTTAAATTCAAATGAGAAGAATCTACGGAAATTTCAAAAAAATAATTCCCTTTTTCATTGAAAATATTTTAAAAACAATTAAAGATAAAAATATTTAAAAATTCATAAATTCTCTGAAATGCAATTTTGGTAGAATGTCTGACCCTGATATAGAAAGTAAAGGGTGCGAAATATAAGCTTGGGCACTTTTATAATAATCCCGAATGCCGCCCTGATGTTCAGATGAAAACAGAAGATTATTTGTGCAAAATAGCTGGTCATGGTGAAGAAATAAATGACAGATTTAATGATTTGAGAACACTCAAATCTTCATTTTATAAAATAAAAATGTGTCTTTTTTTTAATAAACCATTAATTAATCTCCAAACAATGTGGCTCGGTTTGAAACAGTTTTATAAATTTGCGGCTCCCAAAGTTAAGGTTAGTGGCCACCCCTGGTCTAAATCGAAGCTACCTTTTAAAATGTCTATTATTTTTAGCCATAATCCTTTTTTTGGTTGGAGTTAATCGATATCAAACTGATAAGGGCTATTTTTTTTCTTTTAAAACTAGAAAAGTGGGCTGAGCTGTGAAGAGGGTGGAAACGTGCCCGGGGCCCACATATCTTTTTCCACACACAGTCCACAGAGAGAGAGAGATAAACGTGGAACAATCGGACAGACAGCCGGATGGATGGTGCCTGGCTAAGGGCTAAAAGCTTACAGAGAGAGTAGAGTGGGCTAGGTAGGTAGGTAGGACGTACGTAGTCCTACTCCCTCTTCTTCTTATTACTTTCTATCAGTGCAGGAAGCGGTGATTAATCGTCCACGGCCCTCGAGGGCTACGAATAAGACATGCCTATACGGAAAGATAGGAAAAAGAGGGTGGTGGTGGGGTGGAAGGAAACGAAGAAGAGAGGCAATTTAAGGGTTGCTGGAGATATAGAAATCCACGCACGTGTTGCCTGCCCCTTCGCCACGACAACTTTGATAAAACGCCGCCATTTAGAATAAGATTTCTTTTTTTTCTTTTTTTAAAGAAAAATTTCATATATATTTAAATATAAAAAATAAAATAAAATACAAAAATAAAATATATCAATAACTTATAAAAAAGATTATCAAAATCTATATATATATATATAATTAAGGTTTTGTCTGTACATTGATCCAAATCAAGGCACATTTTGTTTGCACACGTTTCAAGCAAAATTATGGACTGAACAAACACCGTAATAGTATATGTAGTACAGAGAAAGGGCAGAAACGGTTCTTCGGTGAGCCAGGGAGTCGAGTGAGTTGGTTAGAGCCGGGTCTCCTATTAGTTTAATTGCTCGCTTCTGAATTGCATCCAGTGTAGCAAGAGAATGCTTGGAGGCACCCCTCCACAGATGAGAGCCATATTCGAGACAGGGACGAATTTGAGCCTTATACAGTATAAGAAGTTGACTGGGAGTATAACAGCGTCTAGACCTAAATAGGAGACCAAGCTTGCGCGCTGCAGCTTTAGCAGTGGTTGAGATATGGTTATTCCATGAAAGGTCAGACCCTAGAGTTACGCCTAGCATTGAAATTTTATCCCTGAATTCTAGTGAGTTTGAGTTGAATGATATGTTTGGGAGGTTCCTGTCGACGCGCCTAGAAATAAGGCAACACTGAGTTTTCACTGCATTGAAGTTAACTAAGTTTTGGGATCCCCAGTTTTTAAGTTTGCATAAGTCTAAATTAATTGAGGAGGCAATGTCTGCACGGTTTTTATGCAGGGGCGTTATGTAGGGTGCTGTCATCTGCGTAACAATGTACCGGATTCGAGGGCAAGTTTAGAAGGTCATTGATATAGATAAGAAAAATTGAGAAGTTTTTCGCCGCTCTGGATATTCAACTCGTTGATTAACTCTCTACTCACTCAGGTGAATATATGTATCAATTATAAGCCAAAGCAAACGCTGTAATCTTGATTGACGATTGTTCCTCACTTCACCCGTGCCGTACACTATATTTTTTGTAATACCAGCTGAGAAAGAACGATTTGAGAGAGAAAATAAGTTACTTTCTCGGAATTAACCATTAGCCATTTTACGATACTATATACAATTAAGTAATTTTTTCTTAATTATAATATGCAGCGAATCGGGCTTGAACCCGCGCTAGTTTCATTAGAAGTCATGTACCTTATCCAGTCGACCAACCTGTTAAGGAAGAATGGTGTAGGTTTTAGGTGAAACATGTTAAAAATGTAAAAAACGAAAATTTAAAATACTTAGTAATTTATATTTTAAATTTTATTTTTTACATTTATAGTCGGATAGCCCATGACTCATTTTTCATGAAGTGTTTGACTCAAGTAGATATTTCACCAAGAGGTATTGGTAGAGCCATAGATTAGTAGGGAATCGGCTGTTTTCCTGATCTACCTGGGTACTGCTGCTACTGCGCATAGGAGAAAGTTGTAAAAAAATGTTCTAAAATAAAGAGTTTGATTCAAAATCCAACAAATACTATTCGACAGATAAGTTGATTTTAAATTAAAAATTAACTAACCCAGACACTTTTAGGGGGGGCAACACTGAGCCAGACAATCCTAAAGTTGCTTTTTTCAAATAAAAATTTCAAATAAAAATAAACTGCAACGGACCGTTGCTAAACTTTATCCAAAGTCATTTGAAATATTAATATGTTCATTCCTTTATTATTAATCAGATATCACTTGCTATTTG
Organism: Forficula auricularia; assembly: GCA_024734495.1. Taxonomy (NCBI): domain Eukaryota; kingdom Metazoa; phylum Arthropoda; class Insecta; order Dermaptera; family Forficulidae; genus Forficula; species Forficula auricularia. The sequence goes on from JALMQS010000351.1 coordinate 1,703,303, forward strand.
CAGTCCATGTTGACTTAAATTCAAAAATAGTGATCGATTCTCATCTAATACTCGAGGAATAACCATTCTACATTAAAGTACTTTAAAATATACTTTTACTAAAAACTTTATTTAACCTATTTTGTGGTCCCCTAGGTACTTAATTACGATATTAAATTTCATCAAAATTAGTAAAGTCATTTTAAGATATTTAGAAAAAACTAAAAAATTACTGGAATAAAATACTAATGTTTGTGAATCGATATGTACCAAAAACTAATCAGCGCTTCATTTTGTTAAAGTAATGGTAGGTTTTCAATTTCAATCGGTGGAACGGTGTGGAAAAAATCGTGGACGAAAAAGACGATAACATCCATCCATTCATCCGCACGCACTTCCTGAAAAAATCACACTTTTTGGCAAAACCGTCACGTGCTAAAATTCAACCTAATTGAATACTACAATTTGTGACTTTGTTGTTCCATAGTCTTTACCTGAGGACCCTTTGAAGTCGCGGTTGCCTCGAGACCGATTACAATACTTTACCTATGCTTCGCATTGAATAAGGTAAAAATGAAACTTTAGGGTTGTCTGGCTCAGTGTTGCCCCCCCCCCCCTAAAAGTGTCTGGCTTAGTTAATTTTTAATTTAAAATAGACTTAACTGTCGAATAGTATTTGTTGAATTTTGAATCAAACACTTTTTTTGACGAACATTTTTTTACAACTTTCTCCTATTCGCAATAGCAGCAGTACCCAGGTAGATCAGGAAAACAGCCGATTCCCTACTCATCTATACTATTGATTGTGTACCTGTCTATGTTTAGAAGTTGCTTAGCTTAAAATTATGAAAATATTTCACAAATTCACTCATTAATCAACATGTTAGAACTAATTATTATTATCATGTCCGTCCATAATTTGTATTAATTTGAAAGTTTATAATGGGAAATAAGGACAAGTTATTATGTGTGACTTTTTTATTTATCAACCAACGTTTCGTCGACGTTGCCGATTTCTTCAGGGCTTCAAATAGTCACGTCACACATTCGTCTAAATTTTCTTTTTATCTGGAAACGAAGATATTCGTCTAAATTTACTTTTTATCTTCGTTTCCAAATAAAAATAAACTGCAACGGATCGTTGCTAAACTTAATCCAAATTAATTTGAAATATTAATATCTTCTAGAGTAAAGTACTTTAAAATAGAATTTTACTAAAAACTTTATTTAACCTTTTTTGTGGTTCCTAAGATACTTAATTAGGATATTAAATTTCATCAAAATTGGTTAAGTCATTTTCAAGATATTTAGAAAAAACTAAAAAAGTACTGAAATAAAGTACTAATGTTTGTGGACCGATATGTACCAAAAACTAATCAGCGCTTCATTTTGTTAAAATACTGGTAGGTTTTCAATTTCAATTCATTCGGTGCAACAGTGTGGAAAAATTCGTGGACGAAAAAAACGATAACACACATTCATCCATCCATCCATCCATCCGCACGCACTTCCAAAAAAATGGCACTTTTTGGCCTCTCGGCGAGATCCCAGGTAATTTTTGGCAAAACCGTCACGTGCTAAAATTCAATCTCATTGAATACTTCAATTTGTGACCTTAATTGAGTCCATGGGTTCCGTATTCTTTACCTGAGGACCCTTTGAAGTCGCGCTTGCCGCGAGAGCGATTCCAATACTTTCTCCCATGCTTCGCATTGGATAAAGTAATAAAATTTAAACGAATTTGTGACGTGACTATTTGAAGCCCTGAAGAAGTCGGCAAAGTTGACGAAACGTTGGTTGATAAATAAAAAAGTCACACAAAATAACATTGTCCTTATTTCCCATTATAAACTTTCAAGTTAGAACTAATTTTATATCTCAAGTATTTTGGGAGTTATAAGCTAGAGAATCCTCTGTATGCGGTCTGACTCTCACTTTTTCGGTTTTTATAAATCGCTTTTTTTTAATTCAGATGGTGCGCCCGCCATATATAGACTTCTTAAATGCTTGTAGCTAGTGAGCTGAAATTTCGAAAAAAAATTTATATCAATAAGATTATACCATGATTCATTGTTCCAGGTCAAACGGGTAGTACAAATTTCGAAATTTATTTCGCGTCTTAAAAACGCAAAATTAATTGTTTATTTAATGAGACGTCTGAAATAATATATTCATGATATGACTGTCTCGAACCCGAATCCACTCGATTGGTATCGTATTATTCATTAGACTTCCAACATCTCTCATTTTTATCCTAATACATTTGAATTAATACACTTTTATTTCATTTTTATTTTATATGAAAGATTTTCTATCTCTAAAGCTAGATCGGAAAAAAGAGACAATAGGGATAGAGAGGGATATGGATTCGTTTCGATAATCTGATTTCAATCACCAGGGAGCATTCATTTATTCGTATTTTCTTTCTCTTTCTAGTCTTGCCATTCTCATTCGTATATCTATAGTTATATAGATGGATATAAAACGTAACAGCTGACTGAGTTCTTTATTAATACAAGAGCTTAGACCCATCAGAGAGAAAAGCCAATCGAGCCAACAGCAGTAATCTATTATTTAGCTTTTAACGCACTCTCTCTCTCTCTGCCAATATATATATAATAAAAACAAACATGACATTGGTGGGAGCGTCAGATGCGGCGTCATCGTCCTCGCCGTATTCACAGCCTGTGCCTAGTAACTCGAATTAATATATTTCTAATTATCAAAGGCAAATGGATGGGATGAGTAGAAGAGGGGTGTCTGGCTGTCTCTCTCTTTGTGTGTGTGTGTAGCTTGCATCTACTGTGGCATGTGACAGCTGGAGAGAAGTAGACTGCTATTCTACTATCCCTCAACTCTGCTTAATACACGACAATCACACTAGTACAGTCACCCTTTTTTTGGACCAATCTCTCGTAATAATTAAATCATTTTTTTTTAATCAGCCAAATCCGAAAGAAGAAATGTGTACTTGTTTATTTTTTATTTGTATAGCTTGTCCAAATAACCAAACAGCAATTAATCTAATAGAAGATTCTGCCTCCTGGCCCTTCTCCTTTATTTTAAAGTACTACCATGGTGTTTGTTCTGACTAGTTAAACTCAGTAATACCCCTTATAGCCTAAATTATTTTCAAACGTGCATCATCCTTTTGCAATTAAATCAAATAAAAATCGATAAAACATTTTTTTCCATAAAGAGAAACAAAGTGGTTGTCCTCTGCTTGATGTAACAACTCTGCTACTCTCGGTAAAATAAAAAACTTTTCAAATATTTCTAACCCTATTAAATATTTGCAATTAAATATTAAATTACTTTTTGCTTGAGCCGTTTTTGTTTTAGGCTGGCTAACCTTTAAGTTTAATTTAATACTGGGAACCTTTGGAATATATAGTAAAACTTAGTAAAACGCCCTTATTGATTTTCATAATAATAAACATGCCTATCGCTATGGAATCCATACTGATCAAATCGGTATTTTGAATTAGGTTTAACTATTATAATGTGTTGCACATTGTATCTGGAATGTGGAGAAAAATCATATTCAACCATTTTTTCTGACTCTGTGTCTGAATTCAGATAAACACGATATCGTAAGAAAAAAGGTTGATTCTTGTGCTAATGTGTTTGTGATGCAGAAAACTGATTAGATTTTTGACTTTCTAGTTTTAGAATTTATGGTTCGAAAATGCAGATTACATAATTTTTTGAATGATTTTATTGTAATTTGAAGGCACTGTTATAATATATGGCAAATGAACGATTTTTTTTATTAAAAATATTTCTTGAAATAATTAAGGGGCTTTGGGGAACTTTTATTTATTTTATATTTAAGTTTATTATTAATTATTTATAAGGGCGCTCTAGCTTACCAATTCCAGACGTCTTTCCTAGCTTAGCATAATACAAGCGCAGACCTGTTTCAGACTATTAGAGATTAATTTCTTAATTTCTATTATTCTAGCAACGGCCTTTTGACTCTAAGTAAGAAAATATTAATTACAAATGATTATCAGATTTACCATTTTTCATTAAAAATTATTACGTACCGTACTGAGTTTTGAACAAGTTCCACATTTCCTCTAATTTTATAATTTAAACGTTTGTTCTTTCTATAAATTGAAATTTGATTTAATAATAGTTTCAAGTAATTAAATTAATTTTTTATTTTTCAGATGAAATGGGCTTGCTACTGTAATTGGTGAATTGGTGGAGACTTTGTGGAGTTCTTCTCATATCTAGAACGGTAAGATCTATCTTGTATTTTTTTTATTTATTTAATGTCACCTGGAACAAAGCCCATTTAGACAGTATATTTTCTATTTTTCATTTGAATATCTACTCTTATTAAACGAGCAAAAATTGTATATTTATTTATTTGTTTATATATTTGTATCTTGGTTCTATTTTTGAAAACGACTCTACCGATTTTGATGAAATTCACGGGTTAGGGGGTTTTTGGGGTGCCAATTCGATCTGTCACGGTCTCACCTTCGACAAAATTGTTTTTGATGGGTTTTTGCATAATCAAATTAATTATTCTCAGGTAGACAAATCCCATTCTTAGGGATTTAAAAAGGTTTCCTTTTTCCTTTTGTTCCCAGGCAGACAATGGGTTGCCTTTATTCATTGTTCTAAAAGGCCTTGAAGAAGTATTGTGATTGTGGATTTTAACATATTTTGTTCAACCTAAACGTTAGAAATATTAATAAACGTTTTTTTTTCTTTATTAAATGTTAGTTTATTCAGAAAATGTATGTACATATGTTTTTTTTATTAGATCCTCTAACATTTTAGGATCTGGCATTAATAAATTCCATTTAACCCACATTGCCTAGGCTGACATTCGGGGTTATTACATTTTTTTATTTTTTTTATTTTTTTTTCATATACGATATTATTTTACAAATTTTTTTTTTTACAAAGAGAAAAATATTAATTAAGTATTTGGAATACTTTTGGCGAGGAAAAAGCAGGAAATTAATAATAAACGTTTTATAATTGTTTTTATAAAGAACTTTATTTATTTAATAGAATAAAAAATAATCAAGAATTTATTTAAAAATATATTTCGCATAAGCAGGTCTTAATTTTCTGAAAAAACAACACATTTTGATAGGTTTTATTTATTACAATTGGATGAATAAAAATGAATGATATGGTTGAATCAAAACAGGTGCAGGAGGTGGGGTGCGGTGGTGAGGGATCCGGGGGTAGGCTGAGGTTTCGGGGGTGGGGTCAAGCGGGGTGGGGGTACAGTGGGCGAATACTATATATATTTGTATTTTTTTAATTTGAAAACGGCTCTCAAATAAAAATCGACCTTTTTATCAGAATTTTAAATTAAAAATAATATTAAAATAAAGGTTTTAACTGAAGGAAGAAGTTACCGAGCATCGCTCAGTGCCTCCAGGTACTAATCATTATATTGATAAAAAGTGAGTCAGTAATTTATTCTAAGGGTGGAATTAAAAAAAATCCTTAGAATAAATAAATAATCACTGGACTTTAATAGAAATATGTATAATTCAAATGGCCTCAATTTATTATTTTCAAATAAATATAAATCTTTACAGTGCAATATAATTCTTATAACTTTTAGAGACTATATCTCGTTTCCTGTCTCTTTTTTCTTGAAACCTACAGCCTTCAATCAATCTTTCAAGATATAAATCCTGAAGAAATTCGACACAAACCAAACGCCTTCTTCTTCGTCGTATCGGCCTGCTGTGGACAACGTTAATTCAACTGTTTGCGTTCTTAGACTTTAATTCTTAATTTGAATCTTTTTTCTTATTTGGAACAAATTTTGCACAGTTATCCTCTTAAGGCTTTAAGGAACTCTCAATGCCAAAATCAGCTTTCTGAAATGGCCGAGGGCTTCTTGGTATATGACAAAGTCATGAGAAGGGCAAATCATTTTCCCATGTTGCAGGCATTTCTCAAAACGACAAGAAAATAAACTGATCTGGCCATCCACATGACTTTACCATACACCTGGCCACTCTCTTATATTTAATATTGAATTAAAATAATTTATAATTATTAACGAAAGACCACCCCTCTTAATTTTGGGCCCATTAGCAATTAATATTATCTTCTTTTAATTATGAGACTATTTTATTAGAAATAGCACCTTTCTTCGATTTTTGTTTGAAAATTTTTTGACCCCCCCCCCACCACTATTAATTTCACATTGTGAGTCATTTTCAAGACCGTATAGGGTTCACGCGCAAAATTTTGTCTTCCATTAAAGGCTTTAAAACTTATTTTGATAGTTCTAATTTTTTGAACCCCCCAATTTTGGCCCCCAAAAAAAATAATAACTCTCTTTTTTATTATAGGTTCATTTTATAGTATATTTCATTTTTCGTTTTTTTTTTAGTGTGAAAATCTTATAATTTTAATCCCCCCCCCCTCTTAATTGTCGTTTCAATTTCATCCAAAATCTAATCAGCTCTTAATCTCAATGCACCAAAACTACATGTGAAATTTCGTTTTGATATTCCCACTAGTTTTGAGCATGTACTAACAGACATTTTGACAAAACAGTTATTATCTCGAAAAATATTATTTTTTCGATGTTCACTTATAAGGGATTTTTGTAGACCGAAATGCCATGGTTTCGCCAATTTTTTTAATCAAAATAGTTTAAGCCGTTTTTGAGATATTTCGAAAAAACGAAGCAAAAAAATACTTTTTTCATGCACGATTACATAACTTGATCATAACATGTATGGTAAATTAGAAAATTCTAGTGAATTGAATTCTTTTGCACTTCCAGCACACTTCGCCTGATTCCTGGAGTGTACTAAGCAATATATATATACTAGCTGCAAGGCCCGCCTTCGGCGGCCCTCTTGCTAGCCAGGAGGCACGCCCCCTGGACCCCAGCCCTCGAACCCCCCACTCCCACCCAGCAGCCCCACTCCCGCACCATGCCCCCCAAACCCCTGCAGCACTCCCGCCCCCGCACCCCACCCACCTCGGACCGCGGACCCCACCCCGTGCTCTCCAACCCTGCGCACCACACCACCGCCTAGCGCCCTGAACCCCCCCCCCCCCGATTTTGGGTGGTTAGTTTTTGCATTTCTAGCTCTCTAGAGGCCCAGAGATTATGTATACAAAATTTGGTTTAGTTTGCTCCAAGGGCAAGAATTTACATTTTTTCACCATCCCCCTCCCCCTTTTGGGTGTTTTTTGGGAAAATTTTTTTTAAAGAAAAGTTGTCAGAAATCACATCCCCTACAACTTTGTTTATTATAAAATTTGCCGTAGGGTTAATAGTTTAGGAGTTATTTGATAATTTTCATTCGTGAGCTCCCCAAACCCTCTTCTGGGGTCAAAATATCAAAACGTTATATAGCTAAAAACGTAAGTTAGAAGACATCTGATGTAAATATGAAATTTCATAATAATCCCTTCAGCCGTTTTTTGTGAATCGTGAGCAACTTTTCGGAAACCACTGAAACAGACATACATACATACAGACATACATACAGACAGGCATTTTGTTGAGGGTGTTTTCGTTCATAACTTTGCTTGGAACGTGTGCAACCAAAATTTGGCGTGATTTGGAGCAATGTACAGACAAAACCTTAATTTTATATTTATATAGATAGATATGCTTGTGTGTAATAACAGCAAACCCGCCAGTACACATACAGCATTCACGAACCTGCTCTCACGTGGGGATTCCATTTCAGCGGCCTTGACCATTTCAATAAATATTTGGTATCTCGAATGTGAAAGCAGAAAGCAAATCTCTGAATTTAATTAAAATGAATGGATCTGACTTTTTTGACTGTGATTGAGTGTGTAGTTAGTTACCCCTGTCTTCGAAATCTCTCCTCACCCACCACCCATTTGCAAATCTCTCTCTCCCTGAAAGGTCTTCTTGGTTGGTTCCTGGCAATCAGAAATGAATGGTCATTCTTTTTAATTAAAAAAGACTCAATGAGATAGAGAGAGAGAGAGGGAGGGATTAGAGTGGTTAAATCCTGGCTGGCTATCAACTCTACTATGGTAGATTCTTCTATATAATACAATAAGTCTAGGTTGACACTTGCTGGATTTACTGGCAGCTGAGAGAGTGGGAGACAAGCAACAACCTGGTCTTTTTATTTGTGATGGCAGGGCACAAAAGGCACTCCATTTTCTCAAACATTTTCGAAAATCATTTGGGAAATGTGGATTTTAGATTCTCAGTCCAAAAGCATTTATTATTTTCTCCAAAAATTATTTATTTATTTGTTTATTTAAATAAAATATTAAAAATAATAATAATAAATAAAACATAAATTTTCTTGATTTCATATTATTACGACTTTAAGGTAGTTGTTCCGCCAAATGCGTTTTCTTAGGATTTTTTTTGAAATTTATACAGATTATTATTTAAATACTTCTGCATCGATTGGTGGCAAAACGAAATTTGTGAACAATTTAGTTCCGGAGATATTAAATTTCAAAAATCGAGTTTTTCAGGCTCTTCATTGCACTATACGGGATATCGGAAAATTTACATACATATTTAATTATAATTAAGAAAACCTTCTTACCATTTTTATAAAAAACTAAACCAACATTAAAGAATAACCAATACATATTTTAAGACAATTTTGATTCATAGTTACAACACAGTTTCTGAGATAATAAGGAATAAATAATGTAAAATGTATAAAAAAAATTTAGACTAAAAACAATTTGGCAACAGCGCATTTATTTAACCAGCGAAAGATGCATGCGCTAGATTTTTTCAAAATTATAATTTTCATAAGGTGTAACGTAGGCGTTGATTACATTTGTTAAAAAATAACAAAACGATTTTTATAGAAATTTAAAATGTATTTTAACTGTCATTTTAATATAAAAATATTCAATCTCTTACAATGGTGCCAGATTTGTCAAACGAGCACGGGATTGGCTAGAATTGGTACATAAACAGCAAAAAATTTTGGGCTTATGAACTATGAATCCTTATTCTCTGTTCTATATACCCTAGCATTAACTTTTTGCTAGTATTGTTGCGAAACAACTACCTTAAGACACTTATTATCATTTTTAAAGAGTTAGGTGTCGGGTCAGGGTGAAACATTTTTAATAAAAAGTAAATAAAATTTCAAGGTAGGTTCCACAAAATGAAACAAATATGTTTTGAGTTTTATCTCGATAAATATATTTTGGATTTTGAGCCCATCATCAGGAGTTAACATAGAAATATATATATCGAGATAAAACTAAAAACATATTTGTTTTATTTTGTGAAACCTACCTTGAAATTGTATTTACTTTTTATATTTTTATTATAACCTACAAATCTTCAAGATGAGAGTGCACAGAAACGTAAACCTCTACCATTCAGGCGCGGATCCAGACCTCTGATTTGGGGGGGGGGGGGCAGTCGCCGGTATATAAGATCTGCTTTTGATCTCAGAAGTGTGTCGCGATCGAATTGTCCAAGAGGGGGGCGAGAGACGCCGCCGAACCCCCCCCCCCCCACATAGAACTTTATTTTCTTCAATTTTAAAATTTAATGTTATAAAAAACAAAACAAAAAAAAACATAAAAAATGTTGATCTCCAATGCTTTGGGGGGGGGGGGTCGCTCCCATCGCCCCCCCCCTGGATCCGCGCATGCTATCATTTCGCTCAATTTATCTGTTTCTTCGGAAATGCAAGGATTTTTCGAGAGCTATAGAGGCCCCTTTTCTTTAATTCGATTGCATTAAAAAAAAACTTTAAATAATATAACTTCTAGATTTGATTCATCTTCAATTAAACGTATTATTATTATAAAGGAGAAAGAATTCAATCAATCTTTAGGACGAATTCTAAGATTTTAGTAGAAATATTATTAAATTGCGACATCAGAAAGGATTCATCCAACTATTTTCAACAAAAAGATGCTCAAAACTTTAATTTTGTATTATTATTATGTTATGTAAAAATCGAAATGGATTTTTGATTTTGAAAAATTTATAGTAGGTATTGTATATTGCTTGATTTTTGTTTTTGTGTTGTGAAATGTTAAATAGTTTAGAATTGAAAATGAATATTGATTGATTTATTCTAAAAAAAATATTTTTTATAAAAAAAAATAAAACCGACCTCAAAACAATTAAATGCAACAAATAAAATAATAAGAACTTAAAAATCAAATAAAATACACCAAAAGTTATAAAATAATTATCTTAATTAGTTACAACTAAATGACGAAATATTAACATGAAATTACTTTTTGAAGTCGGTGCCAAACAAACTATACCTATAAGCGAGCGTACCCGCCAAAGGTACTAAGTAAGATCCGTCGAGTGCGATTCATGAAATGTATATGTTTGGCACCGACTTCAAAAAGTAATTTCATGTTAATATTTCGTCGTTTAGTTGTAACTAAATAATATAATTATTTTATACCTTTTAGTGTATTTTATTTTATTTTTAAATTCTTATTATTTTATTTGTTGCATTTAATTTTTTTGACAATTTTTTTTATAAAAATTACTTTTATTTTTCTCTTTTTAGTGATGTTATTAATAGTGACTTAAGATAATACTTTGTATGTCATCTCGTAAGAGAAAGCGTCGGGCGAATGAATCACAAAATGATAATAAAATTCAATTAATAAATATAGATATTCTCTCGAAACATTTGCGGGTTTTAAATGAATGTTTTAAGTTTTTTTATAAAAGATTTTATTTATTATAATTTCGATTATTTGATCATAAGAATTGGAGATTTACGTTATTTCGTCATTGATCATATCTTCAGAACTTGACCAAATTAATATGGTACTACCTCTAAGGTACCCTCATTCCAATAAAAAAAGAATAATTAAAATCGGTTCATAAACAAAGAAGTTATGCCTGAACAAACATATCAAAAAAGGTCCAATACCAATGAAAAAAACGGGACCAATCGGAAGCTAGACTGAACCCAATGCAAAATAAACTGCAACGGATCGTTGCTAAACTTTATCCAAATTCATTTGAAATATTAATATGTTTGTTCCTTTATTATTAATCACATTTCACTTGCAATTTGTAGTTCATATTGACATTAATTCAAAAATAATTCTCATTTAATAGTTGAGGAATAACCATTCTACGTTTGATTTTTGACATTTCGGTTTTTATTGGTAACCATTGCTGAAGACATGGAGGAATCGACTTAAAATCAAAAATAGCCATCGATTCTCATCTAATACTTGAGGAATAACAATTCTACATTAGGTTTTTGACGTTTCGATTATTATTGGTAACCATTGCTGAAGGCATGGAGGAATCGACTTAAAATCAAAAATAACGATCGATTCATATCTAATACTAGAGGAATAACCTTTATTGCATTCCATTTTTGATGTTTTGACTATTAATTGTTTAAATACACACACACACACACACACATCGACAGAGACATTTAGTCAATGATAAAAATAAATATTAAGTAAAAAGAGATCGAAATTTATCATTTTTAATTTGAATTTATATTTGAGATTCACTTTATATACCCTGTGGTCGAAAATGACAAATTTTAATTTGAAAAAGTAAAAATTTTATCAAAAATGAATTACTATTTATATCAAGGAGATATTTTAATTACTACCTTGATCAAAAGTATTCTATTGTTGGTTTAAATACACACACACACACACACACATCGACAGAGACATTTAGTCAATGATAAAAATAAATATTAAGTAAAAAGAGATCGAAATTTATCATTTTTAATTTGAATTTATATTTGAGATTCACTCTTTTATATACCCTGTGGTCGAAAATGACAAATTTTAATTTGAAAAAAGTAAAAATTTTATCAAAAATGAATTACTATTTATATCAAGGAGATATTTTAATTACTACCTTGATCAAAAGTATTCTATTGTTGGTTTAAATACACACACACACACACACACACATCGACAGAGACATTTAGTCAATGATAAAAATAAATATTAAGTAAAAAGAGATCGAAATTTATCATTTTTAATTTGGAATTTATATTTGAGATTCACTCTTTTATAT
>JALMQS010000352.1:0-380740 GCA_024734495.1 Forficula auricularia
AGTTACATGTTTGTAACTAAATACTGAAATATTTGTGATAGACTGATGATGAGGGCAATGCCTTCGAGACTATAGTCTCTAGAAGTGGTTAAAAATTGTTTTATTAAAAAGCAGAAGACTCTCTCATTTTATTTTATTTTTAACCTAAAACTCAAAAGAGTGCTTTTCATATGCATACACCTGTTAGGTGTAATTAGTGTGGTGCTCACACACATTATTCTACTCTATTCCAACACCTTATTTTATTTAATCTATTTCCAAAAAAAAAACTAAATTAATTTTTGTTCTCTTTTATCATCCAATTTCATGATAATTATTGGTTGTATTTATTTATTTATTTTTACTTTTAAAAAGAGAGCAAAGTATTTGCCGGGAATTACTACTACTCTCCCCCTTTTTCGGTGTGTGTGTGTGTGTGTGTGTGTGTTTTCCATTCTCTCGAATTTATTTCGTATAATAATTATTCATAGAATGAAATAAAAAGAGAGACCATTATAAACTCCCAAATTAATATTAATTACACACACGCATCTATTTACACACTTTACACACTCTACACACACTCATATAAAGGGTTTGTCCTCTGCAACCTGTTAACTTGCTAAGGGCAATTATGGCGGAACGATCTTAGGCCATGGGGATCAAAACTTGGAAAGAGATGTAGGGGGTTTCTGGAGGGGGGGGGGGGGGTGGAGGGCCTCCACAGAAAATTTTGAAGCAAATTTAAAAATTCAAAAAAGGAGGAGGTTCTCAATTCGACTGAATTTTTTTTGTGTATACTACTATGTTACCTGATAATTGTGGACCGATTTTAATGTGTTTGAATCAGTATTGCTCCAAGATAGTCAAGATACCTAACTATTTATTTATTGTATGTATTATGTAGCGAGAACTTTTTGCCACGTGGGTCGATTTCGATGATTCTTTTTATTTTATTGGAAAGAGGGTACCTTTAGGGATGGTCCCATATTAATTTGGTCAAGTTCTGATGATATGACCAATGATGAAATAACAAAAATCTTCATTTCATATTAGCAAAATAATCGAAATTATAATAAATAAAATCTTTAAACATTCATTTAAAACCCGCAAACGTTTCGAGAGAATTTCTCTATTTATGAATTGAATTTTAATAGTTTTTAAGGAATTTGGTGTTGGTATTTGGTGAAACATTTTTTAAAATTATTGGATAAAAATACTTGGTAGGTTTCACATTAAGATATAAAAAAATAAAACGAATTTATTTTTGTAGAATCTTTTAATCTCGAAATATATATATCGAGATTAAAGATTCTACAAAAAATACAACGATCAAGTGGATGGCCACATCAGAACACGTCAGCTTATTTATTTATTTAAGACTGTCTCAAGATAAAAAAACTCAGCCGGTATACCTAGATAGGTATTTACATTTAAGGAAAGCGATTTTCGCCCCCCCCCCTTACCTTTGGTTCGAATTACTTCCGGCCTATTCTCCAATCAACTTAATTATCATCCCATAGGGGGGATTTGTGGTCAAGTGGTCGGTCGACACAGCACCAGTCTCTCATCAATCAATCAATCAATCAATCCTCTCAATCATTCTCTCCCATTTAATTATTTATTTATTTAAACGACCCCCCCCCCCCAAACCTGTTTCTTCTTCTTGATTACCCCCTCTCCGTTTCCCTTAGGCTTAAAGGCCCATTTCTCAGACAACTCTATCGCGTGATTCCCTATGATTACCAATGGAAGGAAATACCATTATTATTACCATCAAATCGTTTTTATTATTACTAATAATAAATATGAATCAACAACAACAACAACAACAACAAATTTTAGATTTAGAAATTCCAAAATTCTCAATTAAAAAAAGAGGCTTTCGTATCTAATAAATAAATCTATCTATATCTATTTATACTTATTATATATAATCGGCTTACGCGACGACGTGATTTTTGAATTTTAAAACACACTAATAATTCATGATAAATAAAATTTATTAAAATTAGAAAATTTAAATTATTATTTTTAAAATTCATTACGGAGTCCAGGGGGCATATTCCACCGAAGAGGGGCTTCGAAACTGGTAAATAAATAAATAAATAAAAGTGAATAATATTTATTATTATTATCTACCCTTATTAAACGAGCAAAAATTGCATATTTGTATATATATTTATTTATTTATTTATTTATATATTTGTATCTTGGTTCTATTTTGAAAACGGCTCTACCGATTTTGATGAAATTCACGGGTTAGTGCGGTTTTTGGGGTGACGATTCGATCTGTCACGGTCTCATCTTCGACAAAATTGTTTATGATGGGTTTTTTCGTAATCAAATTAATTATTCACAGGTAGACAAATCCCATTCTTAGGGTTTTAAAAAAAGTGTTTCCCTTTTCCTTTTGTGCTCAGGCAGAACATGGGTCGGGTAAATCTTTTATTCTCAAAGGCCTTGAAGAAGTATTGTGATTGTGGATTTTAACATATTTTGTTGACTCTAAACGTTAGAAATATTAATAAACGTTTTATAATTGTTTTTATAATGACCTTTATTTATTTAATAGAATAAAAAATAATCAAGAGCAGGTCTCAATTTTCTGAAAAAACAACATATTTTGATAGGTTTTATTTATTAACAATTGGATGAATAAAAATGAATCATATGGTTGAATCAAAACAGGTGCAGGAGGTGGGGTGCAATGGTGGGGTACCCGGGGGTAGGGCGAGGTTTAGGGGGTGGGGTCGAGCGGGGTGGAGGGGGAGGGGGGTTCAGTGGGCGAATATTATATATTTTTGTATTTTTTTAATTTGAAAATGGCTCTCAAATAAAAATCGACCTTTTTGTCAGAATTTTAAATTAATTTAAAAATAATATCAAAATAAGGCCACCTGCCCGGAGGGGCCGAGCTGTAGAGGACGCGCTGGAGCAGCTCGTAAATAAATAAATGCTCAAGTCCAAAAGGTCCTTTTGAATGGCAGTAATTTACTACTAAGTCCACTAATAATATTTATAAGCCTGGCTAATGATTTCCATGGAAATGATAATGTTGTTCAGGAAAATGTAAAATTATGACGATTTTATGAAATTTAAATTTTATTTATAGAATAGATAGAGATAATTTGCATGTGTGAGTGAGTGTATATGTGAATAGTTGATAATTCCAAAGTATTTGAAAAATAATACTTACAAGCCACCAAGGCTGAGCTCGCTATTCTCAGGTAAGCTATCAGCTATACAATCAATCTTTTTATATTAAACAAACAATTCTTGTATATCTATCTATCTACTCTTATTAAACGAGCAAAAATTGTATATTTGTTTATATATATATTTGTATCTTAGTTCTATTTTGAAAACGGCTCTACCGATTTTGATGAAATTCACGGCTTAGGGGTTTTTGGGATGACAATTCGATCTGTCACGGTCTCATCTTCGACAAAATTGTTTTTGATGGGTTTTTTCGTAATCAAATTAATTATTCTCAGGTAGACAGATCCAAATCTTGGAGTTTAAAAAATGTTTTCCTTTTACTATTGTACCCAGACAGACAATGGGTTGGGTTAATTGTTCTCAAAGGCCTTGAAAAACTATTGTGATTGTGATGTGTTGTTGTCAAGCATTAACTAAATCCGAAAAAGCTCGGTCTTCCAGGTATATATAGTATATATAGTATTTGTATTTTTTATTTTTTTATTTTAAAAACGGCTCTAATGATTTTGATGAAACAAACACTATTAACAAAGAGAAAGCGATCTGGATGCGGAGCGGGGGTGGATGTGGGGGTGCAGAAGGTGGGGGCAGTGGTGGGGGATCCGGGGGTAGGGCGAGAGGGGTCGAGCAGGGTGGAGGTGGGGGGTACAGTGGTCGAATACTATATAGATATATTTGTATTTTTTTAATTTGAAAACGGCTCTCAAATACAAATCGAACTTTTTATCAGAATTTTAAATTAAAAATAATATTTTTAACTGAAGGAGAAGTTACCGAGCATCGCTCCAGGTACTCTACTCTTATTAAAGGAGCAAAAATTGTGTATATATTTGTATAATTTTTTTATTTTGGAAATGGCCCTACCGATTTTGATGAAACCAACTCTTATTAACACTAGAACGCCCGGACTTTCAGATCCCCTAGAACGCCCGGATGCCGTCAATTTGACGACTTGCATTTTTCAACACTCAAACTAAATAAAATCATTCTGTTTCCTTTTATTTAATATTTTTTTTATTTTTTCTAATAATAAATATAATTCTATCATCAATTTATATATTAAAAATACATATTAATATGGCAAGACTAGGAGCTCGACATATATAGAATAAATGGATTTCAAAAACAGTAGGTTCCTTCGAAATGTTGTAAAATAATAAAGTGAAACATCAAAAAATAAAAAAAGTGACATACAAAGAAACATAATTTTTTTTAACCGACTTCAAAAAAGGAGGAGGTTCTCTATTCGACTGAATTTTTTTTTTTTTTTTTTTTTGTGCCTATGTTACCTCATATCTCCGCCAATTGTCAACCGATTTTGAAAATTTTTTTGCATTGGGTCCAGTCTAGCTTCCGATTGGTCCCATTTTTTTCGTATTTTTTTCATAGGTATTAGACCTTTTTTATTAGGTTTGTTTAGACCTAACCTCTTTGTTTATGAACCGATTTCGATGGTTCTTTTTTTATCCGAAAGGGGGTGTCTTAGGGATGGTGTCATATTAATTTAGTCAAGTTCTGATGATATGATCACTATTAATAACATCACTAAAAAGAGAAAAATAAAAACAATTTTTAAGAAAAAAATAAAAACCGACTTCAAAAAATTAAATGCAACAAATAAAATACACTAAAAGGTATAAAATAATTATTATCTTATTTAGTTACAACTAAACGACGAAATATTAACATGAAATTACTTTTTGAAGTCGGTGCCAAACATATACCTTTTATGAATCGCACTCGACGGATCTTACTTAGTACGTTTGGCGGGTACGCTCGCTTATAGGTATAGTTAGTTTGGCACCGACTTCAAAAAGTAATTTCATGTTAATATTTCGTCGTTTAGTTGTAACTAAATAAGATAATAATTATTTTATACCTTTTAGTGTATTTTATTTGTTGCATTTAATTTTTTGAAGTCGGTTTTTATTTTTTTCTTAAAAATTATTTTTATTATTTTACAACACGTTTTTCAAGGAAGATTGTAAATTAAAAAAAAACTAGAACAAAAAATAATCCGAGGGTCAAAAAGGATGCAAATGTTCCAAAAAAAGAATGGGAATTATTCGTAGTTGAAAAATTAATTTAAAATATAAAAATTGGGGTAAAAAGTGTTACCGTCAAATTGACGGCTTTTGGGCGTTCTTGGTAAATCCATAATTTTCTCCTAAATAAAAATTCATAGGGTGCTATTTTTTTTTATTAGAAAGCTATTAAAAAATGATTAAAAGTCAGCGAGTTTCAAAGTTCTAACTTAAATAGTAACGAAATGAAAGAGAAATAGAAATATGAAAACCGTCAAATTGACGGCTTCGGGCGTTCTAGTGTTAACAAGTTTTGAGTATGAGAAAACGATCTGGCTAGGTCTGGACCTCATCAAAATTCTTTAATTTTTAGACGGATAAATAATTGTTTAAACTAAAATCGAAATCTTTTTTCAGGGCTGAAAACCAGACGCAACTTGCATGCAATCTGGTTAAATAGCTACCGGCACCAACCAGGCAAACCATCAATCACCACACTAGCTGTTTTAAGTTATTTCTCTAATATATTTCATTAAGTAATTGTAGTTAACTTTTGGTACTTAAGATGCGTTTACCGGTGAAGAGAAAACTGGAACTGGAGGAGCATTTATCCGAACAAACACAGGTTAGGAAATACTACAATTATTGTTAATAATAAGAGCCTAGATTAATTTGTAACAAAGCTGAGAGAATTTTCTTTAAAAAATTTATCCTCTTGCCTAGAATCGAACCGACAAACTCTTGAACTAAGGGCATCAGCTCTACCCATTACACCAATGCCACATTAATATTTATTACTTGATTTCTGTTACTAAAACTATATATTTTTGATTTAGACTTTGTGTCGAGATAATATTGTATTCATTTGAACTAGAATGAAAATGAAAAAACACCAATAGATTTTAAATTAAGAAACATTAAATATACTAGATCATCACAGCCACGAACTCTTACAAGTAACATTAAATATATATTAATTAACGAGTAAATTTGAAATATAATTGTCAGCTCGGATTTTAAACTGATGGCTCCAATCGATTTTCATTAACCAGGCAAATTTGAAATATAATTGTAATTTGGACTCGAATTTTTGAAATGAAAGACTTCAATTCATTTTAAATTAAGAAACATTAAATATGTTGATAATTATTCCTCCCCTCCCCCCTCGCCTCTCAAAAATTAAAGAGGCGAAACTTTTAAGAGACGATGTATTTTCGGTAGTTTTCGGGTATACATTTGGAGTGTGGTTTTTTAAGAGGAATAACATTTTTAGACCGAGACGCTGCCCGCCAGGGAACCAGCCTTCGGCACGCCCTCGAAGCTCGTTGTTAAAAATAAACCCGATTGGTCCCGTTTTATTTTTCATTGGTATTGAACATTTTTTGTTATGTATGTTTACGCATAACTTCTTTGTTTATAAACCGATTTCGATGATTCTTTTTTTATTGGCAAGGGGTACCTTAGGGGTAGTAACATATTAATTTCTACAAGTTCTGATTATATCATCAATGACGAAATAACGTAAATCTATAATTCTTAAGATAATTCTTAAAATTTTTCCCCTTAAACCTAACAATGGATTCCACTAGAGTTTTATACGCTGATTATCATTAAATTTTCCGATTGTTTACAACACGTCAGAGTTTTGAGATATTATCGGTCAAAATGACGAAAAATGCCATTTTGACATATTTTCGAGTCCCATTAGATATTAAACAGCAATATTTGAAATCAAAATATTTTGTTGACATAATAGAAAACAGCTTCCTCTTTGATTTTCAAATTACCACTTCCTTTATAGCTCAATTAGAACTCGAGTTATAGCTAAAAAAACTAAAACTACGTGAATATAAAGGATAAAAAACATGGATAAAAACATATGGTCTTAGTCTTTTAGTTATAACTCGAGTTCTAATTGAGCCAAATACAAGTGGCAATTTGAAAATCAAAGAGGAAGCTGTTTTCTATTACGTCAACAAAATATTTTAATTTCAAATATTGCTGTTCAATATCTAATGGGACTCGAAAATAGGTCAAAATGGCCTTTTTCGTCATTTTGACCGATAATATCTCAAAACTCTGACGTGTTGTAAAAAAACAGGAAATTGGATGATAATCAGCCTATGAAACTCTACTGGAATCCATTGTTAGGTTTACGGGGGAAAATTTTGTTTAATTTTTGTCGAGCATTGTAATCAAAGTTATATTAAATAAAATCTTTTATAAAATAAAAAAAAACAAAAAAAAAAACGTTCATTTAAAACCTGCTAACGTTTCGAGATAATTTCTATATTTATGAATTGAATTTTTTGATCATTTTCTGGTCATTCGCACGTTTTTGAGAAACAACAGATAGAATGTAACGAGGGGTGATCCGCGATTGGAAGTAGTGTACACCTCTTTGGAAGTATTTGGAAATATTTGGAAGTACAAGTGGAAGTAGGTGTACAGCATATTAGGTCGCGGTTCACCCCTCGGAATAGTACCATATACTTAAAATCAAAAATACTGTTTGAGGAAGGTCAAACGTCCCGCATTTTCTTATTTTATTTTATCTTTTCAGAGTGTTAATTTGATAAGAGAGCTGGAAGATTTCCCCCGTGATATTTGGGATGCTGCGAGTCGAGGGTCCAATGCGGGGGTGCGTTACTACCGGGCAGAAGACCCCGGCTGTGTGGGCCGGAAGAAAGCCGACTACTGGACACCCCTGCACTACGCGGTCGACCAGGGCCACCTGTCCACCGCGGCCCTTCTGCTGCGGTTTGGTGCGGGGGTGGACCCCGTGGACCCCGACGGGAACACGCCCCTATTTAGGGCCTGCATTAACGAGAATTTGCCGATGATGGAGCTGTTGCTGGACGCGGGGGCGGATATGGACCACCAGTGCCTGTTCACCTACACGCCCCTGCACTGGGCGGCCATGAAGAACAACCTCGGCGCCCTCTGGCTGCTTGTCAGAAGGGGCGCCGACCACACTGTCGTCTGCCGACGCGGACAGACGCCCCTCAGCCTCGCCTGCGACCAGAACCAGAGTGATTGCGCCCTATATCTGATCTCAATGCTCTCCCTGGCAAAGGACATTGACCACATGGACATCCGGATGGACACGCCGCTGACGTTGGCCTCCTGGAACGGCCACCTGCCCGTGATCAACGCCCTCCTGGACAAGGGGGCGAGAATCAACCACCGAAACGTCGACGAGGCTTCAGCTCTGCATTGCGCCGTCCGTGGTGGGCATTTGCCCGCTGTCAAGCTGCTTGTCAGAAGGGGCGCCGATCATAGAATGCGCGACGCCTCTCAAAGGACCCCAATGGACATCGCCCAGGAACGAGAACTCTACGATATCGCCTACTACTTGCTACTGGTCGACCACCTGTTCAACCTCTACTACGACATGGAATACGACAGGCTGACTCTACCCGGGCCTCCAATCAGCATCAGCCAACTACGGAACAGCTTTCAAATTTTAAATCTAATAAATAGACAAATTCTAGAGTAATTAAACTAAGAACATTTTCCATTTAAAAACTACCTAATGTACAAAAGGCTGGAAGGGGGGGGGGGTCACTATTTTTCTTTCAAAATTTCTCAAAATCAAGATTATTTATATTCGATTGAAATGTTTCTACAAATTAATCAGTTAATAAATACTTAAATGTGAACTTAATTACATATTTTTTTAAAATAACTTATAATCTAATAATTAAATAATTGTAGATATAATGTGACGATATCATTAATATTATAATATTACTTCTAGAAATTAATTATTAACATTCAATTATTTATTTGTTAAAATAATATGATTTGAATAAAAACATAAAAAACAACACCCTCTCCCCCACGCCCAGAATTTGTTGGTCAATTTTTAAATATTTTTTTTTAATTTTGTATAATTTGTAAATGAATAATTATTATTTAAACAAAATCTAATCAGATAAATACATAAATGTATATAGATATTAGTAATTAAATGTTTTTAAATTAACTTGCAATTTTGTATAATTTGTAAATGAATAATTATTTAAACAAAAACTACTGATTAGATCAGATAAATACATAAATGGCCAGATGATATTAATTAAATGTTTTTAAATTAGCTTTTAATTTTGTATAATTTGTAAATGAAATTTTATTTAAACAAAATCTAATCAGATAAATAAATAAATATATATATGTATTATTAATTAAATGTTTTTAAATTAGCTTGTAATTTTGTATAATTTGTAAATGAATAATTATTTAAACAAAATCTAATCAGATAAATAAATAAATATATAGGTATTATTAATTAAATATATTTAAATTAGCTTGTAATTTTCTACAATTTATAAATGAATAATTATTTAAACAAAAGCTAATCAGATAAATAAATAAAAATATAGGTATTATTAATTAAATATATTTAAATTAAATTATAATTTTGTATAATTTGTAAATGAATAGAAAAATAATTAAAAAATTGTATATAATGTAACGATATACCTATATATGAAAATAATAAAATAAAGAATACCTATGCTAAAAAAATTGAAAAGGATTTTTTTTGCAGTCTTTGAAATCGTAATGAGAATAATACATCAAAGCGTGTGTGCTATATATATTAATAAATTTAATCGACGTTAAGCATTCCAAATAAGAGTTATATGAGTTTTCGACGGTTTCTGGCTGGTGCTAAATTTTTGAGGGAATAAAAACTACGAAAATTGTGCTGCTTTTTTCATATTTTGCTTATAACCCGAAAATCATGAGTCCTACAGAAAATTTTACTCTTATCAAAATGAAAGAGCATAGTATTACGCTTGGAATAACCTGCTTATAAGTTAAAATTGTTTCAGCCGTTTAGCCACAATTGATCGTCAAAATAGGGAATTTTCACCAAAGTGAATTATGCTCATTAGGTGGTCACAAGAAACATTTCTTCAAATTTTTGCGTCGCTGATCTCCAGAATTGTTACCAATTGGCTAAAAAACGAGATTGGCAATCATTCATCTTAATTGGACAACGGTAACCAGTGCCGCAATGAGGTTGAAAAAATCTCAGTTTTTCCTTCATAAAATGAAAACCACTCATCCTAGAAACATGATTCTTGTCTCATTTTTTAAGAAATTTTGTTGTCTTGAAGTTTAACTTAAGTCACTTTTTTTTAAATTTTAGATTTTATGATATCCAACATTTTCCAAGACAGGTCATGATCGGACCTTATTGCGGCACGGGTTACCCTTGTCCAATTAAGATGAAACTTTGCCAATCTCATTTTTTTAGCCAATTGTCAACTATTATGGGTGTCAGCACCAAAATTTGAAAAGTGGTTTCTTGTAATCGATCACATAATGAGAATAATTCACTTTTAAGCAAAGTTGATAAAACTTGCCTATATTTGACGATCGATTGTGGCTGGACGGTTAAACTGATTTTAACTTTTCAGTAGATTATTCAACGCGAAATTTTATGTTCTTTTATTTTGGTAAGAGTAAAATTTTCCGTAGGACTCATGGTTTTCGAGTTATAAGCAAAAACCTGAAAAAGTCCCAAATTTTCGTGTTGTCAAAGGGGCACCTTAAGATTGCATCGGAGGAAGTTCAAATTTCACACACATGATTACACTTATAGGTGGGAACTTTTACGAATACATCCTAATAAATTGAGAAAAAAATTTGGGGGGGGCTTTTTCGCTCCACCCTATTATTATAAATGGCTGGTGCGTCGACTGTTCTTTTCCGAACACTGCTGATTGTGATTGTGTCTAGTAAATTCTCGGACTTATTTTGCAGACAGAAACAATTTTTTTTATTTATTTTTTTAATATAAAATATATTTTATAAGAACTTTAAGAGGGCTTTTAAATTCTTCGTAATTTAAAATTAATTTTTCAGCAAACAGTTTATTTATAATAACGGAATTTTGAAAATACAAAATCCTTTGAAAAATTGATAAACTCTCGCTTATTTTTTATTATTATTTAAATATAACATAAAATTGATGATGTTGTAAATATCCAGAGGGCAGATTTTGTTATTCTATTTTATATATCTTAATATATATAAATCTCGTGTCACAATGTATGTTCTCAATGGACTCCTAAACCACTGAACCGATTATAATAAAATTCGCACACCATGTGCAGTTCGATCCAACTTGAGAAATAGGATAGTTTAAATCTCAAATTATAGTCGCAATTTTAATTTATTGCTAATTATTTGTCTGTTATTATTTGACAGTCATTTGACTCCAAATGATTCTAACAGATGTCGATACCTTTCGACTGGGTTGAGTAAGTAATCAATAGATGGCGCTGCTATGGTAAATCTACGAACGTGTCATATAAGCTACATTTTAACAGCATAATTACCACGTGTTGTTGACGCTATAAAATTAATTAAATTTATTTTGTAGTGAACGAAATACCGTATAATTCAATTATTTCCACTTTTTAAATTTTTGGTGTTAGCATAGCCGGCCACGTGTTACTTAGACTGAAGTGTAAATTGCATTCATATTATAATGAAGATAATACAGTTAAATTAAACCTGTTTTTTACTTATTTGTGCTTCATTGATCAAAACTTTATAATTTAATAATTATTTGAATCATGAATGGCTCAGTCAACGGGCGATTTTGGCAGCCAAAAACGTTGATGTTGACGAAATTAACTTCCAGATACAACAGTTGTTACCAGGCGATCTGATGTCTTTTAAATCAATCGATACTGTTGTTGATGAAAATGAAAGTATAAATTTTCCGATTGAATTTTTAAATTCATTAGATATCCCTGGAATGCCACCACATAATCTTCGATTAAAGATTGGTTCCCCTATTATTCTCCTCCGTAATTTGAATCCACCTCAATTATGTAACGGTACGCGTTTGGTCATCAAAAAGATCACCGGAAACATTCTTGAAGCAACCATTTTGGCTGGGAAGTTTAAAGGAAAAATGGTCCTGCTGCCACGTATTCCGATGATACCATCAGATTCTACCATACCCTTCAAAAGGCTACAGTTTCCAATTCGTTTAGCTTTCGCCATGTCTATAAATAAATCTCAAGGTCAAACAATGTCCATTTGTGGTTTAGATTTGGAAAATACATGTTTTTCTCATGGGCAACTATATGTTGCGTGTTCACGTGTTGGGAAACCGTCGAATCTATTTGTGTTAGCTAAAGACAGGTTAACCAAAAACATTGTGCACCGATTGGTGTTAAATTAAATTGAAATTGAAAGTATTTATAATTCAAAAAATAGATATCAATGTTTAAAAGTTTAAGACTGTCTGCCTTGCCTACCTCATTTATGAGTTTAAGCGTCACATGTTATTTACTGTATTATACTGTAATATACTTATTTGTTATAAAATTAAATGGAAATAATAAATCTGATAAATTTTTATTTTGTATTGATTTCTGCTTAATATCAAGTGTAAGAACATTTTAATTAATTGTGTTCAACGTACTTCCCCTTCAAATCTCAATCCAGTGAATTTGTATACCAACATCAACATTTTCGTCTTTGTTCGTAAATAATTTCATTGTACTAAAGGGTTATAGTAGTAGAAAGTCAAATAAGGAGATCACCATATTTTTTTACAAATACTATCTGTGTGAAAAAGCATAGTGGACTCCGTGACTGATGTTCTCTTATCGTTCCTCTTAGATTGTTTACTATAATGTAATATAACAAAAACTTTAGCCACAGCAACGCGTGGCCGGGTCAGCTATATATATATAAAAAAAAAAAAAAAAAAAAACAATTTACATAAAAGGTAATCAATTTTGGACACCTCATACTTTCATTCCGAGACGCCGCCCGCCAGGGCAACCTGCTCCGGAGGGCCTAGTTGGGACAGTGCGTGCCGGAGGCACGCCGGGTACAGCTAGTATATATATATGGGAGTTTTTAATAATAAAAAATGTTGATTTTTAATATATGAGAAAGAAAAATAGAGAAATTATCTCGAAACGTTAGCGGGTTTTAAATGAACGTTTTATGATTGTTTTTTTTTATAAAAGATTTTATTTATTATAATTTTGATTATTTGCATATAAGAATTGGAAATTTCCGTTATTTTTTCATTGATCATATTATCAGAAGTTGGCCAAATTAATATGACACCACCCCTAAGGGACCCCCTTTCCAATAAAAAAAGAATCATCAAAATCGATCAATAAACAAAGAAGACACATGTGAACATACATAACAAAAAAGGTCCGATGCCAATGAAATTTATATGGAAACTATTCTGAACCAAATGCAAAAAGATCATCGAAATCGGTCTACATTGTAAAGAGAAATCGGCGAACAAACATCATCAGAACTTGATCAAATTAATATGGTAATACCCCTAAGGTACCTCTCTTTCCAATAAAAAAAGAATAATCAAAATCGGTCCATAAACAAAGAAGTTATGAGTGTACATACATAACAAAAAAGGTATACCAATGAAAAAAAACAATCGGGTACGAGACTGAACCCAATTAAAAAAAAATCATTCAAATCGGTCCACATGGTAAAGAGAAATAAATGAACAAACACAAAAATAATAAGCTGACGTGTTCTGATGTGGCCATCCACTTGACTTTACCATACAACCTGGCCCCTCACTTATATTCAATATTTAATAAAATTTTTATAATCATGTAGGGAGGGGGGGGTTAGTTTTTGCATTTTTAGACTTCTGTGGCCCCACTGATTTTGTATACAAAATTTGGTTGAGTTTGGTACAAGGGCCTAGATTTTCATTTTTTGACCCCCCCCCCCCGCCCCCTCCCCATTTTGGACGGTTAGTTTTTGCATTTTTATACTTCTGGTGTCCCACTGATTATGTATACAAAATTTGGTTGAGTTTGCTCAAATGGCCTAGATTTTTAATTTTTAACCCCTCCTCCACCCCCCTTAATTTTGGATCGATATGCACCAAAATCTAATCAACTCTTAATCTCAATGGACCAAAACTACTTGTGAAATTTGGTTTCGATATTCTACAATAGTTTTTGAGCTAGCTCGTCCACAAAAATTTACGCACAGACTAACTAACAGACATTTTGACAAAACAGTTATTATCTCGAAAAATATCATTTTTTCGATGTTCACTTATTAGGGGTTTTTTGTAGAGCGAAATGCGATAGTTTCGCTCAAATTTTTGAATCAAAATACTTTGAGCCGTTTTTTGAGATATTTCAAAAAAAAAGAAGAAGGAAAAAAACAACTTTTTTTCATGCACGATTAAAATGCTTGACCACACGTGTATGGTAAAGTAAAAAAGGGTCCAATACCAATGAAAAAAAAAACCGGGACCAATCGGGTACAAGACTGAAGCCAATTAAAAAAATCGATCCAAATCGGTTAACATAGTAAAGAGAAATAAATGAACAAACACAAAAAAAAACAGACATTCCGTTGAATTGATAACCTCCTTTTTTCTCAAAGTCGGTCAAAAAGGTGAGCGGAAGTCGTTTGGCATACACTCTCTCACACACACACACACGCGCACAGAATAATCTATATAATAAAAATGAATTTCTTTTTCTTTGTAAGCGCAGATCTCTCAAATGCCTGGACCGATTTGGCTTTTTGGAAAAGTTGCCCGGAAAATTGGAAAATTCACGAAAATCTAAAACAAAATCTGTATAGCCAACATAGCTTGCCAAACAATAAAAGAACTAAACTAGCAAACTAAACATTTGTTGGCGGCACTGTTTGGCAGATTTTTGAATGTCATTCGAAGGCGGGCCTTGAAGCTAGTTAATAATATAATACTTTTTCTTTTATTTAAGTCACATTTTTTTTTATTATTTTCTTCCCTTCTTTTGAACAATTTAAAATGCGAATTAAAAAGATTTCACAATTCTTTTTTTATTTATGTATATATTTATTTATAATATAATATAGGGCAAAGGGCAGAAGGTAATCCAATTCCGGCCCTTTCGTCCGTCTTCCGCCCGCGCCCCATTCCTTTCTCCTAGATGTGGAATATATCAAGTCAATTTGCAACATTTCAAAACTTTATACATTCATCAAATTCCCTTCAACCTGCCACCCCCCATCGCCTTCCATCCCTCAACGAAATTAAAAACCAAGAACATAATAATACTACCACTAGTACCTACCACTACAACTAATACTATCAATAATAATAAGTACGTTTACCAGATAATTTAGTTAAAATTATTTTAAATTCAGGTAAAAAGGTCGGTTGCTATTAAAAATTATATAAATACACGATTACTAAGAAAATATTAATTACTTCAGTATTTGTGGTTTCCATTATTAGTCCAGTCAACAAATGGGTTATAGAAAACACAAGTATTTGGAAATATTTGGAATTACTTGGAAATATTTGGAATTACTTGGAAATATTTGGAAGTACCTGGAAATATTTGGAAGTACAAGTGAAAGTATGTGTACAGCATATTAGGTCTCGGTTCACTCTTCGGATAATGGTAACACGTGCCCCATTGAGGTTGAAATTTTTAAAAACTGCAATTTTTTACAAAAGCTCTAAAAAGTTTCATTAAAAAAAAAAAAAACAGGAAATATAAAGGCTACGAGGAAACTTAAAAGGCCAAAATAACGAAATTGGAACTGGAATTCATCCAGAAGACACGCGCATACACTCTGGAATATCTCAGAACATTGTCTCAAAATTTTTAAATTATCAATTATTCTTACATTATTTACTTAATAATTAAATATTTGATCATTATTATTTAATAATTAAGTTGAATAATTGATTTAATATTTTTTGTTTATTTGATGTCGTATAAAAAGATAGTTCAAATGAAAGATGTTCGTTTCTTCGATTCAGAATATGTACAGAAAAATATAAGTTCTAATTTTAAAAACAGAACTTACTCCCAAATACCCTTGAAAGCTTAATCTAGGTGGACAAACAATAGCGTTGTTTAGTTTCCCCCTTAATATAAATAAAAAAATTTTGAAATTTTTTTCATAAATTGCATTGTTTTTGAGTTATTTGACTGTCTCAAGATAAAAAAACTCACCCGGTATATATATTATATACAAGAATTGCTCGTCTAATATAATAAGATTGATTTTAGGGAATTTAGTATAATGCAAACAAAACTATAATTAAAAATCATCATTTGTTTATATAAGTAATTAAAAATAATATTTTTAATTGTTATATTGAAATCCATTTATTTATCATTATTACTAACAATTTATAATAACAATCAGAAGTTATCTTTTCAAATATAAAATTGATGAAAATATAACACCAACTTAGATATATAAAAGAAACTAAAAGAGAATCAGAGTGAATGATAAAATTAATTTGATAAATGCGAATTCATTTTTCAAAGTGGGGGAGGGGGGAGGGGGAGGTGAGGAATAGAAAAAGTAAAGAATAGAGAAAGGGTTTTTTGGAAGTGAAGAGAGGGGGGTGGGGGTGGGGTGTGGGGGTGGGAAGACACACGCGAACGAAATGTTAATAGCCTATTCGTTCGGCCAACGCTTTGCTTTTGCTTTTGCTTTCAAGAAATAAATTAAATTTTACTTCATTTCAACAAGAAAAAAGAAAAAAGGAAAAAAAAAACTTATTTATTCAATTAGAAAGCAAATATAAACTGCTTCCAATTGAAAACTTTTGTTCTTTTTGAATACAGTAATAAAAAAAAAAATGGATCGAATAATTTATCATTATTCTGTTTGCAACACTGCCCGCTTTTTGATTTTATTATTTCAAAAAACAAAAAATGGCAAATATTTATGATAATAAATTATAGTAACTCTGGAGCCACCGAGCGATGCACGGTAACCAAATTAAAAAATACAAATATATATAGTGTACACGCCACTGGACCCCTCCTCCCCCGAAACCAGGCACCTCGCTTCCACCCCACCCCAACCGCGCCTCCCAACCCCGGATCCCCCACAACTGCAGCCCACCTCCTGTACCTTCCACATCCACCCCACCCCGCAACCAGTTTTTTGCATTTCTAGCTTTCTAGTGGTCCACATATATTATGTGTATATTTGTTTACTAGTACACTAATTTGCCCACATTCGTTCATATTGATAAACATTATAAAAAATAAATAAATAGGAAAATAATAATAAAAAAAATAATCGTATAGGATCTGAAATAAAAACATAAAATTAAATAAGATTTATTTCCAAGTTATATAAAAAAAGCCACTTCAACCACTTTATTTGTAAACACACCTGTAATGTTTTGATTTAGACACCTGTTAATTAAAAACAAACAAAAAAATTCCTAATTTTAATATATATAATAAAATTTGTTATAACCCATTAGTGGGTTTTAAAATTAAAAAACCAATTAATAAATAAAAGATAATTGAAAAAAATGTAAACAAACTTTTTTATTGAAATTTTCATCTCTCAATAATTAATTTAATTAACAAAAGATCAATTAAGATTAAATTTGTAGAGGTCCGGACCTAGCCAGATCGTTTTCTCATCCTCAAAATTTGTTAATAGGATTTGGTTTCATCAAAATCGGTAGAGCCGTTTTCAAAATAGAACTAAGATACAAATGAATATATAAACAAACAATTTTTGCTCGTTTAATAAAGTAGATAGATATTCCAAAATTCGAAGACTTCTTGAATTTTTGCATTTGTGAAAGAACCTACTACCTTAACCCACCATAGAAAAAAGTTTGAATTATTTATTCCCTTCTTATTTTTATAATCTTTGAATAATTTTACATAGCCAGTATAATTAAAATTAAGAATGAATAAAATTTAACAATTTCAATAAATATAACCTATTTTTAATTGTCAAAATTTTTAATATATTTTTTTGAAATTTTGTTTTCTATTGATAGAGTTTTTCTTTAGGAGACGGACTGGTATAAATATGCAATTGGATGTTGATGAAAGCAGTCCACGGTGGTTGTAAAAAAATAAGACTATAATGGTTTTATTATTTTACATTTATTTGTTAAACCGACGTTTCGGAGATTTATTCTCTCCTTCTTCAGGGTCTATATAATTGAGGGGAAGACGAACATTAATTAGTATTGGGATTTTCACATGTCATTCATAATACAAAACAAAATAATATACACAAAACAAAAATAATAATCATAAATCTACTTACAACAAAAAGTCAATGAAAGTAGTTCAAATCATAATTACTTTCTGTCTCCTTTGACAAAGCCAAAAACATTATAAAAATTTTTCATCTCGAATAGAAATAAAGTAAAAAACAATTGATGATCTGATGATGTTAATGAGATATATATAAATGAATGAATGTATAACATGTCCCCACCAATCATTGGATGCGCGGAATATCGTTGCGCATATCGGTATAGTTGTTGGTTTTTTTTATTTATATTACAATTATTTACACATTTATAAATATGGTCATTATCAGTCCCAAAATTTAACAAAATTATATACAAAGTTCTTTTTTTTCCTTTTAAAAAACATAGTTCGAAACGTCATTAATATATTTACATATTATTCATATTTTTTTTTTTAAATTAAATTCGTCACATGAGTTTTAAATTATTAACTATGCCATCCCAGCAAATAATAAACAATTGTTTTCTATTTTTAATTGTAAATTCTGCCGCTAGAAGAAGACTGATTTACCC
This sequence comes from Forficula auricularia, assembly GCA_024734495.1. NCBI lineage: Eukaryota > Metazoa > Arthropoda > Insecta > Dermaptera > Forficulidae > Forficula > Forficula auricularia. The sequence continues at coordinate 18,814 of JALMQS010000352.1, forward strand.
CCATCTTATTTCTATAATCTTTTAAAAATTTTCTATAGCCATTATAATCAAAATTAATAATTAATTATCAAATAACTATAGCCGATACTGTTTCTTGATTCATCGGAACAGTTTGGTTGAGGTTTCATCAAATGCAGTAGTTCAAGATTTATAAAGTATCTACCAAACACCAACATGCTTATGATTTTTTAGGGCGGGGCTTCCAGTGTATTTCATGATTACCCAAATTTGAGGCCTCCTAATATTCAGCTAACAATATGGGTTCATTTGTTATTCAAGAGGTGATCAACACGCTAGGTAAAACTGAGCCAGGGACTTTTCTTCAAAATAACTCAAAATTTCCAAGTAAGTATAATACATTTTTCATCATTATTAATAATATACACAAAGAGAAACAAAAAGGTTGTCCTCTGCTTGATGCGAATAAACATACACACATACCAGGTGAGTTTTTTTATCTTTAGACAGTATTATAACTAAAAAAAGTGCATTATATGAAAAAAATTTCAAATAAAAGTTTATTTATATCGAGGGCGAAACTAAACTACGCTATCGTTTATGGACCTAGAACAAGCTTTCAAGGGTATTTCAAGGTCAACTTCTGTTTTTTAATTGAAAACCTATATATTTCTTTACGGATTCTTAATATTTGATTCCTTGTTGTTTTGTGTTTTGTTTTAAGTTAAATCTATAACAAAATTACTTATTAGCTGCGGCTAGCAGCTAGATTGTAATATTACTATTAATAAAAACAAAACAAAAAAAAAACGGATTCTTAATCTTCAAAAAAAAACTGAACAACTTTTATAAGAACTATTTTTTATACGACATCAAATAAAAAAAATATTAAATCAATTGGATCTGAAAAAAATCCACATAATAATTATTCTTAACAATTATTCAACTTAATTGATCAAATATTTAATTATTAAATAAATAATTTTATAATTTTCCGACACTGTTCTGAGATATTCCAGAGTGTATCGCAAGTCTTTTGGATGAATTCCAGTTCCAATTTCGTTATTTTGGCCTTTTTAAGTTTCTCCGTAGCCTTTACGTCTCTTGTTTTCTTTTTAAACAGATTTACAACACGATAAAATGAAGATTGTGAGGGTGTATCGTCAGGAAAACGCTCGACATCCATTTCAATGGCAGCCTTCCATTAGACTTCTTCCACATTCACCGCATAAATTAACACCATTTCAATTCTGTCTTCAACAGAAAATGCTCTATTTTTATTATGGTAATACAATATAGGTAGCTAACTACTGCATTGACACGAGAAATAAACTTTTTTAAACTCAAGAATTTTAATTATTTCTAGTAAGTAGAAAATAATCTCTTCAATCTGAGTATAATGAAATTTTAATATTATTATAAACACTTATTTTCATTGTTATGACTTTTCGATTTAATAATTATTTATTTAATAATCAATTATTTATTCATTATTATTTGATAATTAAGTTAAATAATTGTTAAAAATAATTATTAGGATTTTTTTTTGAGATCTAATTGATTCATTTATTTGATGTCGTATAAAAAATTAGTTCTTATGAAAGGTGTTCAGTTTTTTTTTGCAAATTAAGTATACGTATAGAAAAATATGTTTCCATTTAAAAAACGGAACTTGGCCTAGAATTACCCTTGAAAGCTTGTTCTACGTCGACAAACAATAGGGTAGTTTAGTTTCACCTTCGATAGAAATAAACCTTTATTTGGAACTTTTTTCCATATAATGCACTATATTTGAGTTATAAGACCGAAGATAAAAAACTCAACCGGTATATATCGAAATTATATATCTGTATATATATATTATTTATTTGTTTGTGACTATAGTTTCGAAGACTTGGTCTTCATCATTAGTCTTTTTTAATTATAAATATTGTTTTTCATGGAGTCAATACCTTTTATAAATCCTGAAGAAGGAGGCACACGATCCTTCGAATTGTCAGATTATTTAAGAGAATGAAATTGATATATTCTAATAAATTATTGTATATAAAAATAACTTTAATTAATTTAATTGGCAAATTCTAACATATAATAATATTTGTAATTATCTATTAGTAGAATTTAAAATTAAAAAAAAAATTAATTATTAAAAAGAAATTGAATAAAAATGTAATTATACATTTTTATCGACACAACCACCTGTGAATAATTATTTCAATTGACAAAAAACACATCAAAAACAACTTAGCCGAAGATGAGACGGGACAGTACGAATTATTGCCAACATAAAATCCCAATAACCCGTGAATTTCATCCAAATCGTTAGAACCGTTTTCGAGAAACCGATTTCATAACGGGTGACTTTTTTTTATCTTGAGACAGTCTTATAACTCAAAAACGGTGCATTATATGAAAAAAAGTTTCAAAAAAAGTTTATTTATATTAGGGCGGAAATTAAACTAGCTATTATTTGTCGACCTATAACAATATTTCAAGAGTATTTTGAAGTCAAGTTCTGTTTTTAAAATGGAAACATATATGCTTCACAGTACATATTCTGAATCTACAAAAAAAACTTAACAACTTTCATAAGAACTATTTTTTATACGACATAAAATAATAAAAAATATTAAATTAATTAGATCTAAAAAAAATCTTAATAATTACTTTTAACAATTATTCAACTTAATTATCAAATAATAATGATTAAATAATTAATTAGTAAATAAATAATTATTAATTTGAAAAGTCACAACAATGAAAATAAGGGTTTATAATGATATTAAAACTTTATTATACACAGATTTAAGAGATTATTTTCTATTTTAGAACTATTAAAAATTCTTATTTAAAAGTTTATTTCTTGTGTCAATCCAGTATATTGTATTACTATATACAAGAATTGTTCGTTTAATGTAATAAGATTGTTTTTAGGGAATTTTATTTTTATCGATTGCACAAATAAGTAAAACAAAGCAAACAAAGCAATAAGTAACAATTATCAGTTGTTTATTTAAGTAATTAAAAATGATATAAAAAAGAAAAGAAAATATTAAATCTAAATTAAAATCAGATTTAGATATTTGTCATTTAAAATAATTAATTCACTGAAACTGAAAATAGCGTATCGAGTTTTGAAAAAGTGTCACTTTTTCCCCTCCAATTTATTTTGAATTCTTTCACTAATTAGTCAATGGATGGTTTGTAGGTTTTATAAATATATAGAAATAGAATATAGGGGTATATATTAAGGGTTGTTTACCTTTGGATGGGTGTGCGTGTCCTCTGTTGTTGCCCCGATGAATTCTCGGACACAACTAAATCGAAAATGCCTGACGAAAGAATCCCGTTTCCCGATTAGATTAGCAGCCGGGCCAACATTCTCCGAATTATATTCAATGGGAAATTATCAAAAGCAATTTTATTATCTCATTATAATAAAATAACAAAAAAAAGTCTAATTAAATATAGATGGTGTCACGAACCATGTTTTTTTTAGGGTAGTTAGATGTCGAAAATTTAACACTCAATTTTTTATGTTATTTTCTGCTCCAAAACGTTAATCTACTCTTATTAAACGAGCAAAAATTGTATATTTATTTATATATATATTTGTATCTTGGTTCTATTTTGAAAACGGCCCTACCGATTTTGATGAAATTCACGGCTTAGGGGGTTTTGGGGATGACAATTCGATCTGTCAAGGTCTCATCTTCGACAAAATTGTTTTTGATGGGTTTTTTCCTAATCAAATTAATTATTCTCATGTAGACAGATCCAAAACTTGGAGTTTAAAAAAAGATTTCTATTTTGTTTACTTTTAAGTTAATTTATGTTAATTAACATGAATTAACAAAAGGTCAGATATATAGAATGTGTTTTTACTTTACCATACAGGGTATGGTCAAGTATTGCAATCGTGCATGAAAAAAGCGTTTTTTTCCTTCTTTTTTTCGAAATATCTAAAAAACGGCTGAAACTATTTTGATTAAAAAAATTGAGCAAAACCATGAAATTTTGCTCTACAAAAAAGCTCTAATAAGTGAACATCAAAAAAATTATATTTTTTGAGATAATAATTATTTTGTCAAAATGTCTGTTAGTCTGTGCGTTACCAAATTTTTGTGAACGAGCTAGCTCAAAAACTAGTGGGAATATCGAAACCAAATTTCACACGTAGTTTTGGTCCATTGAGATTAAGAGGTGATTAGATTTTAGTGTATATCGACCCAAAATTAAGGGGGGGTTAAAAATTAAAAATCTAGGCCGTTTGAGCAAACTCAACCAAATTTTGTATACATAATCAGTGGACCAGAAGTCTAAAAATGCAAAAACTAACCCCCTCCCCCTATATGATTATAAATAATTTTAGGGGCCAGGTTGTATGGTAAAGTCAAGAGGATGGCCACATCAGAAAACGTCAGCTTATTTTGTTTAAAATTTCTAAAAAAAAAATTCTAAATTCCGCACTATATATAAAATTTTGAGATTATTAAAAATTGTTTCCCAGATTAGTTGAATGTTCATTCAATACTGCTTACCATTCAACTTACCTGGAATGCAATTTTTACTGAGAATAATCTCCTTCTTCAGGGAATAAGAATGAAAATGAGATTCCAATAATCTTGTTATTATATTCAGGGGTTGGGTTCATTTGGGTAAATCTTTAACTATTCATTACCCTGAAGAAGGAGAGAAAAGGTCTCCGGAGACGTCAGTATTTGAATAAAAAATTTAAATAATAATTTGGACTACCTTTCATTATAATAATAATAATAATTTTAGAAATAATCTAAAGAACATTTCGGAGGGATTTCCTTTCTTTTTCAGGGCTCAAACGACATTGAAATACAAAAATAATTTTTAAGAAAAAAATAAAAACCGACTTCAAAAAATTAAATGCAACAAATAAAATCCACTAAAAGGTATAAAATAATTATTATCTTATTTAGTTACAACTAAACGGCGAAATATTAACATGAAATTACTTTTTAAAGTCGGTACCAAACAAACTATACCTATAAGCGAGCGTACCCGCCAAACGTACTAAGTAAGATCCGTCGAGTGCGATTCATAAAAGGTATATGTTTGGCACCGACTTCAAAAAGTAATTTCATGTTAATATTTCGTCGTTTAGTTGTAACTAAATAAGATAATATTTATTTTATACCTTTTAGTGTATTTTATTTGTTGCATTAATTTTTGAAGTCGGTTTTATTTTTTTCTTAAAAATTATTTTTATTTTTCTCTTTTTAGTGATGTTATTAATAGTGATCATATACATCAGAACTTGACTAAATTAATATGACACCATCCCTAAGACACCCCCTTTCGGATAAAAAAAAGAACCATCGAAATCGGTTCATAAACAAAGAGGTTAGGTCTAAACAAACCTAATAAAAAAGGTCTAATACCTATGAAAAAAAACGAAAAAAAAATGAGACCAATCGGAAGCTAGACTGGACCCAATGCAAAAAAAATTTTCAAAATCGGTTGACAATTGGCGGAGATATGAGGTAACATAGGCACAAAAAAAAAAAAAAAAAAAAAAATCAGTCGAATAGAGAACCTCCTCCTTTTTTGAAGTCGGTTAAAAAGACATGAATTAGGTACCTACCTACAAAGGCTTCTCCATTTACTCGTTTAAGCCCTTAAAAAGGAAGAAAGAATCTACGAATTGTTCATTTTTTTTTGTATTATTTTAAGTATGAAAATGACATTCTAATAATCTTGTTATTATATTCAGGGGCTGGGCTTTCATTTGGGGAAAATTTTGATCCTTATTGTTTCTTTAAATTTGACTAATCTATTATGTAGGTAGGTAGATAATGCGAACCTTTAGAGGTATCGACCACCAAACAAGGTTTTACTTGAACCCGAGGGGTGAACCGCGACCTAAAATCGTGTACACCTACTTCCACTTTCATTTCCAAGTAGATGAAAATAGATTATCTAATGAATTCCAAAAACGGTGTACACATAATTCCAATCGCGGTTCACCCCTCTCTTGAACCCATGTCTTTGTTAAAAGATAAAAAAATATTAAATATTCCTAACCCCTAATAATTAGAAGGGAAAAACCTAAAAAATGTTTGTTAATACAATTGTATGTTGATGAAGGCAGTCCAAGGTGGTTGTAAAAAATAAGACTATCAGAATTCAACGATAGAATTATATAGATAGAAATATTTGTGATAGACTGATGATGAAGGCAATGCCTTCGAAACTATAGTCTCTAGAAATAATTGAAAATTATTTTATTTAAAAAACAGAAGACTCTCTCATTTTATTTTTAACCTAAAATAAGACTATCGGTTTTATTATTTTACATTTATTTGATAACCGACGTTTCGGAGATTTACTCTCTCCTTCTTCAGGGTAACGAAAAGACAATGAAAGTGTATCAACTCATAATTACTTCCTGTCTCCTTTGACAATGCCAAGAAAACATTATAAAATTTCATCTAGATAGAAAAGCTGTCTTATTTTTAACCGACTTCAAAAAAGGAGGAGGTTCTCTATTCGAGTGATTTTTTTTTTGTCTATGTTACCTCATATCTCCATCAATTGTGAACCGATTTAAAAAAAAAAATTGCGTTGGATTCAGTCTACCTTCCGATTGGTCCCATTTTTTTTTCATAGGTATTAGACCTTTTCTGTTAGGTTTGTTCAGGCCTAACTTCTTTGTTTATGAACCGATTTCGATTATTCTTTTTTATTAGAAAGGGGGTATCTTAGAAATGGTGTCATATTAATTTGGTCAAGTTCTGATGATATGACTATTACTGTTAATAACATCACTAAAAAGAGAAAAATAAAAATAATTTTTAAGAAAAAAATCAAAACCGACTTCAAAAAATTAAATGCAACAAATAAAATACACTAAAAGGTATAAAATAATTATTATCTTATTTAGTTACAACTAAACGACGAAATATTAACATGAAATTACTTTTTGAAGTCGGTGCCAAACAAACTATACCTATAAGCAAGCATACCCTCCAAACGTACTAAGTAAGATCCGTCGAGTGCGATTCATAAAAGGTATATGTTTGGCACCGACTTCAAAAAGTAATTTCATGTTAATATTTTGTCGTTTAGTTGTAACTAAATAAGATAATAATTATTTTATACCTTTTAGTGTATTTTATTTGTTGCATTTAATTTTTGAAGTCGGTTTTTATTTTTTCTTAAAAATTATTTTACAACCCACTTGGCCTGCCTTCATCAACATCCAATTGTATATTTATACCAGTCCGTCTCCTAAAGAAAAACGCTATCAATGTTTGTTAATAATTAACAAAAATACAACTTTGCACAACTACGAATACAATTATTGTAATGTAGATTAATTTAAAAATAAAAAATATATCCTGGAGTGTTAGGGTAATCTTGTGATAGACATGGAAATTAAAAAAATTTGGCCAATAAACACTTCTAGAAATAAGCTGACGTGTTCTGATGTGGCCATCCACTTGACTTTACCATACAACCTGGCCCCTCACTTATATTTAATATTTAATAAATTTATTTATAATCATGTAAGGGTGGGGTTAGTTTTTGCATTTTTAGACTCCTGGGGTCCCACTGATTATTTATACAAAATTTGGTTGAGTTTGCTCAAATATCTTAGATTTTTAATTTTTAAGGCCCCCCCCCCCCCGTCTAGCCCCCTTAATTTTGGGTCGATTTGCACCAAAATCTAATCAGTTCTTCACAAAGCGGTGCCTCCCCTTGTCGCCCTGGGAATTTCTCAGAGAACTTTATACGATATGAACTTCAGGGCGATGAGGGGTTCATTAATGAATTTTTACAGCTTCAACAGGAGAACTTATAGGGAAATCGCCATGCGCTAGAAATTGTATATAAAAAAGAAAAAAAAGAAATTTTTTTTTGTAAATATATTATGTTAATATTCCTATAATTATGTAAATAATCCTGTAATTAAATTCACCCGATTATGTAAATATTTCTTGTTAGTGGAGGCCCCCACCTGCGTGGCCCAATAAACGAAAAATCAATGGACCAAAACTACGTGTGAAATTTGGTTTCGATATTCAAACTAGTTTTTGAGCTAATTCGTCCACAAAAATTTAGTAACGCACAGACTAACTAACAGACATTTTGACAAAACAATTATTATCTCGAAAAAATAATTTTTTCGATATTTATTTATTAGAGCTTTTTTGTAGATCAAAATGCCATGGTTATGCTCAATTATTTTAATCAAAATAGTTTCAGCCGTTTTTGAGATATTTAGAAAAAATAGAAGGAAAAATACACTTTTTTATGGACGATTACAATACTTGACCATACCCTGTATGGTAAAGTAAAAATGAAAAAACAATTTCGAGATATTTAATCAATTAACGTAGTTCGAAAATTAAATGATAAAACTTTAAAAACCGAGGAGATAGAACACTATAAAAATTTCAATTTATAATATATAATAATTATGATCGGCTGGCTAAATGGGCATGTTCCCGAAGCCAATTAAATAAAAAAATATTGAAATTTCCTAATTTTAATATTATATATTAATATTTGCTATAACCTATTAGTGGGTTTTAAAACTAAAAAACCAATTAATAAATAAAAGATAATTGAAAAAAATGTAAACAAACTTTTTTATTGAGATTTTCATCTATAAATAATTACTTTAATTAAGAAACGATCAATTAAGATGAAATTTGCCGAGGTCCTGACCTAGTCAGATCGCTTTCTCATCTTCAAAACTTGTTAATAGAGTTGGTTTCATCAAAATCGGTCTAGCCGTTTTCAAAATAAAACTAAGATACCAATATACAAACAAATAAATATATAAATATATACAATATACAATTTTTGCTCGTTTAATAAGAGTAGATAGCATGAATAAGCAGAAAAAATTGTACGAATAAGTGAAAACTTTTTCAAGGCTAGCCGGTTACGCTTTCCGGCTAGGCCCAGCCAGAAGTGAGTTTTCGATTAATTTTTATTTATTTATTTAATTTCAGATAAATAATGAATTCCAAACCCAAAGAGGAAAATAAAATTGTAGACGAGACACCAGATGGCGCAGCTTCCACTTCCTCTCTACATTCAAACGAAATACGAAACCAGTATAGTGAATTGTTATGTTTGGGATACGAGACATCAGATGGCGCAGCCTCCACTTCATCTCTACCTTCACATCAACAACCTAGCTACTCTGGTGGATACATTAGTCCACAACACGAAACACAAGATGGCGCAGCCTCCACTTCATCTCTACCTTCACATCAACAACCTAGCTACTCTGGTGGATACATCAGCCCACAACACGAAACACAAGATGGCGCAGCCTCCACTTCATCTCTACCTTCACATCAACAACCTAGCTACTCTGGTGGATACATTAGTCCACAACACGAAACACAAGATGGCGCAGCCTCCACTTCATCTCTACCTTCACATCAACAACCTAGCTACTCTGGTGGATACATCAGTCCACAACACGAAACACAAGATGGCGCAGCCTCCACTTCATCTCTACCTTCACATCAACAACCTAGCTACTCTGGTGGATACATCAGTCCACAACACGAAACACAAGATGGCGCAGCCTCCACTTCATCTCTACCTTCACATCAACAACCTAGCTACTCTGGTGGATACATTAGTCCACAACACGAAACACAAGATGGCGCAGCCTCCACTTCATCTCTACCTTCACATCAACAACCTAGCTACTCTGGTGGATACATCAGCCCACAACACGAAACACAAGATGGCGCAGCCTCCACTTCATCTCTACCTTCACATCAACAACCTAGCTACTCTGGTGGATACATTAGTCCACAACACGAAACACAAGATGGCGCAGCCTCCACTTCATCTCTACCTTCACATCAACAACCTAGCTACTCTGGTGGATACATCAGTCCACAACACGAAACACAAGATGGCGCAGCCTCCACTTCATCTCTACCTTCACATCAACAACCTAGCTACTCTGGTGGATACATTAGTCCTCAACACGAAACACAAGATGGCGCAGCCTCCAGTTCGTCTCTACCTTCACATCAACAACCTAGCTACTCTGGATACATTAGTTCTCGTTACGAGACATCAGATGGCTCAGCCTCCACTTCATCTCTAACTTCACATCAACAACCTATCTACTCTGGATACATTATTCTTCTATATGAGACATCAGATGGCGCAGCCTCCACTTCATCTCTAACTTCACATCAACAACCTAGCTACTCTGGATACATTAGTTCTCCATACGAGACATCAGATGGCGCAGCCTCCACTTCATCTCTAACTTCACATCAACAACCTAGCTACTCTGGTGGATACATTAGTCCTCAACACGAAACACAAGATGACGCAGCCTCCACTTCATCTCTATCTTCAAATGAAGAACCTAGCTACTCTGGTGGATACATTCCTCTATACGAGACACCAGATGGCGAAGCCCCCACTCCAATTGAACAAGAGAGTTCTCATTACATAAGCTGTGGAGAATACGTTGGTGTTCAAGACGAGACACCAGATGAGGCAGCGTTCAAATCCTCTATTGAATTTGTATACTTCAAAGAATACATGAACACTTCCTCAGATTCTTCTATAGAAAGTCTTGAATTGAAAAGATCCATAGGTTATATGCTTCACGTGAAGGACCTTTTGAACGACAAAGAAAAATACGACGAATTTGTAAATTTGTGTCATATATATAGGGATAATAATAAATATGAGCAATTCATTCAGAAATCGTTGAGATTATTTCGAGGTCATCCAGAGTTGACGCCAGGGTTGGCCCTTCACCTGCCCTCAAGATTTCATTTAAAATTGGAAAGTCATAAGCAGGGGCGGGGGTACAGAGTCAAGGTGTACTTGTTTGTGGGAACACAAACCAGAAAACGAAAAAGAAAAAGAAAAACCCTACGGATAAAAGGACAAGGACAATGGCCGAAAAAAAAACCTCCTTCTCAAGAATGATTCTAGATTACCATGCTAGATTTATTTCTCTATAAAAAATTGATGTAGTCATCCACGTAACTTTACCATATACCTCCCCCTCTTTTATATTTTTGATATTTTGGTCCCTAGTTTTTTTTTTTATTATAGGACCCTTTCAAAATAAATTTCTAAATTTGTTACTTTAATTTTTAAAAGAGCTCCCTCCCCTATTTTCTGCCCGTTAATAATATTTCTTTTTAAATTTTACTTCCAAGTACTTTAAAGCAGGGGTGTCCAACTCTATGCCGGCGAGCACCATGCCGCCCGGCGACCTTTTTACCTGTTCGTTTTAATTTTATGTATATACGATATTGTTTTGATTCAACCATCTCTTTTGTTTATTTATATTATATTATATTCAAACTTCTATTGGCTGTTTTTATTAAGAAATTGGATTTGTCTTTTTATTTATTTATTTTTTGGATTTGACTTTTTATTTATTTATTTATTTTTATTTGAAAATGTATATTTTTTGTAAATAAAAATTGTGAGATAATTTTTTATTTTAATTTTTTAAATAAATTATATTTATATATTAATATATGTATTTCAATTTTTTTTCTTAACTAGTGAAAGTGAATAAGGAAGTTTCAAGTTTTTCTCTACGGATCAGAAGGACCGTGTTTAAGCCCAGTTCATTGGCCCTCTATCTATCTACTCTTATTAAACCAACAAAAATTGTATATATATTTATATATTTGTATCTTAGTTCTATTTTGAAAACGGCTCTACCGTTTTTGATGAAACCAACTCTATTAACAAGTTTCGAGGATGAGAAAGCGATCTGGCTAGGTCTGGACCTCATCAAAATTCATCTTAATTGACCCTTTCTTAATTAAAGTAAATATTGACAGATGAAAATGTCAATAAAATAGTTTGTTTACATTTTGTTCAATTATCTTCTATTTATTAATTGGTTTTTTATTTTAAAACCCACGAATACTTTATGGCAAATATTAATGTATATCAAAATTAAACAATTTAATTGATTATAAATTCGAGTTTTAAGTCCCACAAACAATTCATAAGAAAAATTATTATATATTAGAATTTGCCAATTTAATTAATTATAAAACTCGATAAATTGTTATTTAATTAAAAAAAATAATTATACGGAATTTATTTATATACCTATAAGTTAATACATAATTTATGGGCCACTAGAAAATTAGAAATACAAAAACTAGGTGAGATAGTGAGGGGTCCGGGGTGGAAGGAAGTGCAGGGTTTCGGTGGGGTATGGCATGGGTGGGTTCGGGGGGGGGGGGGGGTGTCCAGGGGGACGTGTACTATATATATTTGTATTTTTATCAGAATTTTAAATTAAAAATAATATTAATATATAGCTTTTAACTGAAGATAAAAAGTTACCGAACATCGCTCGGTGGCTCCAGGTACTAATCTCTAACCCATACACCAATTCACACACATACACACTCAACCATAAACAGATTATCTACGACTGCACTGATTTAGTAGATGATATAATCTCTCTTGATTAATTTAGTACCTACTAAAAATTCTTAGAGTAATTTATTACACATCACTAAATGTTTAATATGTATTTGGATTCAAAATTTTGGCAAGAATATCTAGAAATACCGTAAAAGTAATTGCTAAAATTATATTAAAAAAAAAAACTAATAAACAAGCTTCTAAAAATAATGTAATACTTAAGGTAGTTCTTTCACAAATGCAAAAATTCAAAATGTCTTCGAAACTTGGAATATCTATCTACTCTTATTAAACGAGCAAAAATTGTTTGTATATTTGTATCTTAGTTCTATTTTGAAAACGGTTCTACGATTTTGATGAAACCAACTCTATTAACATGTTTTGAGGATGAGAAAACGATCTGGCTAGGTATGGACCTCGACAAATTTCATCTTAATTGATCTTTTCTTAATTAAAGTAATTATTTTTAGATGAAAATCTCAATAAAAAAGTTTGTTTACATTTTTTTCAATTATCTTTTATTTATTAATTGGTTTTTTAATTTTAAAACCCACTAATAGGTTATAGGAAATATTAATATATTGTATTAAAATTAGGAATTTTTTGTTTGTTTTTAATTAACAGGTGTCTAAATCATAACATTACAGGTGTGGTTACAAATAAAGTGGTTGAACTGGCTTTTTTTATATAACTTGGAAACAAATCTTATTTAATTTTATGTTTTTATTTCAGACCCTATACAATTATTTTTTTTTATTATTATTTTCCTATTTATTTTTTTAAAATGTTAATCAATATGAACGAATGTGGGCAAATTGGTATACGAGTAAAGCAAATATAAACATAATATATATGTAGACCATTAGAAAGGTAGAAATGCAAAAACTGGGTGCGGGGTGGGGTGCAGTTGTGGGGGATCCATGGGTGGGAAGCGCGGTTGGAGTGGGGTGTGGATGAGTGGGGGTGAAGTGGTGGGGGCGAGGCGTGTGGTTTCGGGGGCGTGTCAGGGGTTACCGCTCTGGTGAATCGCTCGGTGGCTCCAGGTACTAAGTCATTAAAAGCATAATACAGACACTGTTAAAATTTGAAGACGATTTACCACCCCTAAACATGAAATAATTGGAATTAAAAATGAAATTTTTGTCCATATGGTAGATTAGGCTTAAAGGGTGGGAAAATTATAATTATTTTATTTTTTTTTCATTAAAGGACTTTCCACCATCTTGATGAAAAACTAATATTTGTTAAAATAATATATTCGGAGTAACTTAAAAAAAATTGAAATTATTTACCAAGTAGTTTTGATTAAAAAAAAAAAAAAATTTGGGCGATTATTTTTAGTGGAGGGGATATAAGCACAATGGCTTGGAAAATTTCCATTCATAAAGAGAATATAGTAAAAAGTACAGTCATGTTAAAAAAACATAACCTAAAATTTTAACACCGTTCATATTTATAGAGTGGTTACGAGGCTAAAACTTTTTGATGTGGATTGTAGCGAAATAAGTGTGGGAGTGAAACATGTACTTTTAATTAATTTTGACAAAGTGCCCCCACGCTTTTTGATTAAATATTTAATTATTTTATACTTTTTAGAAGAGTGATTTTTATTTTTTTTTTTAAATATAATTTTTTTTATTTTTAGTCATAATTATTTTTATAGAGAAACGTTTGCGGAATTTAACAGAATGAAATATTTTTATTTTTATATAATTTCATTTTAAATTGAGTAAACAATTATTTTTATAGATAAATGTTTGCGGAATTTAACAGAACAAAAGTCACACTGATAGATAAATACTTAGACCATGAAATATATAGACACGCCCTGGTGTCAATTTGGTGAGGCCAACATCAACTAGAGAATGTGACGTCATCTGTAGGTAGGAACACCCAGAAATAGCATGGCCACTATAGGAATTATTATACATTGAGATAAATTTATCGTAGTTTAGATTATTTATTTTGGATTCCAATAATCGCAAATTAATATTAAACTAATATAACCAAAATATTTATGCGAGAACGTGACGTCATCTGTAGGCGATGTTGGGCTCACTCACTTTTGTGTGGAGAGTAGCAGAGGCCGATGTCTATATACTACATGGTCTGGAGGATAAATACATAGATAGATACATACATAATGACCAAGTTTTAATTTAAAATTTGAGATTAATAAGATATTGAATTAAATAAAAGTATAAAAAACTGCAATCGGCCATTTTGTTTGAAACACCAATCAGAAGCGAATGACGTCATTTTTACTTTACCATACATATGGATATGGTCAAGTATTGTAATCATGCATGAAAAAAGTGTTTTTTTTTCGTTCTTTTTTTCGAAATATCTCAAAAATGGCTCAAAGTATTTTGATTAAAAAAATTGAGCAAAATCATGAGATTTCGGTCTACAAAAAAGATCTAATAGGTGAACATCGAAAAAGTTATATTTTTCGAGATAATAATTGTTTTGTCAAAATGTCTGTTAGTCTAGTTGTCTGTGTTTTACCAAATTGTTGTGGACGAGCTAGCTCAAAAACTAGTGTGAATATCAAAACAAAATTTCACATGTAGTTTTGGTCCATTGATTAAGAGCTGATTAGATTTTGGTGCATATCGACCCAAAATTAGAGCGGGTGGAGAGGGGTCAAGAATTAAAATCTAAGCTCTTGTACCAAACTCAACCAAATTTTGTATACATAATCAGTGGACCCCCAGAAGTCTAAAAATGGAAAAACTACTTCACATGATTATAAATAGTGTTATTAGATATTAAATATAAGTGAGGGGCCAGGTTGTATGGTAAAGTCAAGTGGATGGCCACATCAGAACAAGTCAGCTTATTGTTCACTCTTCCTCGTCTAGCTTGAATTTTTCGTATGATTACGCCTTTCTGCATGATTTTATTAGCTATTTTGTTGTTTATTGTGATAAAAATAAAAATCCAAGAATCATCAACGTGGAACAAGGTTATATATAAGGCAAATAGCTTTAATTTGACCAGAATTGATTTGATCATATTGGGAGAAACAAGACACACAAAAGGCCGCGTTGGCCAACTAATATGTACACGCTGGAAATAATTTTAATCGACGTTAGGCATCCTAAATAAGAGTTATATGAGTTAACGACGTTTTCTGACTGGTGCTAAATTTTTGAGAGCCTAAAAATAACGAAAATTTTGGACTTTATTCAGATTTTCGCTTATAACTCAAAAACCATGCGTCCAAAAGAAAATTTCATTCTTACCAAAATAAATTAGCATAAAATCTGAAAAAAATTCCAAAATTTTCGAGTATTTTTTACGAGGGGTGATCTGCGATTGGAAATAGGTGTACACCTCTTTGGAAGTACTTTCGGAAAGGGCTGCATTTGGAAGTAGTTGGAAATATTTGGAAGCACCTGGAAGTATTGGAAAGTGCGTGAAATATTCGGAAGTACTTGGAAATATTTGGAAGTAGTTGGAAATATTTAGAAATACTTAGAAATGGTCGAAATATTTGAAATTAGTGAAAGTACAAATTATTGAAATATTTGAAGTATTGAATATTTGAATTAATTGAAAATTAGATCTTGAAAATATTTAAGTTTGAAATATTTGGAATTAATTGAAATATTTGGAAATCACATTGAAATATTTGAATTACTTGGAGGTACTTGGAAGTCTTTGAAATATTTGAAGTACTTGAAATATTTGAATTATTGGAAATATTTGAATATTTAAAATATTTGAATATTGAAAAATTATTAAATACTTTGAAACTAATTAATTAAGTCTTTAGAAATATTTGGAATTAATTAGAAATATTTTAGAATAATTGGAAGTACTTGGAAATATTTGGAATTAATTGAAATATTGGAAATATTTGGAATTAATTGGAATTACTTGGAAATATTTGGAAGTACTTGGAAATATTTCGAAATATTTGGAATTACTTGGAAATATTTGGAATTAATTGAAGTACTTGGAAATATTTGGAATTAATTGGAAGTACTTGGAAATATTTGGAATTACGTGGAAGTACTTTGAAACATTTGGAAGTACTTGGAAATATTTGGAATTAATTGGAAGTACTTGGAAGTACTTGGAAATATTTGGAAGTACTTGGAAATATTTGGAATTACTTGGAAGTGCTTGGAAATAATTGGGAAATAATTGGAAGTACATGGAAATAGTTGGAAGTACTTGGAAATATTTGGAATTACTTGGAAGTATTTGGAAGTACTTGGAAATATTTGGAATTACATTGGAAGTACTTCAAGTTACTTGGAAATATTTGGAAGTAGTTGGAAATATTTGGAATTAATTGGAAATATTTGGAAATAATTGGAAATAATTAGGAAGTACTAGGAAATATTTGGAAGTAGTTGGAAATATTTGGAATTAATTGGAAGTATTTGGAAGTAGTTGGAAATAGTTGGAATTAATTGGAAGTACTTGGAAGTACTTGGAAATAGTTGGAAGTACAAGTGGAAGTACTTAGGAGGTAACTGGGAGTACTTGGAAGTACTTGGAAATATTTGGAAGTACAAGTGGAAGTAGGTGTACAGCATATTAGGTCGCGGTTCACCCTCGATTTTTTATATTTCCTTTTTGGCCGATGTCTTCGCAGCTAGTATATAATATTAATATTTGCGACCGTAGATATTTTCAGTGTTATTTATTTGTTGTTGTATTTTGTGTGTGTGTTGAATGGTAGGTAGGGTTTTGAATTGGTTACTTACCTCAGGCGACTGTAGACACTGCACGTGGGTCGGGTTGAGTTCGCCGAAGATTTTGAGCTCCTGGAGAGCGCCCTTCAAACCAAATAACAGTGCACATGAGAGTAAAACCCGCGCCATCTCTTATCACTCAACTCAAATACCCATAGTAGGTACAAACAATCAAGGCACAACATTGTTATTCCATGACAACCACCATAGAGTAGCAGCAGCAGCAGCTTTATCCATGATGTTGGTGACTGCGCTGCGGAACACGGACTGGCTGACAGACACGAGACTTGTTCCTCTGCAGCAGCAGCAGCATCTTCGGGAGGAGAAAGGAAGGGGGCCCAGGGAGGGGGATTGACTTAAGAAGGGGGGATAATCGCCCATGCATCGATATCAGCCCCAATTAAAAACAAATTCGAGCTTTGTGCACCCCCCCCTAGCAGATAGCGCGATCTCTAACGAGTCTTAAGGGCGAATGCAGCCATGGTATTTAATTCTGAGGGCTGGTACAAATACTGTTACTATCATCTCGAACAAGGCTTTCATATAATTACAATCGAACTTCACTTACAGCTACAATTAAATCACCTTGTGTTGGCTTATGGAGAGTTATTGTGTCATTTATATCACTAAAGCCACTGGTTCTTAATCCATGGGTCGCGAAGCATATTGAATGGGTCGCGGCAGAGTCGTTAACCAAATATTTTACTATACAGGGTGATTCACCAGTCTATCCTCTCTTTATAACTGTTATAACTCTTTTATTTTAAGTCAGATAGAAAAACATTTCAAATATAATTTATGTGATATATTATTGTCTATCTGGTACGTACCATATGCATTTGTATACAGGGTGCACCGCTTAAGTGAAACAATATTTAGTGTATTAAACACTACGGTGCAAATAAATCGACCCACCAATAAAAACTTTATTAAATAGTAATTCATTTTTAATTTAAATTGAAAGTTTTTGCCGAGAGTAGCAGAATTTTTAAATATGAAGGAGACAATAAAAGGGAGTGTGTCTTCTGCTGGAATTATAAATAAGATTTATAATTCCATCAGAAGACACACTTTCTTGATCTCCTTCAACATTTTTAATTTTTAGTAATAGTAGTAACCATACATTTACTGAAAAACGGCTTATTGCAAGTGTACTTACCACTTGAAGATGACTTAGAGCCAGTTGTATGTCGGTTGGTAAACTCGTTTTACCCTTTGCCAACAGTTAAACAGAGTTTACCAACCGACATACAACTGACCCTTAGTCCTTGATTAATTAAGCACACCCAATTTGAACTGCTTGAACTTGAGAAATATCAATTTTGTATATTTTATTTTTTCTATCATTAATTCAAAATTATTTAATTTATTGATATTTCAAATGGAATTTGATCTTTTATTAAAACTTTATTTAAATGTAAAGTGATATTGAGAAAAGTAGAATAATTTTGTAATTGTATCTATTGTAATGGTCCATGAAAAAGTGGTTTTTTCCTTCTTTTTTTCAAAATATCTCAAAAATGGCTGAAAATATTTTGATTAAAAAAATTAAGCGAAACCATGGTGTTTCGGTCTACAAAAAAGCCTTAATAAGTGAACATCGAAAAAAACTATATTTTTCGAGATAATAATTGTTTTGTCAAAATGTTCGTTAGTTAGTGCGTTACCAAATTTTTGTGGACGAGCTAGCTCAAATACTAGTGTGAATATCGAAACCAAATTTCACACATAGTTTTGGTCCAGTGAGATTAAGAGCTGATGAGATTTTGGTGCATATCGACACAAAATTAGGGGTGGAGGGGGGGGGGGGTCAAAAATTAAAAATCTTGGCCCTTGTACCAAACTCAACCAAATTTTGTATACATAATCAGTGGGACCTAAGAAGTCTAAAAATGCAAAAAGTAACCGCCCAAAATGGGGAGGGGTTAAGGGGTCAAAAAATGAAAATTTAGGCCCTTTTACTAAACTCAACTAAATTTAGTATACAATCAGTGGGACCCCAGAAGTTTAAAAATCCAAAAACTAACCCCTTCCCCCCCACATGATTATAAATAATTTTATTAAATATTAAATATAAGTAAGGGGTCAGGTTGTATGGTAAAGTGAAGTGGATGGCCACATCAGAACAAGTCAGTTTATTTTTAATAGCTGTTAAATTTCAATGAAAATTAAAATTTTCTATAAAAAGCAATTTTCGTATTTAATCATTTGTGAGAGGTAATTGACTAATTATAATTATAAAAGAGGTATAATTAAATAATTTACAAATAGGTTAACCAAATCGCTTGCTGTTAAATGGCTTATAATTATTTTTATTTTATTTTTTACCGACCATAAATTAAGCTTTAAAGCTTAGGGCTAACATTTGGAATCATTTCGGAGAATATAAAATATACAATTAATTGAAATGGTTGAAAATCAGCGACAGTCTAGAACAGTGACATTCTCAACCTTTTTTTCTTCACGGCACACTTAATAATTTAAAAATTTGACGGCACACTAACAATAAAATAAATTAATAAAATTTTATTTGGTTTATTGATTGATGTATACCTATAAAATTATCATTTGACATTCTGCATCCTGTAAAATGTTACTTCCTCTTTAATTCAAATGATCAAATAAATATTTGGATTAAATGTAGTGTCAATTGATAAAGAAATGTAAAAAAAAAATAATAATTTTCAATTCAGGAAGAACCACTGTCTAGCAGTGGCGGCACACTTCAAGAATCTCGCGGCACATTAAAGTTCCGCAGCACAGTGGTTGAGAATCACTGGTCTAGATCTTTAATTAGATATTCGGCGAGGTTTTCTCAGCTTTTTCCTCGCCTAAAAAGTATTCCAAAATACTTAATTAATATTTTTCTCTTTCTAAAAAAAAAATTTTGTAAAATAATATCATATAATAAAAAAAATAATAAACAAATGTAATAACCCCGAATGTCGGCCTAGGCAATGTGGGTTAAATGGAATTGATGCAAGATCCTAAAATGTTAGAGGATCTAATAAAATAAACATATGTACATAAATTTGCTGAATAAACTAACATTTAATAAAAAAAAAAAAACTTTAATCAGATAGTCGAAATTTACAGAATAGATTCTCAACATTTGGTTAATAAGCCTGCCTGCCTGCCTGCAGGGCGAGCTTTATATTGTATTAAATTAATAAAATAATTTTCAATTGATTTTTACTTTATCCAATGCGAAGCATGGGAGAAAGTATTGTAATCGCTCTCGCGGCAAGCGCGACTTCAAAGGGTCCTCAGGTAAAGACTACGGAACCCATGGACACAATTTAGGTCACAAATTGAAGTATTCAATGAGATTGAATTTTAGCACGTGACGGTTTTGCCAAAAATTACATGGAATTTCGTCGAGAGGCCAAAAAGTGCCATTTTTTTTGGAAGTGCGTGGAGGATGGATGGATGGATGTGTGTGTGTTATCGTTTTTTTCGTCCACGATTTTTTCCACACCGTTGAACCGATTGAAATGAAATTGAAAACCTACCATTACTTTAACAAAATGAAGCGCTGATTAGTTTTTTGTACATGTCGGCCCGCAAACATTAGTACCTACTTTATTTCAGTACTTTTTTAGTTTTTTCTAAATATATTGAAAATGACTTAACAAATTTTGATTAAATTTAATATGCTAATTAAGGACCTTGGGGACCACAAAAAGGTTAAATAAAGTTTTTAGTAAAATTATATTTTAAAGTACTTTACTCAAGAACATAATAATATTTCAAATGAATTCTCTGGATAAAGTTTAGCAACGATCCGTTGCAGTTTTTTTTCTCATTGTCTTTAAAAAGTCTTCCAGTTTCTAGGATGAGTGGTTTTCATTTTATGAAGGAAAAACTGCGATTTTTTGAAACAATCGATCCATCTCACACTGTCATGGGAAATGATGGATATCTATAAATCTAAAAACTTTATCAAAAAGTAGTCCAAATAAACATTTAAGTTAACAAAATTCTCTAGAAAATGAAATAGCAATCAAGTTTCTACGATGGATGGTTTTTTTTTTTTTTTTTTTTTTTTTTTTTTTTTTTTTTTTTTTTTTTTTTTTTTTTTTTTTTTTTTTTTTTTTTTTTTTTAAAAGGAAAAACTGAAATTTTTTGCAAAAAATTGCATTTTTCAAAGTT
This sequence comes from Forficula auricularia, assembly GCA_024734495.1. Taxonomy (NCBI): domain Eukaryota; kingdom Metazoa; phylum Arthropoda; class Insecta; order Dermaptera; family Forficulidae; genus Forficula; species Forficula auricularia. Next base: position 40,077 of record JALMQS010000352.1, read on the forward strand.
ACAACCTTATTGCGGCACAAGTTACCGTTATCAAATTAAGATGAAACTTTTATTTAAACTGTAGCAAATTTAATCTAGTTTAGAAATGCATAAAGTCGACTTTGTCGAAAACGTGCTCCTTCATGGTCAAAATGGGAAAAATCGCAAAACGTGCGAGTTTTTGGGATATTCAAAGGTGATTTTTGGATCCCGATTAAAATTGGAACTATTCGACCAATTTTGTATTTCCCTGTTTTAATTGACGCGAAATTTTATCCTCTTTAATTTAGTGTAGTACGGTTATTTAAAAATATGGACCGTTTCGAGTTGTAAGCGCAAAATTGGAAAAATTCCGAAAATTTTGAGGTTTTTCGGCCACTAAAAGTTGTCCCGCACTTTTTCGAAGGTCGCAAACTTCTAGATTTGGCATACCCGCAACTCATACCAAACGATCCCAGAAAAAAATGTTTCCCCGCAATTAATGCTGAGCCCGCCCCCCTTATTTACTGGGCTAGATATCAATAAAAAAATTTAATATATTGTGGATATATATAATTATTAATTGAATGTAATGGAAGGCATTCCTAGGGGTAGGTAGTGAGGAAAGAAAAATTAACACATATCAAATTAGGTGTAATTTATTGAATCCTTCCTTCTTTCCTTTCAAACCGACGTTTCGGAGGATTCTTCCTCCTTCTTCAGGGTTTCAAAGGGTCAATGAAATAAAATGTTTCCCTCTTCTTTCCACAGTAGTGTTGAAAACTTTCTTCTTCTCTAGCAAAGTCATAGAAAAACAATTTTTATTCTACTGATTGTCTTGCTGAGTTTCAAGACAATTAACAATAACTATAAAAAACTTAGCAAGGCAATCAGTAGAATAAAGAAATTCCTTTTCTATAACTTTGCGAAAGAAGGAGAAAGTTTTGAACACTGCTGGAGAGAAGAGGGAACATTTTTATTTGTTTCATTCATTGACCCTTTGAAAACCCTGAAGAAGGAGGGAAAAATCCCTCCGAAACGTCGGTTTGAAAGGAAAGGGGGGAAGGGATTCCAATAAATTACACCTTATTTAGATATGCGTTAATTTCTTCCTTACTCACTACCCCCCCCCCCCTGAATGCCTTCCATTACATTTAACTAAAAGTTCTACCATTCCGTCCCTCTCCAAAGGAAATTTTATTGGAAAAAAATATATAATTATATATGAAATTTTTTTAGTGCTATAGTGCTAATAAATAAGCGGTGATAAGTGCAAGTCTTGTGGTGCCTAAGTGTTCTATATTATGTTCTATGTTGTTTTTAATAAAAGAGAAGAAAGAGTATTTGGGGGTCTGATGGCTAATAAAGTTGTCCAGACTAGTGACAAGGCTGGAGGGGATGGAGGGGATGGAGGGGGGTCTAAATTAGCTGTTGAGTCAATTAGATTCCCCATTTTAAATTAATCTTTTAATGTGTTTATATAGAATGTAATTTAGTCGTAGGCGAATCAAACGTCCGAATGAATGAATGACTGGCCGTTTAATTAAACACTAATTGGAGATTAAAGACCACCAATCGATCTCCATCACCTCCCTCTCTGCTGCGGAACAGGAAGCAAGGAAAGAATACAACCATCACATTTACAAATACAATTCAAAGAGTGTAGGGGTGGGGGGGGGAGATAATTCAGAGGATGGTCAAAATTAAATAAAAAGATCATTTAAAATTACGGTATGTTCGGAAACGCCTGTTTTACCAGCTTATCCACCATTTTGTTTTTGTATTTTACTAAATAGTTTATATCTCTGGAACGACTTGACCGAATGAGTTGAAATTTTACTTGACGTTTCTTATAAAAATTTACCGTTTTTGAGATATTTTTTAGTTCAATGCCAAATTTCCAACACAATAGGTCAAGCTGTTACAGAAATTTAACTTTAAAGTAAGGTAAAAGTACCAGTAGTTGGCCATTTGCTTGAAAAGTGTAAAAAATAAGACTCCTACTGCTTAATCAACTTTCAAAAATATCGCTATATATAGCTCTATGTCATCTATTATTTAAGTGTAGAAGATCTTGAACCCCAATGGATTGTTGGAGCAATAGAGGTCAAATGTTTGCCGGATTTCGCGTCCTGCTTCATTTTTGACTATTTTCTTAACTAATTTAGAATTCCGCGGAGTGAACTCGCGAGCAAATCCACTCAACGGAATTTTTAACAAATTATAAGTTAATTTGTTTTTCTAGTATATTTATACAAATATAGAAAATTATCAAATTAATTAAATTAATCTTAAGAAATTCAAAGAGAAATTCAAAGATGTTTTTATAAAGCGAAATTTAGAGAATACTACACAAGTATTCTCTAAATTTCGCTTTATAAAAACATCTTTGAATTTCTTAAGATTAATTTAATTAATTATTTTCTTAACCATTGTGCTAATCAGGTTGCTCCATTTTAAGGAAGTTATACACTAAAATAACTAGAATGTTTATTAGTAATGAAGCTGTTGAAGCTTTTATTTTTGTGATTAATTTGATTAAAGTTTAAATTTTTATTTAAATCACACATGATTACTTTATAATTATTTATTGAAACAAATAATTACAATTATACGTGTACGTATTAAATTGTAATTATTTGTTTCAATAAATAATTATAAAGTAATCATGTGTGATTTAAATAAAAATTTAAACTTTACTAAAATAACTAATTTAGGGTAAGTTTTAAATGATATTCATTCTTTTAAAGTGTCTTTTAAGCGATAAATAAAATGATTTCGACAAAATAATCATACTCTAATTATTTGTTCACCTATGGAATTTCTCATTAGAGGTCTTTTTTGATTTACACTGGGCAACAAAAAAATAATTTTAAAATGCTTCGAGCACTTGATGAGTCAATTCCTACCAATTTTGGGTTGAGAAAACGAATATGACAATGAAAATTTTTCTTAGCTCTAGTTTCTGTGAAATACAGTAGGTGGCGGATCAAGAGAAAAAGATACATTTTAATTACATATGCTAACAACATTGAAAGTGCATTTTATTTTTTTACAAATTGTAGTTACATTCTAAGAGTTCTACATTGCTGGAATAATACTTCACAGATGGTCGTGTCTGAAGAGATTTATGTGGTGCCTTCATCAGATCGTCGTGTTTTTAGCTTGCCTTTTTTGTTGCCCAGTGTCTATTAGTCCATCAGGAATTTACAGATTAGTTTTTAACCTGTAAACTCCTGATGATGGACTAATAATCCGAAATATATTGAGTTTGTATACACCTCTTTGAGTTTTATTTCATTCACTCTGAAACTACACTCCCTTTACTTTATTAATGTTTATTATCCTTTATAATCACGTAGTTTTAGTTTTTTAGTTATAACTCGAGTTCTAATTGAGCTACAAACAAGTGGTAATTTGTAAAATCAAGAGGAAGCTGTTTTCTATTAGTTCAACAAAATATTGTGATCTCAAATATTGTTTAATATCTAACGGAACTCGAAAATAGGTCAAAATGGTCTTTTTCACCGTTTTGATCGATTATATCACCAAAACAAGAGCTAATCGGTAATCTTTATGGTGATTTTTGAATTCAGCAGGTGGAAATACATAAGAATCAGCTATTTTTGAGCCCGAAGCATTTTCATTTTTGGGCAGTGTTATTTGTTCACCTATGGAATTTCTCATTAGAGGTCTTTTGATTGTTTAAACAAAATTTTTCTCATTTATTAAAGCAATATATGTTTATATTCAAACTTTTTGGATGGCCAACTACTGGTGTCAACTCTCAATATTTCGATTTCCTAGGTGGCCATCTACTGGTGCAAAAAGGTTCCTTAGAAAAAAATTAATTCCTCTTTGTGTGGTTCATTATTCTAAAATGAAAGTTTTTTCTCCTTAATTAAGAAGAACCATTTCATGGTTTTTTGCATTTATAACCGGGATCAATTTAAGATTTAAGCTTTAGCAAGAGAAAGATGGAGAAATTTGCCTTAAGTGGCCAACTACTGGTGCTTTTACCTTAGTTGTTTCGCGACAATACTAGCAAAATGTTAATGCTAGAGTATATAGAACAGACAATAAGGATTCATAGTTCATAAGCCCAAAACTTTTTGCTGTTTATGTACCAATTCTAGCCAATCCCTTGCTCGTTTGACAAATTTGGCACCATTGTAAGAGATTGAATATTTTTATATTAAAATGACAGATAAAAAATACATTTTAAATTTCTATAAAAATCGTTTTGTTATTTTTTAACAAATGTAATCAACGCCTACGTTACACCTTATGAAAATTATAATTTTGAAAAAATCTACCGCATGCATCTTTCGCTGGTTAAATAAATGCGATGTTGCCAAATTGTTTTTAGTGAGAATTTTTTTATACATTTTTCATTATTTATTCCTTATTATCTCAGAAAGTGTGTTGTAACTATGAATCAAAATTGTCTTAAAATATGTATTGGTTATTGTTTAATGTTGGTTTAGTTTTTTATAAAAATGGTAAGAACGGTTTCTTAATTATAATTAAATTTGTATGTAAATTTTCCGATATCCCGTATAGTGCAATGCTAAAGAGGCCGAAAAACTCGATCTTTGAAATTAAATATCTCCGGAACTGTATTGTTCAAACATTCCGTTTTGACACCAATCGATGCAGAAGTATTTAAATAATAATATATCTAAATTTCAAAAAAATCCTAAGAAAACGCATTTGGCGGAACAACTACCTTAAATCAGTGAAAAAAACAAAATGGTGGATAAATGATAAAAGAAGCGTTTTTGGATATATGGTCTGTTTATATGAACTATTTTTTATTTTAAACCATATTAACACCTTCATAATTATCTATGCGGGTTTTAGATATACGTACACCACGTATAATTAATAATCATTTATTCCATCTCGGATTTCATTTTCAACTCTAATTCTGTTAGTCATAAGTTTCCTGTATTTGATTCGAAGAGAATCAAATGCAGGTGATTTTTGTCAAATATTAAGTGAAAATAATATCCGAATTTATATATTTCTAACTTGAAATAGTGAAGTTAATTTTTTCATTAATATATCAAAGAATAATTAACACATTAACGAGAATTGTTTTTGATCGCGCTTTTTAATCAAATGCAGGAAACTTATGATTAATTAATAGCAAACACCTAACACACGTGTTAACAGATCGGGCGCTCTGGACTGGGAGATGAAGTGAAGTGAAGAGTGGTTTTCCAACGCCTCTATCAGACATTGAACCCCATACCATAACTGAAGCAGGAAATTTTACTTTCTTTTTTAAACAATCTGAATTGTAAGCTTCATTTTTCTGACGAATAACTCTGCTTCGATTGTCCTCAACACAAACTTCAAAACGAGACTCATCACTCCAATGGACACTATTCCATATCACTTGTCCAATTAATGTGACTTTTAGCCCATTTAAGCCGGTTTTTCATTTGTTTTAATGTCAAGAGTGGCTTTTTTTCGCCTAAAAAAATTAGTAAAATTACAAAAAAAAATTTGGAATAAGTTGCAATAAAATTACCTTGTAAGTTTTAAAACCTAACTTAAGGGCTTCTCTATGGCACGTGGATCTTGAAACACTTCGCCCCACAGCATCGCTCCAAAGAACAGATAATTCACCATAATTCGAACGTCTGTTTTTTCTAATAATCTTCTTCAATGCCCGTCTATCAGCATCTGATATTTTGGATTTCGACGCATACCGAGGTTTTGTAGCTATTGTACCCGTTGTTTTATAAACTCGAATAATATTTCTGACAGTAAACTTTGATAAATTAACTAGATCGCCAATTTCTCGCGTTTGATTTTCCCTTTTTAAATAAATTGATAATAATTGAGCGAATTTTTTCATCAACAACCTTTCCACGAGTCATTTTTACTAATAATAAATAAAACAAACTTTCTTTTGTTGGAAAAAGGCAAAGCCTACTTGATTATTTCACATATTCAAAGATTCTTAAAAAAAAAATCGTGAAAAGCAAAGAACTATTTTTTATATAAAAATATGTTTTTAACAATTAAAAAATAATTTTAAGTTAAATGTTAAAATAAAATGTTTTAAATTGTTTAAAATGTTGTTCCAAATGATAATAAAAATAAATATTTAAATTAAATTTACCGTGAATTAGCATAATTTTATTTAAAAAGAAAAAATATTGGTGGGCCAATTGAGATGGGACAGGGCTCGTATAACATCTCAGATTTCAAATTCATTTGGTGATCCATATCAGTGTTTGATATAAAAAGCGTCATGCGGGCTAATCGCGAAATGATGCTGGATCATAGCTAAATGGATCATATCTTTTTCATTCTCTCTTGGTCCAGACTTAAGACCCAGCAGACTCCAATAGCCTCAACCAGCAGTACACTCGCGATATATATATATCTTGTTTAAAAAACGCGATCAAAAACAATGTGTTAATTATTCTTTGATATATTAATGAGAAAAATTAACTTCACTATTTCTAATTCTTTTGGCAATGTGAACTATTGTATTCTACACTACGGTGCAAAAATCGAGCCAGCAATAAAAACTTTATTAAATAGTAAATCATTTCTAATTTTTTTACAAGTAACCATACATTTACTGAAAAACGATTTATTCCAAGAGTAATTGCCACTTGTTGTTGACTTAGCCCTTGATTAATTAGGTAGGTACACAATTTGAACTGCTTGAACTTGAGAAATATCCATTTTGTATATTTTTATTTCTTTCTATCAATGATGCTTAATTCAAAATTATTCATTTTATTGATATTTCAAATAGAAAATTTGATCTTTTATTAACATTATATTTAAATGTAAAGTGATATTGAGAAATTAGGATAATTTGTAATTGTATCTTTTAATTTAATTTTACTTATTTTTACTATGAAATTCAAAAATTATCAACAATATTTTTTGAATGTGTTAGTTTAAGAGTTAATGGAACAAATTATGTATATGGTTATTTGTAAAATTTTTATAAATAATTTGCTATTTAATCAAGTTTTTATTAGAGGGTCTCTTTTTTTGCACCGTAGTGTAGAATAAATTAGTTTGAAATAAGATGGGTGGTATCATCTGCAGGGTGGTCTTCAAGTAGCCACTAGCCCCCCTCTGATTGATAAATCCCTGGATAATGGTGCATTCATCTGCTAATCGGATAATTATCAGCCCCTCCAGTTAGTTGTATCTCATGGCGGGCGTTGACAGTTGTGGAAATTGCATTCGATTCGATTATTATTAGATCGGAAATCTCAAAACGATAAATTCAAATGAAAATATATCTCTAAAAGATAATCTACAATAAATATTCAACAAATGGCTGATTACAAAATGAACAATTTCAACAAAATTTATTTTTAGTTATTATCATCATAGATGAGTATATAGGCTTGCAATCTAAGTTCTGCACCTTTTGAACACCCTTGAATAAAGAAGGGCTGATGAAAAATAACTACAATGTTGCTCAAATAGAAAATCTACATTAGTACTTAATAATAGAGTCTCGGTTTCTCAAAAAAGACTAAACAATTTCGATGAAATTGAAAGAATACCATTAAGAAAATGAGGCGATGATTAATTTTTGGTACAAACATTAGTACATTATTAGAGTACTTTTTAATTTACTATGGTCAAATCGTGCTTGAAAAAAGTGTGTTTTTTTTTGTTTTGTTTCTTTTGTTCAAAATATCTCAAAAACGGCATAAACTATTTTGATTAAAAAAAATTGAGCAAAACCATGACATTTTGCTCTACAAAAAGCTCTAATAAGTGAACACAGAAAAAATTATATTTTTCGAGATAATAAATGATTTGTCAAAATGTCTGTTAATTATAGTCTGTGCGTTACCAAATATTGAGGACGAGCTAGCTCAAAAAATATTATTTAAATATCAAAACCAAATTTGACATGTAGTTTTAGTGCATTGTGATTAAAAGCTGATTAGATTTTGGTGCATATCGACCCAAAATTAAGGGAGGGGGTGGAGGGGGGGGTTAAAATTATAATATTTTCAAACTAAAAAAACAAGAAAAATGAAATATACTATAAAATGAACCTATAACGAAAATATTTTTTTTTCTGGTGCCAAAATTAAGGGGGGAGTCAAAATGAAAATCTAGGCCCTTGGACCAAACTCAACCAAATTTTGTATACATAATCAGTGGCCTACCAGAAAACTAAAAATTGCAAAAACGTAACCTCCCAAAATGGGGGGGGGGGGGGGCAATTAAAATCTACCAATCTCCTTGTACCAAACTCAACCAGAAGTGTATGGTAAAGTCAAGTGGATGGCCATATCAGAACGTGTCAATTTATTTATTTTTAATTGAAAAGTTTTTGTTTTGCCGAGAGTAGCAGAGTTGTTGATTCACAAAGAGAAACAAAGAGGTTGTCCTCTGCTTGATGCAAATAAACATATACACATATATATCAAGATGATATATCTGTATATATATTATTTATTTATTTGTTTGAGACTATAGTTTCGAAGACTTGGTCTTCATCATCAGTCTTTCTTCAATTATAAATGTTTTTCATGGAGTCAATATCATATGGATATTGACTCCATGAAAAACATTTATACACTGCTGGAAGGCTAGGAACTGATAAAGCCAAGTCATGAAACTATAGTCTCAAACAAATAAATAATATATATATACAGATATATCATCTTGATATATATGTGTATATGTTTATTTGCATCAAGCAGAGGACAACCTCTTTGTTTCTCTTTGTGGTTAATCGTTATTGGTAATGGTTTATCTAACTGGACAATCACAGGCGTTTTTACTTTTTCATACAGGGTATGGTCAAGTATTGTAATCGTGCATGAAAAAAGTGTTTTTTTCCTTCTTTTTTCTCAAAAACGGCTGAAACTATTTTGATTAAAAAAATTTGGCGAAACCAGGGAATTTCGGTCTACAAAGAAGCTCTATCTAATAAGTGAAATTATATTTTTAGAGATAATAATTGTTTTGTCAAAATGTCTGTTAGTTTATCTGGTTGTCTGTTAGTTAGTCTGTGCGTTACCAAATTTTGTGGACGAAAAATGAAAATCTAGGCTCTTGTACCAAACTCAACCAAATTTTGTATACATAATAATTGGGACCCCAGAAGACTAAAAATGCAATAACTAACCCCCTCCCCTACATGATTATAAATAATTTTATTAAATATTAAATATAAGTGAAGGGTCAGGTTGTATGGTTAAGTCAAGTGGATGGCCACATCAGAACAAGTCATCTTATTTTTTCTAAATAAAAGTCTCATAGTTTTCGAGTTATAGGCATTTTTTTGAAAATAATGAAAATCACTACCCTCGCTTAAATATTGATATGCTGTGGCTACAAATTTACATATTTTATTTTTCTAATTTTTGTTACAAAAATCCTGAATAATTCTGCTATTGACCAGAATTTAAATTAAATCATAAAAAATATTTTTGGCAGGACTTATGTTTTAAAAATCGTCTTTAATTTAAAAAAAAAGTCTAGTAAACAAGCATGGCAAGTTATTTGAAAAATTGGCCCATTTAGTGGAGATTTCAAATTGGTACAACACTATGTACTTCCTTCTTTAGAAAAAAACAATATTGATATTATTTTGGCAAAATTAGCTAATTTAAAAACATATTTTTAAAATGTTTATTTATTTAATATGTCAATCTAGTAGCACAATGTTTCAAACCATGTTGGGCGTCTCTGTCGCATCTGACCTGTCTTGGAATGAACACATCTCCTCTGTGGCGAAATCTGCAGCAAGGAAGATTGGCTTCTTATTCAGGTCCAAGCGATTTTACAAACCCCCACAACTTCTCACCATCTACAAGGCCCAAATCCACCCCTATCTCGAATACGGCTCTCATCTATGGAGAGGAGCCTCAAAATATTCTCTTGCTACCCTTGATGCAATTCAGAAACGAGCCGTCAGGCTAATTGACGATTCTACCCTCACCGACTCCCTCGACTCGCACAATAAAAGTATAGAATACGACGCCCACCTAGATGGATTGGACCCGTATAGAATATATAGATTTAATAGAGCCATCTCTGAAAAAGACAAGATTGAAAGGAAAAATATAAAAAAATACTGGTGGATTGAAAATTATTGAAAATTATCAACAAAAATTTAATCTTTTCATAACCTTAAATTTCTTCTGCTCATACTTGAATAACTTGATAAATTATGTAATCTAAATTGTAAAGTATAAATTAAGTAAAAATTGTAATAAATAATTCTATATATTAACCTCCTTGGAACAACAATAAACTGTATAGCCGGGTTTTTCAAAGCCTTTTCCCGTGCAAAAATTTAAAAATTTAATTATACAAATGTAAATAAAAATTACAAAAAAAAACTTATTGTAAAATTAAAATTAAAAAAAAAACTATATTATGTAAAAAATCTACTAGGATCCATTTAAAATGGCCCTTTTCTTTTTTCATTGTATTAAATTTAAGATACTATACTTCTTTTGGATTGTTAGAAGTAACCTTGTAATAAATTGTATTAATTTTTTTTTCTGGCTAATAAAACATCCTCTTAAATTTAAAAAAAACTAAACTCCCTCGACTCGCTGCCTCATCAAAGAAATGTTTCTGCCCTTTCCCTTTTCTATAGATACTATCACGGCAGGTGCTCTGATGAGATAAAATCAATAATTCCCCCCAAAGCATGCTTTGCACGTAGCACACGTTTTGCCGACTCCCAACACTCTCTCGCGGTCAAATTAGAAAAGTGCCGGACCACTTCATTCGCCAATTCATATATCCCCATGACTTGAAGGAACTGGAACTCTCTCCCAGCCTCCATCTTTCCCAGCACCTATAATCTTCAAACCTTCAAAACCGGAGTGCATAGACACCTACGTCTACACCCTCTCACTTAATCAACTTTCCCTTCTCTTCGGTAATGCAAGGGTCTTTCGAGATCCATAGGGGCTGCATCTTTACTGGTACACTCCTTCTTGCATTCGATTGCATTAAAAAAAAAACTTTATATAAACTATATAGATTCTCGAAGCGATTTTCAGCATTTTCAAAAAAATGCCTATAACTCGAAATTTTTTTAACTTTTATTAAAAAATCAACTGGTGTGTTCACCACACAACTTTCACATTTACAGTTATTTGAAGTCAGCGCATCACTACCAGATTACACACCCTTTCTTCATTTCGTTTTTTTTATTTTCTCAAAAACGGCTCCAACGATTTTTTTAAAAATTTGACACAACTAATAACTCATGACACTTGATAAATACAGTAATTTTTAAAAAAATCGTTAGAGCCGTTTTTGAGAAAATCAAAAAAAAAAAAAATCTTTCATGTAAATGTCCACTTCCGGTCTTCCGATTTCAATTGACTGATTTATTGTGCCACGCAGAGGGGGGCAGCCCTTTACAAAAAGAAAACAGATTTTTTTTTTACATATCAGAGTACAACTTCTCATCAGCCGTCCAAACAATAATGCCAGATGTTGTGGCTATTTATGATTAAAATACATATACAGGCGACTATGACACAAATCTAGAACCGAGGCCAGAGTGTTGGGAGCGCAAAAAGCGCCCCACAACTGTGCAAAGCTATCAACAAAGAAATAAATAAATATTACTATCAAAAAAACAAAACAAAAAATATCTATAAATAAAATTTAACATTAAATGCTAAGAAATCATTAAAATTATTTTAAAATGGACTGGCCACTGCAGAAAGGTCATTTGTCGAAGATGGCCAGCCCAGCAATGCACATAAATCTAAAGTTATATTTGTATTCAATTAAGGCCGGGCCCCGTCCTGAAAGTCCGCCTCATAAAACTCGAAAAGTTAAAAAGGGAACCTAGCATCGCCCTGAGTGTCATTTTGTTTAATGTAGTTTTGGGGACACCCAGGGCGCGCAGGTCCCTGAAGGACCGGGGACACCACACCCCCTTCCACGATATTGTCGCCGCCAAAACGGTAACAGCACCGGCGGCGACTCCGAACCTCTCCGCGATATTCCCGACCAGACTGGAGTTGCAGCTATAATAATTAATTTTGTTCTTGTTAGCAACCTCCAGTCCGGCGAGCGCGGAGACCACCTGGACATCAATGACCGTCACCCGATCTTCCGGCCCTGCCATCACGATGTCTGGCTTACGATTTCCGGCGGCGCTGGAGTATAAATACTCCAGCTCCACCCTAGGAGATCTTTTTTTAAATCGTCCGCCAGACATCGGACAACGGCGTCGTGCCTTTTGATCCTCCCGTCGTGTGTCCGCCCACAGCCCTGGATAATATGGGCCGTCGTCTCCGTTTTGGGGCACCCGGCCCTACACCCCGGGACACCCCCTCCCGCCTACCGCGACTTGTGCGGACAGCAGAAGGGAGAGAGCCGGATCGGAGGCGGCAGAGGTCCTTAAACGTGCCGTTGCTCAGCAGACCAGGGTAGTTCACCCAGGAGTACGACGGGGTAGCCCTCGCACAAAGTCCCAAGTCCTTACCGTCAACACTGTCATACAACCGGCGGGCCCAGTATTCCCCGGCTCCCTCCACGCCGCCAAATTTTCGGAGGGCATCGGTGGCCCAATTAATCCTTCTGATTACATGATACGTCTCAGATGCAGCTCTCGCTGCATCAAAGCTCGAAGATGACATTCGGCTTATACGAGCATGTGTCAGAAGTGGCACGTGCCAACTAAAGGAAGGAACCCCCAAACCCCCGTCCCTTATCCTGGCGTGGAAGAAACCCTCTGGAGTGTCGCGAGGCAAGTTAATGGTTTTTCTAATGAATGCCCGCACCCGGCGATCGATGGTGATGAGGTCGCCCACCGTAACGCCGCCTAACACCAGGGGATGGATACCTGTGGGAAGAACATGAAGTCTCAAGATCTCCATCTTTTGCGAGGCCTTCAGGGGAGCGGCCCCCACCCTCTCCAACATCTCCGCTAGCGGCCACTCCGAGGATACTAGTCCCGAGGTGCCCAGACGGACTCCAAGGTAGGAAAAGGACCGACCAACGGCTAACGCCGTGATCGGCCCACCCTCCACCCTGAAGTCATAGTCTGTGCACACCCGGATCTTTCTCTCCTTACCGGAGGGAACCAGCGAGAGAGTCACAGACTTGGCCGCATTAACCTTCATCCCGAACATGGCGGCGCCGACCTCAAAGTCGCGTATCCGAACCCTAAGGCCCACGGCCGTCGATGCCACAAGGACAACGTCGTCCGCAAAAGCCAAAGAGCCAACACGTACGCCTCGTAAGTCGTAACCGACATGAGGGGACAATCGGTCTAAGATATATTTAGCAGCCAAGTTGAAGAGAAATGGTGACAATGGGTCCCCCTGCCTCACACCCCTCCCCAACCTGATCTTATTTGATCTTGAGCCCTCATGGACCAGCGTTGTTGTGCTGTCCGAGTATAGAGACCTGACCACGGGAACGAGCGCGGGGTCCAGCAGGTCATCCAGTATGTCCATTAGAGGTTGGTGCATTATAGTGTCAAATGCCTTTGAAATATCTAGGGATGCGACATGTAGCTGTTTCAGCTGAAACCTCGCATCCCTTATGATTAAAAGCTTGATGTACTCCTTCTAGCTTATATCAAGCATAAGTTTCGAATTTCGTATCTCTGAGACTTATGGTTGCGAAATGCAAGGGGGGGGGTACATACGCACTGACCAATGGATTTTTGGCCTCTGGGGACCACAATTTCCGGTTTATGTACTAAATCCGGTTTCCAACTATTAAGGGCAACGATTTCTTCCATCTAGTAGTTACAAAATGAAATTAACTTTTTTCAACAAGCTCTCAAAGAGTCACGACCCCGGCAGGCCATTCCAATACTCTCCCATTATATTCTATAGAATATAAATGTGATAAAAATAATTTTTAAGAAAAAAATCAAAACCGACTTCAAAAAATTAAATGCAACAAATAAAATACACTAAAAGGTATAAAATAATTATTATCTTATTTAGTTACAACTAAACGACGAAATATTAACATGAAATTACTTTTTGAAGTCGGTACCAAACAAACTATACCTATAAGCAAGCATACCCTCCAAACGTACTAAGTAAGATCCGTCGAGTGCGATTCATAAAAGGTATATGTTTGGCACCGACTTCAAAAAGTAATTTCATGTTAATATTTCGTCGTTTAGTTGTAACTAAATAAGATAATAATTATTTTATACCTTTTAGTGTATTTTATTTGTTGCATTTAATTTTTTGAAGTCGGTTTTTATTTTTTTCTTAAAAATTATTTTATTTTTCTCTTTTTAGTGATGTTATTAATAGTGATCATATCATCAGAGCTTGACCAAATTAATATGACACCATCCCTAAGACACCCCCTTTCGGATAAAAAAAGAACCATCGAAATCGGTTGATAAACAAAGAGGTTAGGTCTAAACAAACCTAATAAAAAAGGTCTAATACCTATGAAAAAAAAACGAAAAAAAGATGGGGCCAATCGGAAGCTAGACTGGACCCAATGCAAAAAAAATTTCAAAATCGGTTGACAATTGGCGGAGATATGAGGTAACATAGGCACAAAAAAAAAATTCAGTCGAATAGAGAACCTCCTCCTTTTTTGAAGTCGGTTAAAAATAAAAACTCACCCGGTATATATATATTCATTTTTAATTTCTGATTTTCTTCCCATAAGGTTCAATTTATTTTGATTGTTTGAATTTGATCCGAGCAATATGGCGGCTCAAGTGTTACCCATTTTCAACTGTGAACATGAACATGAACCAGCATAGCCCGTTTATTTCTATCCACACCCCCGCATATTATTATTGGCTGTATTGATTCTGATTGCCAATCGGCTTGTGTTACAATAGAAATCAAACATTTTGATTTGCAAAAAAGAATTCCCCGAATATATATATATAGAGAGAGAGGCTCTCTCTGTTGTAATGGTAGGTAGGTATTTGAACATTGTATATACAAGGCTAACAAAAATGTGGAATTGTATAATATCAATCTATTGGTAATATATATATATATATATTTAACGAGGATTGTGCTAATAGATGTTCAGGTGGAATTAAAGAGAATTTGATGATGGATGCTGAACAATCCAGACAGACAGACACAGAGTTTGTCGATCGAGTGGTCCATGATTAATGACAAAAGCAACAAAAATCCCACCACCTGCGCCACCCCACACCCCCGCCCCCACCCCCACCTACATTTATATTGGCCGTATGCTATTTATATAAGAGCAGATAATTAATCTAGTCAATTCAATATTTGACAACATGAAGCTTTGTTTTGATTCGATTCCAATATTCGCCCACCTGATCCAACCCCCCCACCACCCTAAACTATATACATATGATTCAAATCATCACAAAATATGCTCAAACAAAAATAAAGTAAAAATATATATATACAGGGTGTTTTACAGAACTCGTTCATTAAAAGTTTTCATGGAAGAAGTTGAGAGAAAAATTTGAAATTTGACCTAAATATGTTCTGGAATATGCTCTTTTTAAATAAATTATTAACAACACTTGGACGCCTTCTGCTTTGCCGCAATCTCCATCAACTTTCTTATTTAAAATTGTATAATGCACTTGATGTCTCAAATTTATAATTTCTGAGTTATTTTAGTTAGTTTGTAAAATCGACCAATCTAGTGTTCATCTTTAAAAATTAATAATAATTAAACTATTGTTTGTAGAATTAATTTGACCAATCAGAACTCTTAAGTAGACAATAAAGAATCTTACTTAATCATAAAAATTCAAATTTTATATCCAGGATGATCATAATAATCGTTTATTTCTGAAAATAAAATAGTTGTTAATATTCAATTTTTTCAAGTAGAACATGACATAAATTTTAGTATTTTTGAATTCTACATAAAAATCCAATAGGAGTTTATTAAATATTCCCTATACCTAAAATGAATAGTTTTTTAAATTTTTTTTTTTTTTTTTTTTTTTTTATTTATTATAGGCAATCAGAAATTACATATTTACAGGATTTCTATGAGCCAATTTTCTATGTGAAATATTTACAATAGTTACAAGGTAGTCTCCTATGAGACTAGACAAGATAATGAAAGGAAAAGAAAAAAAAAATTATATAAATTTGTTATTATTCAGGATTGTGGAGATCCTGGGGCCATCTTCTTTTCAGACGTCTTCTTTCGGGGATCCGGACAAATGAGTGGAGGGTCTGATTAGGGTGTGATGCCAATTTTCCAACGTGGATGTTGGCTCTTTTTCTAACGACTTCTTCCACATAGGGCACTCGGAGATCTTCGTGGATTATCTTATTTGAAATAAACCACGGTGCATCAGTACTTATTCTAAGGAATTTTGACTGGAATTTTTGTATTATATTTATATTGGTCTTACATGAGCAGCCCCATAGCTCAATTCCGTATGTCCAAATAGGCTTTATAATCACTTTATAAATTAAAAGTTTATTTTCCAGTGAGGTAGGAGATTTTCTGCCAATGAGCCAGTGCATTTGCCTAACTTTAAGGTCCATTTCTTTTCTTTTTTTTTAATGTGTTCCCTCCAAGTAAGCTTTGAGTCTAGCTGAAGTCCTAGATACTTAATGCAGGAACTTTGAGGAACGGTTTTATTGTTGATCTTGATCGGGGGACTTGTTTTTCTGTTTAATGAGAAGGTTATATGCTGTGATTTACTCTCATTTATCTTCATTCGCCAATTCTCGAACCATAAGTTTTTTAAATAAAAAATATTTAAAATTTCACTCGTCCAGATCTTAATTATTATGTATAAATAATTAAGATAATGGGCATGTGAAATTTTAAATATTTTTTATTTAAAAAACTATTCATTTTAGGTATATGGAATATTTAATAAACTCCTATTGAATTTTTATGTAGAATTCAAAAATACTAAAATTTATGTCATGTTGTGTTTGAAAAAATTGAATATTAACATCTTTTTTTATTTTCAGAAATAAACGATTATTATGATCATCCTGGATATAAAATTTGAATTTTTTTATGATTAAGTAAGATTCTTTAATGTCTAATCAAGAGTTCTGATTGGTCAAATTAATTCTACAAACAATAGTTTAATTATTTTATTAATTTTTAAAGATGAACACTAAATTGGTAGATTTTACAAACTATCTAAAATAACTCAGAAATTATAAATTTCAGACACCAAGTGCATTATACAAAATCATCTTAGTTTTTAACACTTAATCTAATAATGCAAAAATATTTGGGGGGTTCCATAGAACATAAGAAAGTTGATGGAGATTGCGGCAAAGCAGAAAGTGTCCAAAAGTTGTTAATAATTTATTTAAAAAGAGCATAACATAAAAAAAGTAAAATACGTCCTATACCTACCACGGTAAGTAAACATTTTATTTTATTAATATAAATGAAGCAATTAAAATTCAACCAAGTGATGCATATACGTGCTACAACAATTAATTGATAAATACCCGAGGTGAAAGAATAAATAAATAAATAAATATAAAAACAAACGTTTGGGTGTTTGTGGGGAGGGGGGATGCAAGAGGGGGTTGTTGTGCTATTAATAAAATGATGCAATTGTCAATGAGCCGGCTAAAACGCAACTGTTCTATTTAATCAATAGATTGGTTGGTATTTAGGATGTTGACTAATCACAAGTGGTTTAATGGAGCTCAACTCCCTCCCCTCCCCTCCACCCCTTTTGACACTTTGCTACCCTCCCCTTTGACAGTGGCTGCTGTTGGTGCCTTTTATCCTAGGGCGGGAGGGATAGGGAGGGTGGAAAAGCCGGAATGGCTGCATCCATTCCGATTGCTCTCTGAGAGGATTCCCGTGCCGATAATCTACTCGCATTGCCTGCATGCATTTGCAAATTCTATCCCCTAAGGGTAAGGGGGTAGGGGTAGGGGGTGAAATAGAATAAATAAAAATAAAATTTCTTATTCGATAAAAGGGGGGAGAAATTCCGATATAGACATGCTACCCACGCAACTTGTCTACAGGTGATGCAAATGGAGTGACGGATGTACAAAATGCTCGGGGGTTGGGGGAAAAATTGAGAAACCCATCCCCCCAACGCTCTTATAGGAGATAACCCTTTTCTGTGTGGGGGGGGGGGGAGGTAGGAACATTTGCAATTGATTTTTAGAAATTTTATAAAAAATTACTAGAATTTGTGTTTTAATAAATTTAATTTAATTTATTTTTTTAGAAAGACGGACTGGTAAGCGAAATAAGTAGGTTAAAACTTATAATGAAAAGGCAGTTCATAAATTATTTAATTTTATTCAATTTCCGACGTTTTGGAGACTTTTTTCTCTCCTTCTTCATGGTCTACAAGTATTTAACTTAATTTTATATATTCTAAAAAGATTGCAATCTCATCATTTTACGAATCTGAATACATCTCTTTAAGAATTTAATTACTCCTATTAATATTGTTATTGATTTAATTAATTATTCATTATCTTTTTTATCTAATTGCATTGTTCATATTAATTATTGATTTCTTTATTTTATTTATTAATTAAGATTAAAAATATTATTCTCATTATTTTTTTTTGCATTTATTTCACACTTTCACTTATATAATTTGTTTAATATGTTTTAACCTTATCTCATTCGTGCAGAATTAAATTGCGAATCAATGTGGATATTATAGCCCAAGAGCCCACGACTGCCAGACCCCCGTCACTCTATAAAAGCTGAAAGTTTTTCTGTGCATGTCCCCTATACAGGTAAGAACGACCAGCGACCATAGAGTTTGGGTTGTGGTTACTTTGGCAGGTAACAGGTAATAAAGGTGTATAAAATAGTACTTTAAATTCGTTAAAGTATAAAGCTCAATTTTTTTATATTTTCTTCGGGATAACTTTAGAAATCTCGTCACCCATTGCCGGACACTTATGACAGTTGCTACCCCTGCCAGACACCCCTAAACTTTAAGAAACTCAAGCTTGAGTGGTTTGCCATAAAAGAATTTCGTCTTTTTGATTTTAAGTTGATTCTTCCACGTTTTCAGTAGAAGTTGTCATTAATAGTCAAAACAACAAAAATGTAATGCAATAAGGTTATTCCTCTCGATGATCAATCGATGGTTATTTTTGATTTTAAGTCAATTCCTCCATGTCTTCACCAATGGTTATCAATAATAACCGAAATGTCAAAAATCTATGTAAAAACCATTAAAACTGTCCGCCTATTGAGGTAACATTTTTTTATAGGTCGCCAAGTAACATATATAAAATTTATCTTTTATATTATAACGAAAGTATAATTATAATTTATTAAAGTTTAGGGGGTGTCTGGCAGGGGGTAGCAACTGTCATAAGTGTCCGGCAATGGATGACGAGATTTCTAAAGTTATCCCGAAGAAAATATAAAAAAATTGAGCTTTATACTTTGACGAATTTAAAGTACTATTTTATACACCTTTATTACCTGTTACCTGCCAAAGTAACCACAACCCAAACTCTATAGTCGCTGGTCGTTCTTACCTGTATAGGGGACATGCACAGAAAAACTTTCAGCTTTTATAAAATAACGAAGGTCTGGCAGTCGTGGGCTCTTGGGCTATATCACTTTCTCTTTTTATTATAACGAATCAAATTATTCGGAGGAGTTAATTGAATACCTAAGGAGTCATAGTTAATGAAATTTTTATTTTTATTTTTTATTTTTCTACAATTTTCTCAATTGGATTCTCCGCCATTATTATCTATGACCTTTTGCAATTTTTTGGGTACCTTCATTATTCCATCGGTGTAGAACTTCTGTGGTTCATCGTCGAAAAACTTGGCTAAATGATTTTCAGAGGCGCTTGGGTCGACCGATTTTTTATCATCAAGAGAGTTTTGCAGAGACCGAAACAAATGGTTGTCAGACGGTGCAAGGTCAGGGTTATACGGTGGATGCATCAAAACTACCCCAACCAAGTTCCGTCAATTTGTTTCGAGTCATCAAAGATGTGTACACGGCCACAGTCATCTTTGATGACCACTAAAGGGCATTTGTGCCTGCCTCTGTACCCATGCACCTATGCCCCCCAGGGGTTGGGTCCAGGGGGCTACTAAAGGGCATTTGTCCCTGTGTTTGTACCTATATCATTACATACTACGTACCTATGTTTCTATGTTTGCATGTCCCCAGGGGTGAGGTTGGAGTCCAGGGTCCAAAGGTAGGGAGGCATGGGGATGGGAGTCCAGGGGGCTACTAAGGGGATTTGTGCCTATGTCTGTACCTATGTATATATAAACATATGTGGGGTCCAGGAGTGAGTGTTGGGATTCAAGGGATGTGGGGTCGATGGGTGGATAGTCCAAGGGGTAGGTTTACTGGGTTGGAGTGTGATCAGAGGTGGGGGGAAAGTTCCGGGGTTGGGGAGAGGGTCGGTGGGATGGAGATCGGTTGGAGATGGAGGATAGGGAGTGTTCAAGTGACGGGGGGGGGGGTCCAGGGGGCGAAGCCGAAGGTGGAGCCTTGCAGCTAGTAATCTTGTACTAAGATATTTGATAAAATTGTCCTTATTCAATGTCTCATTTAATTACTTATTATTTTGAAATATTTTCAAGTAAACACATAATTTATTATAAAATTCAAAGAGGGCTAATATATGGGCTAATAAGCCCTGGCCCGGTAATAATAATATCTAGGTATTCTATTCTATCTAATATACTCGTATATCTATTCAAAGGGACTGGGTAAAAAGTCACCGGTTGATTTGCATTTCTTTAGCCAGCTAATCTTGATCTCTGTGCTCTCGAAATGGGGGTGGTGGGAAGGGGGTCGTATGGCCGACTGCCAATGGCAGATGTCCCGATCAATCGGAGGTGGGGTGGGGGACATCAACCCTGAGGGATATGAGCCTGATCCAGCCAGCCTGCCACCTGGGGGCAATCTCTCTCTCTCTAGTCCTCATAAAAGTACTACCCCACTACCGCCCCTCCTTAGAGCTCAAGGCAAATTTGAACCCGCCCCTCCTTATCTCAATTATCGGGCAAACTCCCAGGGCACATTTCTTATTAGTTTTCCATTTTGATACTAGTTTTTTTCGATTTTTTCGAAGAAGAATTCCTATTCAGGTTGGGAATTCCCTTGGCATCATTCCGTGACGATATTTCGTTACACACTCTCAGAGATACATAGTAAATCTTGCTTTTTTTCCCTTCTAAGGGACGATTTTTAATCTTCATCCCTCGAACTTGGATTTTTTTGTAGTTACGAATAACACGCCCCTCCCCCACTCCCGCGCGCCCCGCCCCCTTGTACACCAATAGAGAAAATTAAGGGTTGTTTTTTTGGTTATTTTTTCTTTCTTTACTTCTTTGACAAATTCCCAAAAGGAATCGACAGAATTTTATTAATCGTTTTCAAGATTAGAAATAAAATAAAATAGCCCATATATACCAATCACACGACTTTCATTTACTCTTTAAGTAATTAAAGCACGAAAGTCAAATAATTTTATCTTATTATATTAAACGAGGAATTCTTGTATATATAGAATCGGTTTCTCGAAAACGGCTCTAACAATTTGGATGAAATTCACTGGTTAAAGGGTTTTTGTGTTGATAATAATTCGATCTGTCGCGGTCTCATCTTTGGTTAAGTTATTTTTGATGGGTTTTTTGTTAATTGAAATAATTATTCACAGGTGGTTGTTTGAATAAAAATTTATGATTACATTTTTATTCAATTTCCTTTTAATAATTAATTGGTTTTTTAATTTTATATCCCACAAATCGATCATTAAAAATATAATTATATATTATAATTTGCCAATTTAATTAAAAATCAATTTAGATCAAATTCATACTAAGTACTCACTGATTTGGAATTGACTTAGAATATAGTAAAAATCATTTTTTTTTTTAAATAATACCATACAAGATTTTGTCATCTATTAGATTTGAGATGGAATTGATTATCTTATTATATTAAACGAACAATTTTTGTATATATAATCGTTTTCTCGAAAACGGCTCTAACGATTTGGATGAAATTCAAGGGTTAGGGGGTTTATGGGTTGACATTTCGATCTGTCATTGTGACATCTTCGGCTAAGTTGTTTTTGATGGGTTTTTTGTTAATTGAAATAATTATTCACATGTGGTTGTTTTGAATAAAAATTTATAATTACATATTTATTCAATTTCCTTTTAATAATTAATTGTTTCTTTAATTTTATATCCCACTAATAATTCATTACAAATATTATTTTATATTAGAATTTGCCAAATTAAATAATTGGAGCTATTTTTAATTGAATATTAAATTATTAAAAATAATATTAATATCTCAATTTGAGCTAAAGCAAAGTTCCAGGTACTTTTTAATTATATGTCAGAAGAGTTGTTTTGATCTACTCGGCTATCGAACCCTTTAACTCGGCTACTTGAATTAGATGGGAAATTATAAATTATTTATTTATTTAAAAAATCTCCGACTTCTTAAGCGAAATATAGAAGAAACAAATCTCAAAGATTAAATTGTAAAAAAAACTTTATAAATTAGTATATTTTTATTATTATTATTACTTTTTTTTATATTAATAAAAAGAAAATAAATTTGGGTCACATTAAAAATTCGAAAAAAAGTTTAACCGGAGTAAAGAGGAAAATTCAATTTAAGAGATTAAATTAGTATAGATGGAGAGTGGTGGGGTGGGGGTGGGGGTGGGGGGTGTTGTTTTTTATTTTCAAGTAAACGAAGGAGAGGGAGGCTAGCGACTTCTCAATTTTATAATTACATTTTTAAATATAACTTTAGAGTGATATATTAAAAGAAAGACAACCTGGTTGGTGTGCGTATTTACAACACACCACCGAGTTCACTCAATTCTTTCTTTTAAATTGGAAAATACCAGAATTAACTGGATAAGGGATGGCTAATTTTTATTACATGTCGGGAGAGAAATGAAACAGAGGGCCAAAAAACATTCCTTATAGGAAAATGAAGATTTTGTTTTTTAGGGGTAAAACTACATAAGTGCAAAAAAATCGAGCCACGAATAAAAACTTTATTAAATAGTAAATTATTTTTAATTTTTACTTTACCATACAGGGTATGGTCAAGTATTGTAATCGGGAATGAAAAAAGCGTTTTTTTCCTTCTTTTTTTCGTAATATCTCAAAAACAGCTGAAACTATTTTGATTAAATAAATTAAGAAAAACCTTGACATTTCGCTCTACAAAAAAGCTCTAATATGTGAACATCGAAAAAATTATATTTTTCGAGATAATAATTGTTTTGTTAAAATGTCTGTCTGTTGGTCTGTGCGTTACCAAATTTTTGTGGTCGAGCTAGCTCAAAAAATTTCCCACGCTACATTGAGATTAAGAGCTGATTAGATTTTGGTGCATATCGAACAAAAATTAAAGGGTTGGGGAGGGTTAAAATTTAAAATTATAATATTTTCAAAATAAAAAAAAAACAAGAAAAATGAAATATACTATAAAATAAACCTATAATAACGAAAATATTTTTTTTCTGGCGCCAAAATTAGGGCGAGGTGGTCAAAAAATAAAAATCTAGGCCATTTGAGCAAACTCAACCAAATTTTGTATATATAATCAGTGGGGCCCCAAAACACTAAAAATTGAAAAACAAACGGACCAAAATGGGGGAGGGGGGGGGTCAAAAAAATTAAAATCTAGGCCCTTGGACCAAACTCAATCAGAAGTGTATGGTAATGTCAAGTGGATGACCACATCAGAACGTGTCAATTTATTTTTATAAGTAATCATATATTATTAAAATTATTGCTTATTGCAAATAGGTATACTTGCTACTTATCGTTGACTTATCCCTTGATTAATTAGGCAATTTGAACTGCTTTAACTTGAGAAATATATTGTTCCTATACAGATTTTTAAAATCTATATAGTTACTATATAGTTTGAAACATTGTGCTACTAGGGATCCATTTTGTATATTCTATCTCTTTCTATCAATGATGCTTAATTTAAAATTATCCAATTTATTGATATTTCAAATGGAATTTGATCTTTGATTAAAATTTTATTTATTGTAAAGTGATATAGAGAAAGTAGGATAATTTGTAAATGTATCTTTTAATTTCATTTTACTTATATTTTTTTATAAAATTCAAAAATTATCAACAATATTTATTGAATATGTTAGTTTAAGAGTTAATAGAACAAATTATATATGAATATTTGTAAAAATTTTAGAATTAATTTGATATTGAATAAAGTTTTTATTGACGGATCGATTTCATTGGTCCGCAGTGTATTACACTGCTCTACAAAAATTAAACAAAAATTTTAACGGCTTTATAATTTTGCTTACGCTCAAACTCATCGCTATCGCTAATACAAGCCAACTATTATTATAGCTGCAGAGAAAAAAATTTGGAAACTATATTTATATATTATTTATTTATTATTTATTTATTATTTATTTATTTATTATTTATTTATTATTTATTTATTTATTATTCATCTAGCATCTTATAAGCTCATTAACAATTTCATATAATTAATAACACTGCTCGATAAAAATAAAACAAAAATTTTTCCCCAGTAAAAACTAACAATGGATTCCAGTAGAGTTTTCTACGCTAATTATCATGCAATTTCCGGATTTTTTTACAAGACGTCAGAGTTTTGAGATATTATCGATCAAAATGACGAAATAGGCCATTTTGATCTTATTTCGTGTCCCATTAAATTTTAAACAGCAATATTTGAAATCAAAATATTTTGTTGACGTAATAGAAAACAGCTTCCTCTTTGATTTTCAAAATATCACTTGTAGTCCAGTCAAATTTTGTTCAAATGGGCCCATGTGGGGAAAGGTTTGGGGTAGTTCTGATTTTTTGCATATATATGTTTTTGGGGCGCTGAATTCAAATCTGAGATCTCACACCAAAATTTTGAGAAACAACATTGTAGAAAATGCAAAAAAAATGTGAAAATTTCCATTTTTTGGCGGTTTTTCGCTATCAACTTTTTCTAAATAACCTTCCTATTCAAAATGAAAGGTCATTAAAACTCCTACAAATTGTATTGTTAAGGTTTATTTCTCCGACCAACCGTTCAAATTTAGGGGTTTCTTTATTTAGATATAAAGATGATTTTATTAAATAAGAATTCCGAAATCTGGTCCCCATCAAGGGATGAATTAAAGTATTCTGGTATACTCACCAGATTATTATCTACCAAATCTACTTCCCTTTCACTGTTGAGACAATTAATCTCCTCTTTCTCGTTCTTCAGGTCTATTTCCGGTCGGACGTTATCTCCGCCAAGGGGGGGGATCTTAACAAACCACCCTCTAATTAACCCGCAGAATTAATAACCAATTCAGCCCACAAAAGGAGAGCATCCCGAAATAACGTTATCGCTAGATCGAGCAACATTTGCGTCAAAAGAAACGAGGAAAAAAAATTGCATGGCAATTAATATTTGGCAAAGAGTAGAGAAAGAAGAAGCCTCGTTTGGGCAAGCACGGAAACGTTAGCTGATTAAGAAAACAAAGAAATAACAATCAGTTAGAGTTGAGATTGATAGGGCTCATTATCATTTAGGGTACACACACCCTTCCTTCACAAGAGAGAGAGTTGTAGACAACTCGGGATTTCACCAAGATTGTTTTAGAAGGAAAAAGTGAAAACTTATCAAGACTCGGTACAATTTTTTCGAATTTTTTTTATCATCAATCAGCTTAAGATAGAAAGTTTCAGTTTATAAAATAATTCTTATTTTTTTAAGCAGTCAACCAAAAATTGGAGTGGATTTTTAAACTAAAAAACGATCGAAGATTTATCAATCGAAACGTGGTACACTAAAAAAAACGATATATTTATAGTTAAGAAATTAATTCTATTTGATATGAATAGAAGGTGAAGTTGATTGTGGCGAAATCGATCTCTGTTCAATATAAATAAATGATATACATATTTTAAGCATTCTCATATTTTTGGAGCAACTCTAGATATATTAATAATTAAGATGCCACTTTTTGAAACAAGCATCAATAAGTAAATTATGAAAATATTGTTATTTGAGTAAAATAGTGGAATAGTTAAATTTAATAGTTGGGTATTTAAATGGAATATAATATGTAATTACGACAAGAAATGATATAAACTTGAATATTTTTCATTTATAATAAATATAGGTATGTATTTCTGACTAGAAGATGAGTATATTCATTTGATGTATACCTAATCTACTACATATATTCAATCAAATGAATTGCAAAAAATTTTATTTTATTTATTCATTTGGTTGAATTAATTAGATTAAAATTTGAATTATTACATTTGATTTAAGGTACAATTATTTTACATGAATTTATGCATACATTGTTTTTGAGCTTCGACTCCGGAGATTACTTCTCCACCATCGAATGTCCTTGATCATCTTTTAGTCCTTATTTTTAATAAGAGGAAAAACTAATTAAAGAAAAAAAAACCTCTTTTCCGATAATTATTTCAATTCCATTATTGAATCAATGTCCACCTCCTATCTTCAATCCATTTAAGGTACAAAGTTTCTAATTTTAATATATATTAAAATTCTTATAATCTTATAGTGGGTTTTAAAATTAAAAAAAAACAATTAGTAATGTAAACAAAATTTATGTTAGTTTTTATATATCTTAATTATTAAGATATCACTATTTGCAAAAAATCTAAATCGTTTTATGATCAAAAACAATCGTTTAGATATAATAAGAATTTTCACTAGAAGTAAACAAGACAAATGTATGTTTTTTTGAGTTTGATTCACTCGATATATATTTCGGGTTATTAGCCCATCATCAGGAGTTCAAATGAAAACTGAATACGAATTTGTAAAAACATTCAACAGGCAAAATTTTGAGAAAGAAGAGTACGTTCAGAAATTTTTTTTTTTTATATATAAACAAAATGTTATTAATGACATTCGAAAAATCACACTGCTTCTACTTCCAATCCTACCCCAATTCATTTTGAAAGAAGTGGTCCCAGACTTCTTCTTCTAGAATCAACTGAAATTAAATTGGCACTTATGAATAAATTCAGTATTCTCAATAATCAATTGGACTTTGACAAAGATGTAATCATTGATTCTAATTTGGCTAAAATTAATAAACTAAAAATTGGCTCCTAAATTCGATTACATATTTGGTGTTTGTAATTTGTTTTTTGTTTTTAATTTGATTTTGTTTGTAATTTTGTTTTTAATTTTAATTTTTTTATTTTAAATAATAACATTTTGTTTATATATATAAAAAAAAAAAAAAAAATTTCTGAACGTACTCTTCTTTCTCAAAATTTTACCTGTTGAATGTTTTTACAAATTTGTATTCAGTTTTCATTTGAACTCCTGATGATGGGCTAATAACCCGAAATATATATCGAGTGAATCAAACTCAAAAAAAGATACATTTGTTTTAATATTTCCTTTTGTGAAACCTAACCTAGAAAATTCTCCTCATAAGTTACTTATAATGTTTCACCTAGAACCAACACCTAAATCCTTAAAAATTAGTAGACAAGACATTTATTTAATATTAAGAGATATTTAATAGAATAAAATAGATCACTTAAGTAGCTATATAATATATTTGGATTAAATGCCGAAAAATTTGTTCATATTTGGAATCAATTTGATATATCTTGATTATTAATAAAATATCTTTGGAATGAATAATGCTCAACTCTATCAATATATTTACTATAAAGAAATTGTTTTTTCAGTGTAGCTTAATATATATTAATACCCCAAGGTCCTAGATGGTTAAACATTTCGCGGGAAAGTATTAAAATTTTTGATAAAGAAGTCATTATAATAATTCCAAGGAGATATTTTAAATACTACAACATAATTAGAATTCACTTGGGATGACAAACACACCAACAGACACATTTATTGACTAATCAGAAGAAATATTAAAAAAAAACAACAAATTATCAATTTCAAGTCGGATTTCTATCTGAGTTGAAGCCAAATCGAATTTATACTTTGAGGTCCTAGAGCAGTGTTTCCCAACCTTTTTGTGCCATACCCAATCTAAAATTCTTATGCCCTCTAAGTAAAATTTTTCTAAAAGACAAATTTGGGGGTTTTCACAAAATTTTTCCCACAATAAAATCTAAAAGTTATTAAAATAATATGAGACATTCTTGTAAATATGGACATGGGAAGGGAGTGTTGTTCATGCGCAAATTATTGAAAAAATAATTATGTAAATTTAAATTTGAAAATAAAGGTACGTTTGACGCGAAAGAATTGTCTCTATTACTATAAATTTGACCGCTTTGGGTTTAACAGATGGCAGCACTTGATGACAACGCCTGTATTTAGACAACCTCAACAGACGCTAGCACTGTGAATGATCAGATGAGTCGGATTCATTTATTTATAATAATTTATATATGTACTCAAAGCAAACAAAATCTGTGTTAAAATGTTAGTACTAATACACTACGGTGCAAAAAATTAATCCACCAATAAAAACTTTATTAAATAGCAAATTATTTTAAAATTTTTTACAAATATTCATATAATTTGTTCTATTAACTCATAAACTAACAAATTCGATAAATTTTATTGATAAGTAGTTTTCCAATTTCATAAAAAAAATAAGTAAAATTAAATTAAAAGATACAATTACAAATTATCATACTTTCTCAATATCACTTTATATTTAAATAAAGTTTTAATAAAAGATCAAATTCCATTTGAATATCGATAAAATATAAATTTTGAATTAAGCATTATTGATAGAAAGAAATAAAAATATACAAAATGGATATTTCTCAAGTTCAAATTGTGTGCCTAATTAATTAACGTCAACAACAAGTGGCAAGTATACCTACTTGAAATAAACAATAATTTCAATAATATATGTTTCCTTGTAAAAAAAATTAAAAATGATGTACTATTTAATAAAGTTTTTATTGGTGGGCCGATTTTGCTGCACGGAGTATAGTTAAAGGCCTTCTCAGTGTGGCTGCCCTGCCTAGTGAGTGTACCGGGCAACTGACTCTTTAATTTGTGAAAAGAGCAAGCAGTTCAGCAGATTCTCGTTAAAATTCTTGCCACCCCCCCCCACCCCCTCTGCGCCCCCCACCCCCCACCCTTGCTTGCTTCTTCGCTTTTATTGAAAAAATATTTTTTTATTTATTTTCTCCAAAAGATTTATTGTTTACGAGATAGAAAAAATTCTGTATTTTTTTTTAACATGATGCCCGTCGGATATTCGATTTACAATTCAAAATGGTCGGGTATTAAAAAAATATAAGCCCCCCTGCCCCCTCCTTCATTCCAGCTTGATTTTTCCACATTTCCAACCTCATTGCTTTCCGACCCTAGACCCCCTTCCCACTACACCCCTTTATACATAGAAAAACAATTAAAAAAAAATAATAATAAATAAAGAACATATTTGATATATTATTCAATATAAAAAAATAAATTAAATCATGTGAAAAAAATACAGGGCATAAAATTCAAAGCCAATGATGTGAATTATTATTAATAGCTCTAGAAGGGGGCCAATTCGACCCCTCAATCGGAATACCCACACAAATTGGCAAATTCTAATATATAATAATATTTGTTATGATCTATATTTAAAAACAAATTAATTATTAAATAGAAATTGAATAAAAATGTAATTATACATACTCTTATAAATAAGATATAAATAATTAAGACCTGGACGAGTGAAATTTTAAATATTTTTTATTTAAAAAACTATTCATTTTAGGTATAGGGAATATTTAATAAACTCCTATTGGATTTTTATGTAGATTTCAAAAATATTAAAATTTATGCCATGTTCTATTTGAAAAAATTGAGTATTAACAAGCTTTTTGATTTTCAGAAATAAACAATTATTATGGGCACCCTGGATATAAAATTTGAATTTTTATGAATATGTGAGATTCTTTAATGTCTAATTAAGAGTTCTGATTGATCAAATTAATTCTACAAAAAATAGTTTAATTATCATTAATTTTTAAAGATGAACACTAAATTGGTAGATTTTACAAACTATCTAAAATAACTCATAAATTATAAATTTTAGACATCAAGTGCATTATACAAAATCATCTTTGTTTTTAACACTTAATCTAATGATGCAAAAATATTTAGGGGATTCATAGAAAATAAGAAAGTTGATAGAGATTGCAGCAAAGTAGAAAGTGTCCAAAAGTTGTTAATAATTTATTTAAAAAGAGCATATTCCAAAACATATTTATGTCAAATTTCAAAATTTTCCCTCAACTCCTTTCATGAACACTTTTAATGAACGAGTTCTGTGGAACACCCATGTATTTAATTTTGATTTAAATCCCACATTCAAAATAATATATTAACCAAAATAAATATAAAATTACAATTGCTTAAGGGTAGGGGTGAATGAATGGGATTGGATGGGGAGGATGGAGGATGAGGAGAGCAAACCAATCGACTTGATTGGGGAATAATGGAATTGAAATAATTATCGGAAAAGAGTTTTTTTTATCTAATTAGATTTTTCCTCTTATTAAAAACAAGGACTAAAAAGATAAATAAGGACACTCGATGGTGGAGAAGTAATCTCCTGAGTCGAAGCTCAAATACAATGTATACATTAATTCATGTAAAATAATTGGTTAAATAAAATTAAAAAAAAAAAAAAAAAAAAAGATTAAGAGTAAATTTGACATTTCAACTAATTCGGAATTATATCCTTTTTTGAATCGCTTATTGAAAATTCTCTCCCGCCCAGAAATACCACAATTTTTATAAATAAAATTAAAAAACCGACTCAAAAAATTAAATGTAACAAATAAAATAATAAAAACTTAAAAAAAAATAAAATCCACTAAAAGGTATTAAATAATTATCTTATTTAGTTACAACTAAACGACGAAATATTAATATGAAATCACTTTTTGAAGTCGGGGCCAAACAAATACATTTTATGAATCGCACTTGACGGAACTTACTTAGTACGTTTGGCGGGTACCTATTACGCTTATATAGTTTGTTTGGCTCCGATTTCAAAAAGTAATTTCATTTTAATATTTCGTCGTTTAGTTGTAACTAAATAAGATAATTATTTAATACCTTTTAGTGTATTTTATTTGAATTTTGAGTTCTTATTATTTTATTTGTTGCAATTAATTTTTTTTGAAGTTGGTTTTATTTTTTTATAAAAATTATTTTTATTTTTCTCTTTTTAGTGATGTTATTAATAGTGACTTAAGATAATACCTTGCGTGCATCTCGTAAAAGTAAGCATCGGGCGAATAAATCAGAAAATGATAAAAAATTCAATTAATAATTAGAGAAATTCTCTCGAAACGTTTGCGGGTTTTTTAATGAACGTTTTAAGATTGTTTTTTTCATAAAAGATTTTATTTATTATAATTTCGATTATTTGCTGATAAGAATTGGAGATTTACGTTATTTCGTCATTGATCATATCATCAGAACTTTACTAAATTAATAACCCTATGGTATTCTCTTTCCAATATTAAAAGAATCATCGAAATCGGTTCATAAACAAAGAAATTATACGTGAACATAGATAACAAAAATGGTCCAATTTCAATGAAAAAAAAACGGGACCAATCGGGCACTAGACTGAACCCAATGTAAAAAAAATCATCAAAATCTGTTAACAATTGGCGAAGATATCAGGTAACATAGATACAAAAAAAAATCAGTCCAATTGATAACCCCCACCTTTTTTGAAGTCGGTTAAAAACTGTCATCTGCCCAATATTATTATCCTTCCACTGATTTTTATTGACTGGCAAAAATGCAAAAAAAATCCCTATGCCAATTTCTTCTACCCCATTGCTTTTCTCAACCCCCCTCCCTTTTTCTTTTTTTAGCCCCTCCCCTTTGTTCCATTTGCAACCCTAATTAAAACTAAATAAGTCTAAATTAACTGTCTCATGAACAGAAAAGAAAATTTGTTGTTTAATTTAATCGTATTTGTTTAATTGTAATGTTGTTTAAATTGCTTTTCTTCTTTTTTCAACCCCCCCCCCCCTCACCACTCCCTTGCAATTTAAGACTTTGCCTTCGACTTCGACTTTATTACATTTTCCCTCAATTTATATAAGATTTATGATCTACGGAATATTTCATATATTCTACTTTCTAGATAGAAAATAATAGAAGAGATGCTGGAATTGGAGCTTTAAGCGCAATCTATTTAAAAAAAGAAGAAGCAGATCGTCTGTTGTCTGTTGTTGTTGTTGTTGTTGTTGGATCGACTCAACTTGTCCCCAAAATGTTAATATTTCATATCCGGCGCCTGCCTTGGGGGGGAGAAACGGCTGAACTTTAAATTAACATACTTTAAATTTACATCCACGCATAAACGCTAATTTTCACAGCAAATTTTATTTTAAATTAACCAGAGAATTAGCAGAGACGAGAGTCTGAAATTTTAAACGGCTTTATAATTGCTGACGACCAAAACCTCATCGCTATCGCTAATTCAAGTCATATTCTTCTTAGCTGCAGAGAAAAATTTCAAAACTATATTTATCTATTATTTATTTATTTATTAATTATTTATTGTTTATTTATTATTCATCTAGCATCTTATAAGCTCATTAACAATTTCATATCATCTTATTATAATAAACGAGCAATTATTTTATATAAATATATAGAAAACGGCTAAACGATTTGGATGAAATTCACGGTTTAGGAGGTTTTCGGGTTGTCATTTCGATATGTCACGGTCTCATCTTCGGCTAAATTGTATTTGATGGGTTTTTTGTTAATTGAAATAATTATTCACAGGTTTCAAAATCTATAATTACATTTTTATTTCAATTTTCTTTTAATAAAATTAATTGGTTTTTCAATTTTAAATTCCACTAATAGATCATTATAAATATTATTATATATTAGAATTTGGAAATTTAATTAATTAGATATCTTGTTCAAAAAATTGTAATTTAAATAAAAATAATAATAATAATAATTAGAGGTATTGAAGATGGAGAGGTAGAATTTAATGCTGAATTGATGGAAAGGCTGAACAAAGATAAACAAAACTACTAATTATGATTACATTGAATTGAATTGGGTACTAACTTATATCAAATATAATAATCAATTCAAATTTTTATTCTAATTAATTCAACCAAATGAATAATTAAAATAAATATTTATATTAGTTCATTTGATTGAATATAGTAGATTCTACATCAAAATAATATACTCAACTTCTAGTCAGAAGTAAATAAAAAATATTCAAGTTTATATCATTTCTTGGCGTAATTACGTATTATTCCATTTAAATACCCAACTATCAAATTTAACTATTCCACTATTTCACCCAAAATATTTTCATAATTTACTTATTGGTGCTTGGTTCAAATAGCGGCATCTTAACTATTAATATATCTAGAGTTGCTCCAAAAATATGAGAATACGTATATCATTTATTGATATTGAACAGAGATCTATTTAGAATTAACTTCACCATGTATTCATATCAAATATACTTAATTTCTTAACTATAAATATATCGTTTTTTTAGTGTACTCCATTGAAACCCCGCAATTAATATGGCCCAAAAGTGACAGTCTGGTGTGGATGGTGCGCCTTGGCGCACTGCGGACGACATGATCAATTTATTGAAGTCATTTTTTCCTGGTCGCTTAATTTCGAAAAAAAGGTGATTATGTCTGGCCACCGCGTTCGCCTGATTTAACGCCGCTAGACTTTTATTTGTGGGGATATTTGAAATCAAAAGTGTACATCGACAAGCCACGGACTCTGGCTAAACTTAAGACCAACATCGAGAAAATGATTGAAAATCCCGAAAAACGAGCCCCATTATGACGTCAGAGCAAAAGGCGATTACCTTACCAAATCATATTCGAAAAGCTGACATGTATTTACTTGGACCAAAATAAATGCCCAATGCAAAGAAAAAATCGATTCGTTTTTCTTTTAAATTTTTATTTCAGAAACAAATGGGTCACAGGTAGACGGGGGGGGGGGGGGGAGGGGGGAGCTTGGAATGGAAAAATAAAATGTGACAAGTAATTTAGCACAATTTGATGATAATAATAATAATAATATGAAAAATAAAATAATAAACGTTCCCCCCTATTTCCCTGCGTAGAGAGATCGATCAAATTTCAACAACACCAAGGCCATTATTTCTATTTCAGCCCCCTACCCCCAACCCCCACCCCACCTCAAAACGAAACACATCACATCTGTCTGTCTGTATATCTGTCTGTCTGTCGGGAAATTTCTTTTATTATAATATAAATATATTTGGTGATTTTTTTTTTTGTATTTGTTTTTGCTTGTGGTGTTGAGCATAATGAGAGTGAGTGGACGGACGGACGGACGGACCGGACGGACGGACGGACAGACGGACATTTATCATCCGGATAACGTTCAACGTTTCTATCCATTTCAGAGAGCAGACTAATTTCTCTCTCTCTTTTTTTTTTAAATATATATATACATATATTTTAAATATACGTATGTATATGCAGGGATGAAATAATACCACCTGCCTACTTATAACCATAAAAATAAATATACGTACCTATTATTCACACGGTCTACATTTTTTATATCCTCTTTTCTTTTTCGTAGTTAGGTAGAAAATAATCTGGCCCCCTCCCCTTCATATATTTCTATTACACCTATTAAAAGGTTGTCATGATTGTCAAGCATTGTTAGGGGGCGTTCAAATGCTTAAAAAATAAAATATTAAAAAAGTGGACAAAATAAAAGTACCTGGAACATCGAGTAATTTTTTGCTTCTGTTAAAAGTAATCTATGCTTATTATAATAGGCTTGCGCGATGAGGCCAAAGTGATTTTTTTAATTTTAAAAACTACTAATAATTCATGATAAATAGAATTTTTTAAAATTAGGAAAATTAAATAATTATTTTAAAACCCACTGCGTAGTCTAGGGCAGCGATTCTTAACAGGGGGCCGCAAAAAAATATTAGAATTTTAAAAAATTTTATATCTTTACAAATAAATAAATAACTAAAAAATAAATGTGTATAAAAACGAGCTACACCAATAATAACTTTTTTAATAGTATATATTTATTTATATTTTTTTAAACTGAAGAACGCCTTATTCCAAGTGTACTTGCCACTTGTTGTTGACTTAGGTATCCCTTGATTAATTAGGCACCCAATTTGAACTGCTTGAACTTGAGAAATATTCATTTTGTATATTTTTATCTCTTTCTATCAATGATGCTTAATGCAAAATTATTCATTTTATTGATATTTCAAATGGAATTTGATCTTTTATTAAAACTTTATTTAAATGTAAAGTGATATTGAGAAAGTAGGATAATTTGTAATTTATATCTTTTAATTTAATTTTACAGACAAAATTACAAGTTTAATAAAACAGTGTAAATATTTTTTATAAGTCTAGGTTTACAATTTTTATACTATAGCAAATCATAATATACATATTTTTCACGAATATGCTATTACTGACAATATGATTAAGCATTTTTTGTTCAGTTGCATTTTTTTGTATTATAGGGGGGGGGGAGGTACTGGCCGCGAAAATATTTTAGGATTTTAAGGGGACCGCGACTGATAAAAGGTTAAGAACCACTGGTGGTCTAGGGGGCGGGCGTAGAGGGGTCAACTGAAGGGGGAGGGGGCAAACCAGCAAAGATATTCTTTTTTTTAAGGGCGAATACGTTTTCTCATCCTCAAAAATTATTAATAAAGTTGGTTTCTGGAAAATCGTTAAAAAAAAAAAAAAAAATACAAATATACAATTTTTGTTCGTTTAATGAGTAGATAGATAGATCAATTATAATATTTATAGATCTATAATTTTAAAATCATTTATAAAAGATAACAAAAGTGAAAATTTTTTAAGAAAGTATTCCTGTAGAGTTTATTGGTAAGGAAGGTAAGCACAAATCGTATGATATTCTCACCCACCCCTTTGTTTTCTTTTTCTACCCTTTTTTTACTTTTTTATTTCTTTTTTCGTTCGGTACTTTCTCTTTTCCTTTCCTTTCCACCCTTGGTGTGTCTGTCTGTCTGTCTGTCTCTGTGTGTGTGTATTAAAGTAGGACGTGTTGTTCTTGCGGGGTGGAATTGGATTGACTTGAAAGGTTGTTAGTCGGGTGTTGATTTCTCAGCAAGACAGAAGGGATGAACCCACCCCCACCCCCCACCCCCAACCCCACCCTCTCTTACCCAATCGACT
The DNA here is from genome assembly GCA_024734495.1 of Forficula auricularia. Taxonomy (NCBI): domain Eukaryota; kingdom Metazoa; phylum Arthropoda; class Insecta; order Dermaptera; family Forficulidae; genus Forficula; species Forficula auricularia. The sequence continues at coordinate 76,196 of JALMQS010000352.1, forward strand.
TTTGTTAATCTTGAAATCAGATCAGTCTCTTAAAGTCCTTCTTACTGATTGTAATTCAACGGAAAACGAGCAAGACATCAACCCTCCACCCCACCCCCACCACCCCTTCTCCTAACCCTGACACGTTCTCTGCTCTCATTCCCAAATATTTATCTTTATCGATTTGCTTTTTCTTTTATAATCTATAGTCGCCCGTTTATCAATTCTACACCAGCACACCCACACACATACACACACACACACATACAACCATTTACCATATACTGAAGACAGACCCCAAGCACGAGAAATAAGTAATTTATGTTACGGGAATTCCACTACTTGATTTGTGTCAACGTTGATATTCACGGGAATTCCATTTTTAATTTTTCGATTACTCCATCAGTTAACCTAAGAAGCTGTTATAATAATTTATATCTTTCAAATATAGAATTTAATCTCTAAGAACTCTCATATGTATTTTTACCTTTACTCCATTTTTGTGAAATATCTTAAAAACGTCTGAAACAACACTGAACTTTTTTGCATTGGGTTCAGTCACGTACCCGATTAGTCTAGTTTTTTTCCATTGGTATTGAACATTTTTTGTTATGTATGTTCACACATAGCTTCTTTGTTTATCGGTCGATTTCGATGATTCTTTTTTATTGGAAAGGGTATACCTTAGGGGTGGTCACATATTAATTTGGTCAAGTTCTGATGATGTTTGGTTAATCGATTTATTTTTATCATGTGGACCGATTTCGATGATTTTTTGCCTTGGGACCAGTATAGTCGCCGATTGGTCCCGTATAAATTTCATTGGTTTTGGACCTTTTGTGTTATGTATGTTCAGCATATCTTCTTTGTTTATGGACTGATTTCGATGATTCTTTGTGTATTGGAAAGGGATACCGTAGGGGTCCCATATTAATTTGGTCAAGTTCTGATGATATGATCAATGACAAAATAACGGAAATCTCCAATTCTTATGAACAAATAATCGAAATTATAATAAATAAAATCTTTTATAAAAAACAAAACTAAAAACGTTCATTTAAAACCCGCTAACGTTTCGAAATAATTTCTCTACTAATGAATTGAATTTTATTATTTTAAAGAAAGTTCATGCTTATGTAATAAATAATTATGAATATCTTTTTGATAATACGTGAATTTTGTTCAGTTAAAAAATTAATTAAAAATGAAGTTGGATGTTGATGAAAGCAGTCAGTCCACGGTGGTTCGTAAAAAAATAAGACTATAGAGGTTTTATTATTTTACATTTATTTGTTAAACCGACGTTTCGGAGATTTATTCTCTCCTTCTTCAGGGTAACAAAAAGTCAATGAAAGTAGTTCGAAACATAATTGCTTTCTGTCTCCTTTGACATGCCAAAAAAACATTATAAAAAAAATTTTCATCTCGAATAGAAAACAAAGTAACAAGCAATTGATGATAAATATGAGAATAAATCTCCGAAACGTCGGTTTAACAAACAAATGTAAAACAATAAAACCTCTATAGTCTTATTTTTTTACAACCACCGTGGACTGCTTTCATCAACATCCAATTGCATATTTATACCAGTCCGTCTCCTAAAGAAAATCTCTATCAAGTAATTAAAAATGATTATACTACATACGTATACCATAATTAATGGGTTTTTTTTTGTTAACCATTCGAAAGTGCTCTTATCTTTTTTTGAATACTAAAAGTATGTACTTAAGCTGGCTGGATACAGTAGTATTTCTCTCTTTCTCTCTTTATTAAAATCTGAGGTGCATGTTGTTTTCTATATATCGAACCAACCAACTTTCGTAATTATCCCGGGTTTGAGGAAAAAAAATACCTTCCTATATTTGTGGATAACACACACACACACACACACACACACACACACAGATAGCGGTTGATTTTTGATTTGATTTCTTTCAACTTTGTCTCTTGACAAATCAAATCCTTTGAGTGAATTTTCTCCCCCTTCCAGCCCTTTGATCCCCCTCAACCCTCATCATTTTACAATACCCTCACCCACACCCACACCCACCCACATAGAATAAACTCTCCAGTCAGCCAGCCAAGTGTAAAGAATTCGTTCCCAGACAATAAACAGCCAATGCATTTGCAAACAATATTCTCGCACTAAACGCCTCCCCCCTCCACCCTCACCCCCTACACCCCCACGCCCTTTTTTTCTTGAGACTCCAATCGACCCAACAACCAAACAATCTTCGATTTGGTTCAAAAATAAAACATCATTAAAAAAAAGAAAGTAAAGAAAGAACGATTTATGAAAATCAAAGAGCTATTAGAGTATTAGTATTAGTATTAGTATTTGAATATAGAGGGTTAAATTTTATTATTATTTGTGTTATATACACAGGGTGTTCCACAGAACTCGTTCATTAGAAATTTTCGTGAATGGAATTGAGGGAAAATTTTGAACTTTGACATATTTATGTTTTGGAATATCTTCTCCGAGGGGTGAACCGCGACCTAAAACCGTGTACACCTACTCCCACTTTGATTTCCAAGTAGAAGACAAATAGATGTCAATAGATTCACTGCACGACAAAAATTAAACAAAAATTTCTCCCTGTAAACGTAACACTGGATTCCAGTAGAGTTTTATACGTTGATTATCATGCAATTTTCAGAATTTTTATTTCACGTCAGAGTTTTTGAGATATTATCGGTCAAAATTACGAAAAAGGCCATTTCGAGCTCTATTTTCGAGTCCCATCAAATATTAAACAGCAACATTTGAAATCAAAACATTTTGTTGACGTAATAGAAACACAGCTTCTCTTTGATTTTCAAATTACCACTTGTTTTTAGCTCAATTAGAACTCGAGTTATAATTAAAAAACTAAGACCATATGTTGTTCATTATCTATGTTTATTATCCTTTATAATCACGTAGTTTTAGTTTTTTAGCTATATCTCGAGTTCTAATTGAGCTAAATCCAAGTGGGGATTTGAAAATCAAAGAGAAGCTGTCTTCTATTACGTATACAAAATATTTTGATTTCAAATATTGCTGTTTAATATTTAATGGGACTTGAATATAGGTCAAAATGGCTATTTTCGTAATTTTGACCGATAATATCTCAAAACTCTGACGTGTTGTAAAATTGCATGACAATCAGCTTATAAAACTCTACTGGAATGCATTATTAGGTTTAAGGGGAAAATTTTTGTGTCTGAACAGTGTTATCTAATGAATTTCAAAGTAATTCCAAATAATTCCAAAGACTGTCTAGACCTAAATCCAATCGCGGTTCACCAATCGATCTTCTCTAAGTGCCATTTCAGGTCACCTTGTCGTTTTGGCTCCTCTCCACACATACCTGTGCTGAGTGTGTTTAGCTGTTTTTACACAGATATATGGGACCTATTTTTTACGAACGGCTAGTTTGGAGAGATTACTAGGCAATTATACTCTTGGTAGATTGCCATTGCTTTCTAAGAGGAGTCGCCTCGATTCCAATATCTGCAGAGACTCGGTCTCGAACCAGCGTATTTCATGCAAGCGGCCCGACACTCTATCCACCGACGCACAGTGACCACTTTTTGGAATATGCTCTTTTTAAATAAATTATTAACAACTTTCTGCTTTGCCGCAATCGCTATCAACATTCTTATTTTCTATGGAACCCCCCCCCCCAAATATTTTTACATCATTAGATTAATTGTTAAAAACTAAGATGATTTTGTATAATGCACGCACTTTATGGCTAAAATTTATAATTTCTGATTTATTTTAGATAGTTTGTAAAATCTGCCAATTTAGTGTTCATCTTTAAAAATTAATAACCATTAAACTATTATTTGTAGAATTATTTGACCATCAGAACTCTTAATTAGACATTACAAGAATCTTACTTAATCATAAAAATTCAAATTTTATATCCAGGATGACCATAATAATTGTTTATTTCTGAAAATCAAAAAGTTGTTAATATTCAATTTTTTCAAATGGAACATGGCATAAATTTTAGTATTTTTGAATTCTACATAAAAATCCAATAGGAGTTTATTAAATATTCCCTATACCTAAAATGAATAGTTTTTAAATAAAAAATATTTAATATTTCACTTGTCCAGATCTTAATTATTTATACTTAATAATTAAGATCTAGACGAGTGAAATTTTAAATATTTTTTATTTAAAAAACTATTCATTTTAGGTATAGAACACTTGATATAATAAAAAATTATATTACTTATTATAGGTATATTAAAAAATATTCAAGCTTATATTATTTATATATTCATTTGATGTAGAATCTATATTCAACTAAATTATATAAATATTTATTTTAATTATTCATTTGGTTGAATAACAAAAAAATAATTTAATTTTCTATATTGAAGGAGACAATAAAAGAGTGTGTCTTCTGCTGGAATTATAAATTTTATTTATTTATAACGAGACTATAGTTTCGAGGGCTTTGCCCTCTTCATCAGTCTATTACAATGTATTCACAGAGTGTCAATTCTTAACTTACCCACTCTATGTAATTTATAACCTTAACACATGAAAAATGTAAAACTTTCATTCATAAATTAATTCCTGTGAATACATTGTAATAGACTGATCAAGACAATTCGACTATAGCTGAAATAAAATTTATAATTCCAGCAGAAGATATACTCACTCTCCTTCAATATATAAAAATTCTGCTACTCTCGGCAAAAACTTTCAATTTAATTAATTTTCTATATTTATATATATATATTTTTTTTATGTTAATGATGAGAGAAGGAGTTACACCAAAAAGGTGCAACCACTAAAGGCCTGGGTTGGCCCCTCCATCGTGAAAAGAAGAAAAAGAATCTTATGGGTTGTGCGGGGGTCGAAGGTATCTGTGGATACGGGTCTTAAATAGCTGAAGGTTATAAGTCGCGGGAAAGATGGTGGCAGGGAGCGAGTTCCAGTCTCTGGAGGTCATAGGGATAAAAGATATGGTGTTAAACCAATTATTTTACATGAATTAATGTATATATTGTATTTGAGCTTCGACTCCGGAAATTACTTCTCCATATTTATATGGTGGTTATCTAATTTAAATATATAGTATTAATATTTCTTTAATCTTATAGTGGGTTTTAAAATTAAAAAAAAACAATTAATAATGTAAACATAATTTTTGTTAATTTTTTTTAAATATCTTAATTATTAAGATATCACTATTTACAGAAAATCTAAGTCGTTTTATGATAACAAGACATTCATTTAATAATAAGAGATAGGAATGAACGAAAAATGAAAACTTTTTCTAGACTCGGTACACTGAAAAAGTAAGTTGAGCATTTTAATGATCTTATTTATTCAAAATATATTTTATTAATAATCAAGATATAAAGAATCATTCCTAATATGGCCAAATTTTTAGGCCATATTAGGAATGATTTCTATATATCTTGATTATTAATAAAATATATTTTGAATAAATAAGAGCTCATTAAAAATGCTCAACTCTATCAATATATTTATTATTAAGAAATCATTTTTTCAGTGTACCGAGTCTAGAAAAAGTTTTCATTTTTTCGTTCAATTAATTGAATATACTTAAACTCTGATGACGTCATAAATGCTGACGTCACGCCCATATTCTGCTGGCTCAATTTCTCTTTTCAAATTAAAATGCCTTTTGTTTTATTATTCAAAAATAAAACCGATTGAGTAGTCCCCAGGGGGGCCACCATAAACAAGATGTAGCTTAAATAAATAATAAGGTCTATAAGTGCAATTTAGAAGTATTTTAAAGATAAAAGTAAATAAATTACTTATTATAAGTTGAAAAATATATTTTGATTTATTCAATACTATAAAAAAATGAAAATATGAAAAATACGCTCTTTTTCATTAAATTTTCCTTATATCCAAAAGTACCTTTGGTTATCTTAATTGTTACAAAATAATATTATATGTGAATTAAAAAAAGTCATCATTGAAAATTGAAGAAAATTTCTCAGGAATCGTCTAAAAAAAGGTTATTAAATTTTTTGCCGGGGGGGGGGGGGGGGTCGCGACATGAACATATTTCTCAAATTTGGGTCGCAGCTTAAAAAGGTTAAGAACCACTGAGTTAAGGATTCTTGGCCACTTGCTTCATATTAAAAACAAAACAACAAGTGACCAAGAATCCTTAACTCATAGAAAATGAATATTACATATAATATTTATTTACTTTTATCTTTATTAAAGATGTTTCACCTTGCACCAACACCACAATCTCTACTAATTATTAGAAGTATTTTGTTGTCGTACCTCCTGGAAGAGATGCGCCCGGGATACCTCGTCGAGTTTACTCTTGTCGATAACTTTGACGGCGACCTTCTCGCCGGTGAACACGTGCCTGGCCAATTTAACAACGGCAAAGTGTCCCCGGCCAAGGGTCTCCTCTAGGTCATAGAGACCAGCAATCTTGCCGCCGTCGTAGCCGTGGTGTCGACGGGCGGCCGACGGGGTTGCCGAGCACGAGGGGCTGCTCGAGTGCATTGGGGGGCCCAAATGACCCGAGAGGGATCCCAAGCCGCAGCCCGTCTTACCCTGGCACCGTTGCATACCGAGGCTACTAAAAACAAACAAACAAAACAAACTGAGCACACGTCACTAGTAGACAACCGGCAAGTACAGTTAGTTAGTTACCTGCTAATAATAATAAATATATATACTAAGGAAAAGAGGAAAAATACTCAAGACGGAAGTGATAAGATATATATAGGTAGTAATTATCTATAATTCTGTTTTTGTTTTTAAGGTTCCGTTTAAAAAGGAAAACGGGACCTTATTAATGTACCTAGTAAACTAAATAAGAAACAAAGGAATTATTATTTAACGGGTCATAGTGGTGTTTCACAAAGAGGAAATAAAATTAAAAAAATTAAAAAATCTTTTAAATTATTTTGGAGATTTTTTATTTATCTCTATACATATTTCGGGCTATGAACCCTTCATCAGGAGGTTATACAGAACACTGAATATAAAAATTTTTACATTGTATCGATGTTATTATAGTACAGGGCGAGTGGAGGGGGTGAGCCAATGGGAGTTGAAAGAATTGAGTGGTTGAATTTAAAGGTATGTGGAAGGTAGAAAAAGGGTTATTGAACGAATTGTCTGGACAAGGTCAGGTACATTTCAAATAGGATGTCTTAGTTCGAAATTTATTTGTATAGAATTCTGGGAATACCTGTTAAAGGAATTTGTTTAAGGGTTTTAGAATATATAAATTTAGACACAAGAAGCGGATTTGCAAGGTTAATTCGAAGATGAGAACAGTAGAACAAATGTTTAGTAAGGAATGAATGAATTTCGGTTAGATTTGGTTTATTAATAGATCAATTATTGTTGATTTAGTGGTTTCTAATTGGTTATTGAGAATGGGTTCATTGCGGGCGATTGCTTTCTTGATTTCAAGGGATTCTAATAAATCTAGTTTGCGTCCTTTTGGGGAGAAATGTAGAATAAGGGGGCTTTCATTAGATGGGGAATGATTGTTATCAAATAGATGTTCAGCAAAAGCTGAAACGTAACTTAATGGTTGGGGATTAGGTTTGTCACTGTTCAATTGTAGTTGTTTCAGTGATCTCTTGTGTTCGACGATACGGTTGTTGATGGATCTACCAGTTTGTCCTATGTAAAAAGCTCCACAGTCACATTGTAATTTATAGACGCCACTTTTTTCTTTGGGATCAATTTTATCTATTTTATTGTTTACTAAATAGTAGGCTAAGTTATGTCTATTATAGAGGGCTGGGGTAATATCTAATTTTGACAAAGTATTGGTTATAGGGTTGGTAAAATTATTGGAATAAAAAGGAAGTTTTTTGTATATTTTAATGATTGTTGGGCTAATGGCATATAGGCGGGTTGAAATTTGTTTGGAAATGATTTTATTGTAAATATTATTTATAACCTGACGGGGGTAATTGTTATTTTCAGCAATTTTATGAATAACTGTTAATTCATGTTTATAATCTTCGATGTTTAGTGGGATATTGATTAGTCTATGGAACATAGCGTAAAATGCGGAGCATTTGGTGTTGTATGGATGATTGGAAGAATATGGGATAACTGTGTCCGTGAAACTGGGTTTCCTGTAAATTTGATATTTTATATTGTTGTTGTTAATGGTGATTTGAAGGTCGAGAAAGGGGATGGTTTTATTGCATAATTCACTTGTAAATTGAATTTTTGGATTTAAAGAATTTAGGTATGTTTCAAATGGGGCGATTTGTCTCAATGTACCTGACCATACTACTAGGATATCATCTACGTACCGTTTCCAGAACTCTTTCAACTCCCATTGGCTCACCCCCTCCACTCGCCCTGTACTATAATAACATCGATACAATGTAAAATCCCTATATTCAGTGTTCTGTATAACCTCCTGATGAAGGGTTCATAGCCCGAAATATGTATAGAGATAAATAAAAAATCTCCAAAATAATTTAAAAGATTTTTTAATTTTTTTAATTTTATTTCCTCTTTGTGAAACACCACTATAACCCGTTAAATAATAATTCCTTTGTTTAATATGTTTCACTATAAACCAACACCGCTTTCCCTAAACTTTATTGATAATGCTAGTGAAGCACAACAAGCGGTGATCTACAGAAGATTGAAGATAAGAATTGAACGTTCCAGCAGTCATATTTGGTTTCTCTCATGCTGCATTAAGAAAAAATTTTCCCCAAATACATCCAGGTAAAAATTAAATCCACCTCTCCAAACGCTCATAAAGCTGATCTCAGGAGGCGCTCATTGGAGGCAGTCTTTGATCATACCTCAACATATATATATAACAGACTAGATACATCTCACGAGGCGCTCTTTGAAAACAGTCGTTGAGACATCTCACGAGGCGCTCATAGAAGACAATCGAGAGAGTCCTTGAACACACTATCTATGCAAACAGGAGATCTCTCACAGACATTCCTCGGTGATACCTCTCCATAGATATATCTCACGAGGCGATCTTTGAAAGGGTGCCTTGAGGCGAGGCTCTCGATAACAGAACGCAACTGAGAGAGTCGTTCAAGCACACATCTCTCAATATACAAGTTGACAACGCAACTCCTAGGCGGTGATCCAGGAAACACCTCTCTATAAACACGTCCAGAACAAATCTCAACAGGACTGTCTTCGATAACACACGTCGATATAGACCTTTATCGAGGACGCCTAGCTCATTCCTACGGCCGTCACCACCAGAGCGTAACCACCATCTTGTATTTTCTCTTTAACAAAAATCTATATCTGCTGATATCAAGCGGCGATTAAATACATTTACATTATCAACAATAAATGATTCTAACATGATCTCTATTATTATTGAGAATTACTAAATCCTGCTTGTCCATCTAATTTCCCTTGTTCCTATTTTTTGTTATAATTTTTAATATAAGAAATTTCCATAATCCATTTTTATTTTAATTTCATAGTAAATCAATTAATAGTAAAATCAGTCAATTTAATTAAAGATTTCAAGCATCAAGAGAGTTAACCCTGAGTTTACACCCACCAACCAAATAAAATAGCCCTCCAACAATCAGATTTTCATTATACCCACTGCAACCTGTTGTTTGATATATTCACCCCCACACATTCCATTAAAAATTCAATACAACTGGTAAAATTCTCTTGATCAAATCAAAATATATAACTCATACAAATTAATTTCATTCGATGTTAAAAATCTATTCCCTTCCATTCCAATTATTGATCTAAAAAATATATTAACTCAATTTCTAAAGAAAAATATCCAGGACCCCCAAAAAATAATAGATATTCAAAAACTAATTAACCTATGTCTAGATCAAAATTATTTCCTTTTTAATAACACTTTCTACAAAACAATCGATGGACTTCCGATGGGAAGTCCATTGAGCCCATTATTAGCTGAAATCTACATGTCACACCTGGAGGATACTATTTTAAGCCCCAGCAACAGCCATTTCCAACATATAAAGTTCTGGAAACGGTACGTAGATGATATCCTAGTAGTATGGTCAGGTACATTGAGACAAATCGCCCCATTTGAAACATACCTAAATTCTTTAAATCCAAAAATTCAATTTACAAGTGAATTAGGCAATAAAACCATCCCCTTTCTCGACCTTCAAATCACCATTAACAACAACAATATAAAATATCAAATTTACAGGAAACCCAGTTTCACGGACACAGTTATCCCATATTCTTCCAATCATCCATACAACACCAAATGCTCCGCATTTTACGCTATGTTCCATAGACTAATCAATATCCCACTAAACATCGAAGATTATAAACATGAATTAACAGTTATTCATAAAATTGCTGAAAATAACAATTACCCCCGTCAGGTTATAAATAATATTTACAATAAAATCATTTCCAAACAAATTTCAACCCGCCTATATGCCATTAGCCCAACAATCATTAAAATATACAAAAAACTTCCTTTTTATTCCAATAATTTTACCAACCCTATAACCAATACTTTGTCAAAATTAGATATTACCCCAGCCCTCTATAATAGACATAACTTAGCCTACTATTTAGTAAACAATAAAATAGATAAAATTGATCCCAAAGAAAAAAGTGGCGTCTATAAATTACAATGTGACTGTGGAGCTTTTTACATAGGACAAACTGGTAGATCCATCAACAACCGTATCGTCGAACACAAGAGATCACTGAAACAACTACAATTGAACAGTGACAAACCTAATCCCCAACCATTAAGTTACGTTTCAGCTTTTGCTGAACATCTATTTGATAACAATCATTCCCCATCTAATGAAAGCCCCCTTATTCTACATTTCTCCCCAAAAGGACGCAAACTAGATTTATTAGAATCCCTTGAAATCAAGAAAGCAATCGCCCGCAATGAACCCATTCTCAATAACCAATTAGAAACCACTAAATCAACAATAATTGATCTATTAATAAACCAAATCTAACCGAAATTCATTCATTCCTTACTAAACATTTGTTCTACTGTTCTCATCTTCGAATTAACCTTGCAAATCCGCTTCTTGTGTCTAAATTTATATATTCTAAAACCCTTAAACAAATTCCTTTAACAGGTATTCCCAGAATTCTATACAAATAAATTTCGAACTAAGACATCCTATTTGAAATGTACCTGACCTTGTCCAGACAATTCGTTCAATAACCCCTTTTTCTACCTTCCACATACCTTTAAATTCAACCACTCAATTCTTTCAACTCCCATTGGCTCACCCCCTCCACTCGCCCTGTACTATAATAACATCGATACAATGTAAAATTTTTATATTCAGTGTTCTGTATAACCTCCTGATGAAGGGTTCATAGCCCGAAATATGTATAGAGATAAATAAAAAATCTCCAAAATAATTTAAAAGATTTTTTAATTTTTTTAATTTTATTTCCTCTTTGTGAAACACCACTATAACCCGTTAAATAATAATTCCTTTGTTTAATATGTTTCACTATAAACCAACACCGCTTTCCCTAAACTTTATAAATAAGAAACAAACGAGAAAGTGAGAAGGTATTCATTTTCTTTAAATTAAAATTTTAATCCGATAAATAATTATTCTGGGGCCGATCTAAAACCTTTAAACGATGTTTCGAACACTTTTAGACTTTTAGATTTTTTATTTTAAACTTCTATTCATTCTACAAATTTTAAGACCGGATTAAAAGTGGTCCTATATGATAATTACTATTTTTTTCGATTTTTGATTTTCTTTCAATAAACTAAAATACTAATTATTTATTTTAAACACCTGTTAAAATAAAAATCAATTCAAAATAACTAAAAAAAAAAAAGAGAACTCAATACCAAAAAGTGGTTTTAATAATGGTTAATATAGCGAATATTTTTTTTTCGAAATTTTCAAAAATCGAAAAAAAAATTAGTAATTATCATAGGATCACTATCAACCCAGTCTTAAAATCTGTAGAATCAATAGAAGTTTAAAATAAAAAATTATCAAAAAAATTGAAGAATACATACAGTTTCAAAAACAAGATTAAAATTTTCAAACTCAAAAATCTATATATATAAAATTAAGGTTTTGTCTGTACATTGCTCCAAATCACGCCAAATTTTGGTTGCACACGTTTCAAGCAAAGTTATGAACGAAAACAACCTCAACAAAATTCCTGTCTGTATGTATGTTTCCGTGGTTTCCGCGAAAAGTTGCTCACGATTCACGTAAAAACGGCTGAAGGGCTTATTATGAAATTTCATATTTATATCAGATGTCTTCTAACTTAGGTTTTTAGCTATATAACGTTTTGATATTTTGACCCCCAGAAGGGGGTTTGGGGGGGGGGGCGCACGGATGAAAATTATCAAATAACTACTAAACTATTAACCCTACGGCAAATTTTATAATGAACAAAGTTGTAGGGGATGTGATTTCTGACAAATTTTGTTTAAAAAATTTTCCCCAAAAAACCACCCAAAAAAAAAGGGGGGGGTGAAAAAATGTAAATTCTTGCCCTTGGAGCAAACTCAACCAAATTTTGTATACATAATCTCTGGGCCTCTAGAGAGCTAGAAATGCAAAAACTAACCACCCAAAATGGAGGTGTGGGGGGTCAAAAAATGAAAATTCTTTCTCTTGGGCCAAACTCAACCAAATTTTGTATACATAATCTGTGGGTCACTAGAAGGCTAGAAATGCAAAAACTGGGTGCGGAGGGTGGGGGTGGGTGAGGCGGAGTAGAGTGGGGGTACAGGGGGTGGTGCGGGGTGGAGTCCAGAGGGCATAGCGGGGGTGGGGTCCAGGGGGCTAGGCGGGGGTGTGGTGCGCAGGGTTGGAGGGCACGGGGTGGGGTCCGGGGTGGATTGGGTGCGAGGTCCGAGGTGGGTGGGGAGCGGGTGGTGGTGTAAGGGCGGGGTTGGGAATGGGTGCATGGTGCGCGGGGGTGGGGGGTATTGGGTTAGGGTGCGGAATGGAGTGTTGGGGTGGTGGTGTGGGGGCGGGGGCTAAGCATGGTGCGGGGGTGGGGGTGGGTGAGGGTGGGGGTTCAGGGGTTCAGATGAAAGTGCCTGTCATCTGATTGGCCATCCCGCAGGCCACAAGGTGAATTATAAAGTTTTACCCTTTGTCAACGTTTAAAAAGAGTTTACCAACCGACATACAACTGGCCCTAAGAATGTGAAATCTAAGCACTTACTCTTTGGTATGTTCGAGGACAAGTAGATCGTTATCAGTTCCGCCTTCTAATCGAATCACTTCTGCATCAAGAAGTTTGATTAAAGCTTCAGATTGATCTGAATCAACGGAAACTTTATCAAGTCGACCTTTATCAAGACATTCAAGAAATACAGCCACAGGTCTCTAAAAAAATCAAAAATATATTTTTATTATTAATATAAATATTTAAGAAAATAATAATAATGAAATGATTTTAAAATTATTCCTTTAATGCGTTTAATTGTTCATCTTTTCTTCGAATTGAATCTTCTGGGTGATATTTTACTTGAATCTATTTTAAATAAAAAATAATTATGTTAAACTCAATTAGAAAATAAATTATAGTTATCGGGGGCAAAGCAAAGTACATCAAAATATCACGCGAAAACAAGAGATATACCTCGTCAGCTTCCTTAAGGCACAATCTCGGTTTCACCAAGCTTCAAATTTAAATTTTAAAAAGTAGTTTAAAGGGATATAAATAATTAGGATGATGAAATAAAATCCAATTCATGAGAAAATTTATAAATTAAAAAATAATAATAATAATAATAATGAGAAAATAATAAAGTGAAATCAAAAAGGTTGTCCTCTGCTTGATGCAAATAAATATACAGATATAGTATAGTACCTGGCCACTGAGCGATGCTCGGTAACTTTTTGCTTCAGTTAAAATCTATATATTAATCCCCGGACCCCCACCTCCTGCAGACCCCCACCCCCGAAACCACTTCCCTCGCCCCCTCACCCCCTCCACCACCGCACCCCCACATCTCCCCACCGTCACTTCCACCCTCGCCCCCTCACCCAGTTTTTGCATTAGAAGTCTTGTAGTGGCCCACAGATTATGTGTATATATGTAGGTATACATGTATAGATATATAAATAAATACCGTATAATTTTTTTTAATTAAATAACAATTTTTGAGTTCATCAATTAAATTGCCAAATTCTAATACAGAAAAATACGCTTGTGAGATTTAAAATTCGATTTTTAATCAATTAAATTTTTTTTTTATAAATTTTATTAAACCAATTATTTTACATGAATTAATGTATACATTGTATTTTAGCTTCGACTCCGGAGATTACTTCTCCACCATCGAGTGTCCTTATTTATCTTTAGTCCTTGTTTTTAATAAGAGGAAAAATCTAATTAGATAAAAAAACCTCTTTTCCGATAATTATTTTAATTCCATTATTCCCCAATCAAATCGATTGGATTGAATTCCTCTCCTCTCTCCCTCCTCCCTTCCAATCATCAATTAAATTTTCTAACTTTTAATATACATAATAATATTTGTAATGATCTATTAGTGGAATTTAAAATTAAAAAAAAAAAAACAATTAAAAATTGAATAAAAATGTAAATATACATTTTTATCGAGACAACCACCTGTGAATAATTATTTCAATTAACAAAAAAAAACCATCAAAAACAACTTAGCCGAAGATGAGACCGTGACAGATCGAATGTCCAACACAAAACCCTCGTAACCCGTGAATTTCATCCAAATCGTTAAAACCGTTTTCGAGATCCCGATTGTATAGGTATGTATATATATACAAGATTTGCTCGTTTAATATAATAAAGATAAAGATAAGATACGATAATATATATATATATATGAAATATAAATATGTGTATTTACAATTTATTTATTTGAGACTATAGCCTGGCCTTCATCATCAGTTTTAATTATAATTATTTTATCTATTATTTCTAATTAAAAAGACTGATGATGAATGCCAAGCCTTCGAAATTAGTCTCAAACAAATAAATTATAAATATACATATTTATATTTGATATATAAATTATATATATCTATATATAAAAATCAATCTGTGTTGGTTGTTTGTTTCCAATGAACTTCGGCACCGTTTATCCGATTGAGATGAAATTTTGAACACATATTTATCACACTTTATCGGATGATAATGATATAGTTTAGCAAATTAATTTTTTTTATATAACAAAAAAAGAAATCCGATATGCTTCAGGTTATAAATATTTAAAGAAATTACCTCTTCAAGAAAAATTTCAACTACTTCAGGTTTTGGAGTATCTGGAATTGATTCAGACGAAGGAATGCTAATATTGTCCTTAATATCATCAGTATCAATAGTTCCACACAATTCTTCCACAGTATTATTATCTTTAATTTTAATTTCTTCTTTATTTTCAACTAAAACATAAAGGAATAAATAAATTGTATATTAAAAAATTTCAAAATTTAACTATACCGGGTGAGTTTTTTATCTTGAGACTGTCTTATAACTCAAAAACAGTTCATTATAAGAAAAATAGTTTCAAATAAAAGTTTATTTATATCAAGGGGGAAACTAAACTATGCTATTGTTTGGCGACGTAGGACAAGTTTTCAGGGGTATATGTCAAGTTCTGTTTTTACTTTATCCAATGCGAAGCATGGGGAAAGTATTGTAATCAGTCTCGCGGCAAGCACGAGCTCCAAGGGTCCTCAGGTAAAGACTACGGAACCCATGGACTCAATTAAAGTCACAAATTGTTTATTATTCAATTAGGTTGAATTTTAGCACGTGACGGTTTTGCCAAAAATTACATGGGGGTCTCGTCGAGAAAAGTGCGATTTTTTCATTTAGTGCGTGTGGATGTATGGATGGATGTTATCGTTTTTTTGGCCCACGATTTTTTCCACACCGTTACACCGATTGAAATGAAATTGCAAACCTACCATTAGTTTAACAAAATGAAGCGCTGATTAGTTTTTTAATGTGTAATGTTAATATTTCGTCGTTTAGTTGTAACTAAATAAGCTAATAATTATTTTATACCTTTTAGTGTATTTTATTTGTTGCATTTAATTTTTTGAAGTTGGTTTTATTTTTTTCTTAAAAATTATTTTTTGGTAATACAATATAACTATCAACTGGATTGACACGAGAAATAAGCTTGTTTAAACTCAAGAATTTTAAGTAGTTCTATTAAGTAGAAAATAATCTTTTAAATCTGAGTATAACGAAGTTTTAATATCATTATTATACACGTATTTTATTTGTTGTGACTTTTCAATTTAATAATTATTTAATCATTATCATTTGCTAATTAAGTTAAATAATTGTTAAAAATAATTATTAAGATTTTTTTTTAGATCTAATTTATTCATGTATTTTGTTTATTTGATGTCTTATAAAAAATAGTTCATATGAAAGTTGTTAAGTTTTTTTGTAGATTAAGTAGATATATAGAAAAATATAGGGTTCCATTTAAGAAACAGAACTTGACATTGAAATACCCTTGAAAGCTTGTTCTACGTCGACCAACAATAGCGTAGTTTAATTTCCCCCTCGATATAAACAAACTTTTATTTGAAACTTTTTTCCATTTAATACACTGTTTTTGAGTTATAAGACTGTCTCAAGATAAATAAACTGCAACGGATCGTTGCTAAACTTTATCCAAATTCATTTGAAATATTAATATGTTTGTTCTTTTATTATTAATCAGATATCACTTGCAATTTGTAGTTCATATTGAAATTAATTCAAAAATAATTCTCATTTAAGAGTCGAGGAATAACCATTCTACATTGGATTTTTGACGTTTCGGTTTTTATTGGTAACCATTGCTGTATTAGATAAGAATCGATCGTTATTTTTGATTTTAAGTCGATTCCTCCATGTCTCCAGCAATGGTTACCAATAATAATCGAAACGTCAAAAACCTAATGTAGAATTGTTATTCCTCAAGTACTAGATGTGAATCAATCGCTATTTTTGATTTTAAGTCGATTCCTCCATGTCTTCAGCAATGGTTACCAATAAAAACCGAAACGTCAAAAATCCAATATAGAATGATTATTCCTCAAGTACTAGATGAGAATCAATCGCTATTTTTGGTTTAAAGTCGATTTCTCTATGTCTTCAGCAATGGTTACTAATAAAAACCGAAACGTCAAAAATCCAATATAGAATGGATTATTCCTCAAGTATTAGATGAGAATCAATCGCTATTTTTGATTTTAAGTCGATTCCTCCATGTCTTCAGCAATGGTTACTAATAAAAACCGAAACGTCAAAATCCAATATAGAATGATTATTCCTCAAGTACTAGATGAGAATCAATCGCTATTTTTGGTTTAAAGTCGATTTCTCTATGTCTTCAGCAATGGTTACTAATAAAAACCGAAACGTCAAAAATCCAATATAGAATGATTATTCCTCAAGTACTAGATGAGAATCAATCGCTATTTTTGGTTTAAAGTCGATTTCTCTATGTCTTCAGCAATGGTTACTAATAAAAACCGAAACGTCAAAAATCCAATATAGAATGATTATTCCTCAAGAACTAGATGAGAATCAATCGCTATTTTTGGTTTAAAATCGATTTCTCTATGTCTTCAGCAATGGTTACTAATAAAAACCGAAACGTCAAAAATCCAATATAGAATGATTATTCCTCAAGTACTAGATGAGAATCAATCGCTATTTTTGGTTTAAAATCGATTTCTCTGTCTTCAGCAAAGGTAACGGATAAGAAAACAACGCAGTTGCTATGGTTACTCATAAAAATTCCTCCCAAATTTTTAGCATTTCACAGAGAGAAGCCTATCCATTCTTACTTAAGCAAGGCTAAATGAGCTATATTAAAACTTTCAAATGAATAAATTTTAAAGAATTTAAAAAATTAAAAAAGTACCATCTTACTCTAGAGTAAAGTACTTTAAAATAAAATTTTACTAAAAACTTTATTTAACCTTTTTTGTGGTCCTCAAGGTACTTAATTAGGATATTAAATTTCATCAAAATTGGTTAAGTCATTTTCAAGATATTTAGAAAAAACTAAAAAAGTACTGAAATAAAGTACTAATGTTTGTGGACCGATATGTACCAAAAACTAATCAGCGCTTCATTTTGTTAAACTAATGGTAGGTTTTCAATTTCATTTCAATCGGTGCAACGGTGTGGAAAAAATCGTGGGCCAAAAAAGCGATAACATACATACATACATCCATACATCCATCCATCCGCACGCACTAAATGAAATAAACTGCAACGGATCGTTGCTAAACATTATCCAAATTCATTTGAAATAATAATATGTTTGTTCCTTTATTATTAATCAGATATCACTTGCAATTTGTAGTTCATATTGAAATTAATTCAAAAATAATTCTCATTTAAGAGTCGAGGAATAACCATTCTACATTGGATTTTTGACGTTTCGGTTTTTATTGGTAACCATTGCTGAAGACATAGAGGAATCGACTTAAAATCAAAAATAGCCATCGATTCTCATCTAATACTTGAGGAATAACAATTCTACATTAGGTTTTTGACGTTTCGATTATTATTGGTAACCATTGCTGAAGACATGGAGGAAACGACTTAAAATCAAAAATAACGATCGATTCTTATCTAATACTAGAGGAATAACCTTATTGAATTCCATTTTTGATGTTTTGACTATTAATGGAAACCTCTACTGAAAATGTAGAAGAATCGACTTAAAATCAAAAAGACTAAATTCTTTTATGGCAAACCACTCAAACTCAAAATACCAGCTTTAAACTAGAAAATTCTTAATTTCTCGAAAAACTTCCTTCCTAGATTAGAAATGCTGATATGTTTCTATAATAGATAGAAACTGTTGAATATGGTTCCCAATTAAGTCAATAAAGAAAAAATTAATGCAGGATTATAATTTTACTTTAGAGTTTCAGTAATATACGCATATAGCATACGCGATGCAAATTATCTTCTTTCCAATAAAACCTTAATTATTTTCTTAAATTTTTTCTAATTTGCATTACAAGTCTAGAAAATTCTTCAAAATGTAACTGTAGATCAGCAGTTCTTATTGAATTGATTAGAGACATTACTAAATCAACTTTCTGATTATTATTATTATAATTTTTAATGTATCTATATTTATGCAAAATAAAGTGTAATGTTTGTTTAATGGAAAGTTATTAATTAAGAAGTAATAATAGTAATAGTGTATATCTGGTTTCCTACCGCTTCAAAATTTATGACCTTAAATATTATCAATTCGGTATAAACATGTAATAAACCCCTATTTCAACCCCTATTTCAAGCCGGTAAAAATATAAAACTAAAAATATATATCTGAATTACTAAATATTTGATACATTTTGAATAAATAAAACAATTAAAAATACTAAAAAACCATCATCATAATATCTAATTAAATAAATATTAATATCATAAAGATATAAGATAAATTAAACACTTACCCTCATCTGAAAGTTCACTTCGTTGGTCAAGTAAAGCAGGAGGAGCAGATTCATTCCTTCTCGTTAATATTGCTTTAGGTTCCACCTCAAAACGAAGAAGTGTAAGGCCAGCATATGTTATTATGCGTCCTCCATCTTGAGGTTGTCTTGGATGATGTGTAGAAGTTTGATTTGGATGTAAATTAAGATGTGCTTTTGATAATTTAATTTTTGGACTTTGTTCTTCGGACTAAAATTAATGTGTTTTTAATTAATTAAATGTTCAGATTCAAGATTTCAAAGAAATAGCTTTAACATACCTGTAGCCCAAATTATTTAAATTTTATTCAAATTCCGACGTTTCGGAAACTTTTTCTCTCCTTCTTCAGGGTATTGAATAGTTATTGATGGGTGAGTATAACTCTGTTCCCATTTGTCTCTCTTTTCAGTGATAGCAACAATATTATTACAACTAAGTACACTTATGATATAATGTTGAAAAGTATTATAATAATATTGTTGCTATCACTGAAAAGAGAGACAAATGAGAACCGAGTTATACTCACCCATCAATAACTATTCAATACCCTGAAGGAGAGAAAAGTCTCCGAAACGTCGGAATTTAAATAAAATTTAAATAAGATTGCCTTTCATTATAACCTACTTATTAAACATTACTATAATTTTTATTAATAATTATTCAATCTAATTGTAAGTAGTGTATATACATTTGTAATGCTTTCTTTTGAAGTAGTTGTTTTCCATTATTTTTATAATAAAATTAATTCTTAAAATGCATGTCTCTATAAATCTCTTATTAAAAAATAAATAAATAAATAGCAATAAGGGGGATAATAATCTTTAGTTTAGGAAACATGGTCATGAAACGGATAACTGTAAAATTTGTTCCGAATCCTGATAAAGGGTTCTCTATTTCGGCGTCCAAAATATCCCTCCGCGTTTCAAATAGATTTTGTAATTTTCAAAATTTGAGAGAAGGGGATTTGGGTTGCCAAATCATCCCGTGATTTTACGTTGTCGCGATGATAGAAGCCTGTCTTTGGAGCTTGAATTTTTTGACGACTGGGGCGAAAATAAAATTCACAAAATATCATGCTTAAATAAATTTTAAAAAGGCCTATTTAATAAAACTATACTTGATGAGGTGCGCGAAATTTTTGTTTATCAGCACTTTATGATTGGCAAAATGTCCTATATTTTCTTTGACTTTGACGATTCGACGAACTGTAGAGATCAACAAACTCTGCCTACATATTAAATTTCAATAATACTTTTAAGTTTATGGGTACAGAGGCAATGAATTCTCATCAAAGTATTCCGATTTAGACTTTTGAGTTATGGAATCCAAATAGTAACAAAATTAAATGGTCGATGTCACATTATTATATAATTACCTCATTATCTCTGCTTTCTTTCATTTTCCTTTTACATAAACAATTGCCTGAAATATTAAAAATTATTAGTAAAATCAATTAGAAATTAATAATTTATTAATTTAATGTAAATTCATACCCATTTTCTGTTGTTTTTTTTTAATTTTTTTTAAAATTATTTCTATCTCGTTTTTTTTTTTGTTCTATCGTTTTTAGCCTTAGAACTGTGGCAACCTACTCATTGTTGGAATTAATTATATAGACTTCAAGTAAACATGCCGTTGCTAAGATTCGATACAAGAGTGGGCTAGAGATATCATCACATACTATTAAATGGCATTTGTGCCTGTATCTGTTTATTTATACTTATATTTCGTCCCCCCAGGCTTGTCTGTATGTCTGTCCCCCTAGAAATATTCAATCAAATAACTCCTAAACTTTTGTCTCTACGACAAATTCCATTAGATTCAAAATTGTAGAGGATGTAATTTTTGTTTAAAAAATTTGGATAATAACCACCCAAAATGAGGTGGGTCAAAAATGAAAATTCTAGTTGAAAATTCATGTTGAAAAAAAATTTCCAAAACTTTTTATTTAGAGGACATAATAAATTGCATATTTGCACTTCAACATAAAAAATCTTGATTAATATTTCCTTAAATACATATGTACTTAGATTGTTCCTTTCTAAATTTGAGAGGAAACAACATTTTTTGTTCTTTTTAAAAAAATGTTACCAATGAAAAAGAGAGAAATTCAATCGCAAGATTCTAAAGGTCTTAGCACAGACTCTTTCCTGTGCCTACTGGTTAGCACTAAGAGACGAAATAATGTTTATATCTTATTATCTTGACTTGACCCGAAATATATACCTATTGATTCTTGCTCATAAGCAATATATCTTTACTTTACCATACAGGGTATGGTCAAGTATTGTAATCGTGCATGAAAAAAGCGGTTTTTTTCCTTCTTTTTTTTTCGAAATATTTCAAAAACGGCTGAAAGTATTGAGCAAAACCATGGCATTTCCTTCTAAAAAAGCTCTAATAAGTGAACATCGAAAAAATTATATTTTTTGAGAAAATAATTGTTTTGTCAAAATGTCTGTTAGTCTGTCTGTTAGTTAGTCTGTGCGTTACCAAATATTTGTGGACGAGCTAGCTCAAAAAAGTCTGAACAACGCAAATTTCACACTTAGTTTTGGTCCATAGAGATTAAGAGCTGATTAGATTTTGCTGCATATCGAGGGGGGTGGAGGGGGGTTAAAAATTAAAAATCTAGCCTATTTCAGCAAACTCAACCAAATTTTGTAAACATAATCAGTGGGACCCGAGAAGTCTAAAAATGCAAAAACTAACTGCCCAAAATGGGGGGGGGGGGTGTAGGGTCAAAAAATCAAAATATAGGCCCTTGTACCAAACTCAACCAAATTTTGTATGCATAATCAGTGGGACCCCAGAGGTCTAAAAATGCAAAAAACTAGGCCCCCTACATTATTATAAATAATTTTATGGGCCAGGTTATATGGTAAAGTCAAGTGGATGGCCACATCAGAACACGTCAGCTTATTAATTTTAAGAAATTACTAACTTTACTAAAGAACTAAATTAAATGCTGACCTAGATTCTATTAAATTACTGTATGAAATAATATTTCTTAAGAAATAACGAGAGATTGTCGTCTACTAAAACCGAGCTATTATTTATAATAATGACTGGAGAATTGATGGGGGGAAGCCCAAGGATAATTAATTTAATTTAAGAAACAAATTCTATTGATGTTTCTGTTAAGAAAGAGCAAATTTCGAGAACTGCTGAAGGAAAGAAGAAGAAAGTATTCTGTATGTTTCCTTCGTTGACCCTTTTAAACCCTGAATCTGGCCCGGGTAAAGGGCGATTGGAGCGATTGGGCCCCGTATTTGAAAGTGCCCCGCGTTACCATCAAAATGAACAAAATTTTTTTCGAAATTTAAAGCAAATTGTTTTTGACGATAATGGATAAATTCTGAATTATTCAAATAATTTAAAAAAATATTTATTTTTATTTATTATTATTTATTTTTGCTGGATGAAATTTATTAATGTGTTTATTATTATATAATATATAGTTTATAATATAGAAAACTGATACCCGTAAAAGTTCATGTCAAATGTATTGAATTTAATCGGGATAGTCCAATATTAGAGATTTTGCACTACGTACGTATACTACTATGCAGGTATAAGCACGCGCAACTAGTTGCTATATATATACTGAATTTGAATTTTATTTAAATATTTTATATATAGAGAGGGCCCCGCAAAAAAAAAAAAATCCAATCGGGCTCCGCACCTATTCGATCCGGCCCTATTCTTCTTGGCTTCTATCGATTCTCCATTGAAATTCTACCAGTCTCTCCAAAAATAAAATACTTCTAATATGTTATGGACAATTTTTTATTCCACGTGAGCAGTGTGGTGGTATTGACCCCTTGGGAATCGAACCCCAAAAGCTCGGGGTTATAAGTCGACAATATTTCGTGATTTCTTTAGAAATTTTAAGTCTCCTAATATCAACAAATTGAACTTTTATGAGAATATTTATATTGAGACTGTTTATGAAGGCAAGTCTCAAAACTCAATATAAGATAAATTAATTAAATGGAATTATTCGATATTATTAGTTTGAGATTTACAATTTAACCAAACATTCAAATAGATTATCTATTTTCAAAACTATCAAATAAATTAAAGAATTGAAAAATATCTTAATGTTACAAGGATAAAGAAAAAAAAGGAAAAAAGATAAATATAATAGTTAACTTTAGGCTGCTGATTAGAATTCAAATTAATACTCATGATTTATAATTGGATAAAAGACAATGAGAGATTTTTATATTAAAAAAAATAAAAAAAAGATGGACAAACAAATGTCGAAAACATGTATAAAGAAAAATAAAGTTTTAATAATTTTTTTGATTTTAAGACGAAATCATTTAAATAAAAATTTTTAAGAAAAAAATAAAAACCGACTTCAAAAAATTATATGCAACAAATATAAAAATACACTAAAAGGTATAAAATAATTATTATCTTATTTAGTTACAACTAAACGACGAAATATTAACACGAAATTACTTTTTAAAGTCGGTGCCAAACAAACTATACCTATAAGCGAGCGTACCCGCCAAACGTACTAAGTAAGATCCAGTCGAGTGCGATTCATAAAAGGTATATGTTTGGCACCAACTTCAAAAAGTAATTTCGTGTTAATATTTCGTCGTTTAGTTGTAACTAAATAAGATAATAATTATTTTATACCTTTTAGTGTATTTTTATATTTGTTGCATATAATTTTTTGAAGTCGGTTTTTATTTTTTCTTAAAAATTTTTATTTTTCTCTTTTAGTGATGTTATTAATAGTGATTATATCATCAGAACTTGACCAAATTAATATGACACCATCCCTAAGACACCCCCTTTCCGGATAAAAAGAACCATCGAAATCGGTTCATAAACAAAGAGGTTAGGTCTAAACAAACCTAAACAAACCTAATAAAAAAGGTCTAATACCTATGAAAAAAATCGAAAAAAAAATGGGACCAATCGGAAGCTAGACTGGACCCAATGCAAAAAAAATTTTCAAAATCGGTTGAAAATTGGCGGAAATATGAGGTAACATAGGCACAAAAAAAAAAAAAAAAAAAAAAAAAAAAAAATTCAATCGAATAGAGAACCTCCTCCTTTTTTGAAGTCGGTTAAAAAGTAGACGATTATTTCTGTATATAAATTATTAATTATTCAGACTCAGCTAAATTCAAAAGAAATCATGGATATTAATTTAAAATTAGCTAGGCAAAGTTATATATAGATTAAGAATGCACCAATCAATAGGAGAAACTTACTATTAGGAGAAAAGATCCTAATCCTAGTGGTAGCAGATGATGGAGGATCAGCTCACAGGAGATGGAGATTTCCAGAGAAGAAGAATTAATCTAAAAAGAGCAAATAAAATAAATAAATAAGAGGGTAGAAATGAATATGTGCAAGAAGGAGGGAACTTATAGGTGAGGCGTAAAGATTCAAGGGCCATGAGGTCTCTTGTTCCATGCGTTGGACCCGAATGTGGTTTAAAAAAAATTATGTCAAGAAAAGATATTTTATATTTAAAGGTTGCTTTTAATAACCGAGGATTAAATGGAAGGCAATCAGTCCACAGGTATATACGAGGGGTGAACCGCGACCTAAAATCGTGTACACCTACTTCCACTTCCAATTTCATTTCCAAGTAGAAGACAATAGATTATCTAATAAATTCCAAAGTAATTCCAAATAATTCCAAAGACGGTGTACACCTAATTCCAATCGCGGTTCAGCCCTCGGGTATATATAAAGATGATTCCCAACTAAAGGAAATTTATTGGAACCTTTTCTTTTTATACTTTTGAACCGGAATTTCGGATGATCTTCGCTCCCTCTTCAGAGTTTAAAAGGTCAATGAAGGAAGCATGTAATAATTTTCCTTCATTTGAACTCTGAAGAAGGGGGAAAGATGATTCGAAATGTCGATTCAAAAGTATAAAAAGAAAAGGTTCCAATATATTTTCTTTTGTTGGGAATCATCTTTTATTTCCCCTTGGACTGATTGCCTTCCATTCAATCCTCAGTTCTATATCTATTTGTCTGTCTGAATGAAAATTCTACCCCTTGAAAGCCTAGACCAGTGTACGATACTCAACCTCACCCATAAAATTTAAAAAATATAAAATTCTAGGTAGATTTCACAAATAATATATATATATATATATATATATATGTGAAACAGACCAAGAATTTAAAATTTTTTTAAATTTTCGTTACTTTATTATAATAAACGAGCTTTTCGTGCGTGCCTTCGGCACGCCCTCGAAGCTCGGCCCTCCGGGCTGGTGCCCTGGCGGGCGGCGTCTCGGTCCAAAAATTTTATTCCTCTTAAAAAAACACACTCCAAATGTATACCTGTAAACTCCCGAAAATACATACTCTCTTAAAAGTTTCGCCTCATTTTCGTCCTGACACAGCTACAGAAATGAGGCTCTAGATATGAATCTGGGAGTATTTTTTTTTCTATTATCTACAGCATTATGATATTTTTTGTGTGGAAATATGTAGAATTATTTAAATAAGTGAGATCGTGTGAGGAGGAGAATTATATTATATCATTTTTTTAAAATTTGGGATCGATAATTTAATTTAATTTAATGCCATGTCCAACTCCCTACGATTCCTTTAATATATGTGTGTATGTTTATTTGCATCAAGCAGAGGGCAACCTCTTAATGTCTCTCTATAAATCAACAATCCTGCTACTTTCGGCAAAATAAAAACTTTTCAATTGGATTTCTAGTAGTCTCATTATAAAGAATTCGAATCTTGTTTATTTTATAAAACATTAAATATCTCGAAACTTACAATCAATGACTTAGAGCACTTTTACAATTATGGACACATATTTTCAACATTTTTTGAACTTTCCTTAATTGAGATATCTTGGGTATCGGAATCCAGACAGAAATAAAATCATGATTGAAAATATTTATTTTTTTTATCTATTAGACATTTTTAAACACAATGATTTTTTTTGGAGTGAATTCAATACTGAATACTAGGTACCGAGTAATATATATCAATTTATTCACATCTATGAATCATCCATCCTCTTTTAACCGACTTCAAAAAAGGAGGAGGTTCTCAATTCGCCTGAATAAGAAGCAAAGCGAGGAATGATTGTTTCTTAATAATAAATATATAATATGATATACTTACTTCCTTTGCATAATGATGGTAAGTAATCGCAGTATATGCTTTTCTCTTCAATTTGAACACAATTTTTGAATGATAGAGATGATTTTAAAATAGAAGCCAAATGCATTTAAGAGAGAGAACCAGTTTTCACAGAAGCCAGCCATAATTGAGAGGAATGAATCTGAAAAATAATAAACAATTGTTTTAATAAAATGGAGATGAAAATCTTGATTTTCTGTCAATTTCAACCAAATAATTGGGGATATGGGATGAGAGACATTTAGAGAGGTCTAACAGCTGGCGGGGGACAGAGTCGAGTGGAGACGGATTGTTGCATCAAACCAGTCTTAGGGCTGTATACTCAATGATGATGATCTGTCAATTAAGGTAGTTGTTTCGCTACAATACTAGCAAAAAGTTAATGCTAGAGTATATAGAACAGACAATAAGGATTCATGGTTCATAAGCCCAAAACTTTTTGATATTTTATGTACCAATTCTAGCCAATCCCGTGCTCGTTTGACAAATTTGGCACCATTGAATATTTTTATATTAAAATGACAGATAAAATACATTTTATAGGTCGATTTATTTTTATAAAAATCGTTTTGTTATTTTTTTAACAAATATAATCAACGCCTACGTTACACCTTATGAAAATTATAATTTTGAAAAAATCTAGCCCATGCGCGCTTTATACATCTTTCGCTGGTTAAATAAATGCGCTGTTGCCAAATTGTTTTAGTGTACATTTTTCATTATTTATTCTTTATTATATCAGAAACTGTGTTGTAACTATGAATCAAAATTGTCTTAAAATATGTATTGGTTATTGTTTAATGTTGGTTTAGTTTTTTATAAAAATGGTAAGAAGGGTTTCTTAATTATAATTAAATATGTATGTAAATTTTCCAATATCCCGTATAGTGCAATGTTAAAGAGCCGGAAAAACTCTATTTTTGAAATTTAATATCTCCGGAACTGTATTGTTCATAAATTTCGTTTTGCCACCAATCGATGCAGAAGTATTTAAATAATAATCTGTCTAAATTTCAAAAAAATCGTAAGAAAACGCATTTGGAAGAACAACTACCTTAAGATATTGATATAAGCATTTCAGTTTTCAGGTAGAGTCAAAGAATATTCCTACTTGGTTAAGATCGATCAAAAAATGTATATAAAATAATAAAAGGAGCAAAGCCAGAAATGATTTTTTTTAATAAATATATTATAGAGTGACCCATCCAGTAGTTGATCGAATGTTCAAATTTTCGTGTTATTTTCAGTCGGAAACAACTATTTTCTCTCGGCCCATTGAAAAATATATTTAGTAGTTATGATTTAAATGTTGTCAACTCAGGTTGTTTCACATATCGAAGAACCAACTAAAACCAGCAAAACAAGAAATCTTTTTTCGGTTCATGAGTTGCAATACTTTTAAAAAATGTAATTTTTTAATTTCCATTGTGTCTATTAAAAAATAATAAAAAAATAAATAATAATAAAATAAAATATAAATAAAATTATCAAAATGTGTTATTTTACCTCCTTTGAAATCATTGGATTTGACTTTGATCAAAAATTGGATTCGCCCGATCAACTACTGGAACAAAATTTCTATTATTATTTTTTTAATTCTATTGTTTATGCTCTTTAATAAGGCCTGAATTTTATATTCTCCTATGATTGGACAGTGTGTATGTTTATTTGCATCAAGCAGAGGACAACCTCTTTGTTTCTCTTTGTGAATCAACAACTCTACTACTCTCGGCAAAACAAAAACTTTTCAACTGAGTCAAAGACTTTTTTACTTAGGGAAAGTGGTGTAGGTTTTAGGTGAAACATGTTATTAATTAATAAAGTAAAGGGTGTGTAGTTTCACAGTGAATGAAATAAAACTCAAAGAGATTTATACAAACTCAATATATTTCGCATTATTATTAGTCCATCATCAGGAGTTTACGAGTTAAAACAGTTTTAACTTGTAAACTCCTGATGATGGACTAATAATCCGAAATATATTGAGTTTGTATAAACCTCTTTGAGTTTTATTTCATTCACTGTGAAACTACACACCCTTTACTTTATTAATTAATGAGTCAAAGACTACTATATTCAAACTTATATATAAGTATTATCATTTCCGTCCATAATTTAATTTATAATTTCAAAGTTTATATTGGGAAAATAATGTGTGACATGACTATTTGGTAGGTAAACTATTGATACATGTATGTTTTTGGATTCTGACTGTACTTTTGTAAATTAATATCAAGAATGTTCTTATAATTATAGAAGCCCTGAAGAAGTCGGCAAAGTCGACGAAACGTTGGTGGATAAATAAAAAAGTCACACATAAAAAACTTGTCCTTATTTTCCCAATATAAACTTATATATAAGTTTGATCAAAAAATAATATGACGTAAGCTACATGACCCGTAAACTGGAAGAGGAATATAATAAATGGGGACTGGAAATAAACTTTGAAAAAACAGATTACCTGACGGTCGGGACAGAGGGGGAAAATCTGGATATCAATGAAAAGTGATAAAAAACTGTAAGGAATTTAGATATTTGGGATCTGTCTTTAGCGAGGAGCCAAACTGTGAGAGGGATATTAAAAATAAAATCTGTCAAAGTCGAAGAGCTATTGGGCAACTGAATGGGGTCTGGTGGAGCAAAGGGATCAAACAGGACACAAAAAAATATATATATCGGTCCATAGTGGAAGGCATAGCCCTATACAATTCAGAAACATGGGACATGAATAAGAAAAACGAAAAAAATTACAAGCGCTCGAAATGGATGCGATGAGAAGGAGTTGCAGAGTGTCGAGATTGGAGCATATCCCAAATACAACTATAAGGGACAAAATGAAAATGGAAAACGACATAATAGATAGAATAGAAAGGAAGAGATTAATATGGTACGGACACCTCAAAAGAATGCCGGAAGATAGGTGGCCTCATAAAATATGGACCTGGATGCCCACGGAAAGACGGAGGAGAAGAGGAAGACCGAGACGAACGTGGAAGCAGGGAGTAGATGAGGCAATGACCAGTAGGCAACTACAAGAGCAAGACATTCTGGATAGAGAGAATTGGCGTGTTGGGTGCGGAAAACGGCGCATGCTGTAGAACAAACCGCTTTATTACATTATATAAAAAATAATATAAGAAGAAGGATGATTTTAAAATAGAAACCAAATGTATTTAAGAGAGAATAATAATGTAATATAATGTAAGTAGGAAAATGGAGAGTTGAACCATGGTTAAGTATTTGAACCATGGTTAAGTATTTGAACCCCGGTTAAGTATTTGAACCGTGGTTTAGTATTTGAACAATGGTTAAGTATTTGAACCGTGGTTAATTGTGAAAACAGCTAATTAAATATGAAATTAACAAGGTAAACAGCTACTACCTTTGCATAATGATGGTAAGTGATCGAAGTATCCTTTTCTCTTCAATTTAAACACAATTTTTGAATGATAGAGATGAATTTAAAATAGAAACCAAATGTATTTAAGAGAGAGAACCAGTTTTCACAGCAGCCAGCCATAATTGAGAGTAATGAATCTGAAAAAATAATAAACAATTGTTTTAATAAAATGCAGATGAAAATCTTGATTAGGTATATGTCAAAAAAATGTATATAAAATAAGAAAAGAAGGAAAGCTAGAAATGATTTTTTTAAATAAATATATATATATATATATGATATACTACCAAGGGAGTACCCAGGTTGTGAGCTACTCCTATCCAGCATTCCATATAATAATTTAAATAAAAGTAGTTGAGTGTTTAGAATTTTGAATTCATTCAAAATTCGAAGGGCATGAGAATTACTTTTTCAAAATTGAATATAAAATAGCGAAGTCTACTTCCATCGACAATGTAAACTCTTATATTAAATTTTATGGTTTACTTTGAGATTGATAATCATTGAAAAGGTCAAATAATTATTAAAATTTAAATAAAGGAAAAAATAATAAAGTGTTATAAGTTGTACTTAAGCTTATGTTGGAAAAGAAGTTTTAACAAAAATGGGGCAAGATATAAAATTTGAAATGATAACCAAGTTACAAATTATTTAGAAAAATATATAGAATATATAAACTTACCATTATAATAAGTTTAATTAATTTAATATAGTTGATTTCTAATTAATTAGATGTCAAATAGGTGTGAGTTGAAGCAGCCATCTTGTTTGATTGCCAACCTAAACATAACAGAATAAATATAATAAATAAAATCATTAAATTCAAAATTAATTATATATATCTATAGTTAAAAATTAAGCGAATAATTAG
This sequence comes from Forficula auricularia, assembly GCA_024734495.1. Classification (NCBI taxonomy): domain Eukaryota; kingdom Metazoa; phylum Arthropoda; class Insecta; order Dermaptera; family Forficulidae; genus Forficula; species Forficula auricularia. Next base: position 107,054 of record JALMQS010000352.1, read on the forward strand.
GATATATATGTTTTTCATTCTACAAGAAAAATGCAGATTTTTATTTTAGGGATTTATTTATTATTTGTTTTGTAACCAGAGGCAAATATAAATTTATTCAATCAAAAATTAGAGGAAGCTAGAGCCACACTAGTAATAAATAATAAATTTAATTATACATTTTCCGTTTTATCCTGTATTATGTAAAATAAAGAGAATGGAGACTAGAGGAGACCCAACTCGGTAAAAACAGTGAAGCTGAAAAAGTCCGCAAAAATACTTTGCGCAGTAGCTATCTACTGAGCAAAATATTTGCCCGCTACTGTCCATAAACTTACTAATATTTTTGTTTGAAGTAATTTTTGCCCCCCCCCCCCCCCCCACACACAATCCCTCTTTTTTAGTAACTATCAATTTCACATAGTGAGTAATTTTCATAAGAGTGCATATGCGAAATTTCGTACAAACCGATTAAAGTGTCTAGAACTTATGTATACTTCGTATATTTATAATTATACTTTTTTTAACCCCCTCCCCATTTTGGCAATAGAAAAAAATATAAAATCTTTTTTATTATAGGTACATTTTATAGTAATTTAAACAATGGAGGGGCCAAATGCTCAACTATATATCCGGCATTTTAACTTCAGCTTAGCAAACAGGAAGTTGCTATTGAAGACATATGTATGGAGCATAGCCATGTACGGGTGTGAAACCTGGACAATTGGAAAAGCGGAGAGAAAGAGATTGGAGGCTTTCGAAATGTGGTGCTACAGAAGAATGATGAATATCAAATGGATGGATAAAATTACAAATGAAGAAGTTCTTGGAAGAATCGGAGAAAGAAGAACCTTGTGGAAGAGTCTGAAGAAGAGAAGAGGTCAGATGATGGGGCACACACTGAGACATGGGGGACTGCTTAGGGATATCTTGGAGGGGGAGGTGGGAAAGAAAAGGGGAAGGGGAAGACCCAGATTAGAATATTTCAACCAAATAATTGGGGATATGGGATGCCAGACATTTAGAGAGGTTAAACAGCTGGCGGGGGACAGAGTCGAGTGGAGACGGATTGTTGCATCAAACCAGTCTTAGGACTGTATACTCAATGATGATGATGATGATTTAACTTTAAGTAGTCTATTAATAAACTAGCCTATATGTATATATAGTATGAGACAAACTTTGAGGAGATATGAAAGATATCAAAACAAGTGGATTTTGTTAAGACCGAAAATAAGACCTTCAGTGAATCAGGTTACAGTTGTCGAATTTAGAGAAGTTAATCAAAAGGTAAACCATCTCATTACAGTTGATGAATACACTGACCCTATGGCAAATATTCTATTCTTGGTCTTTAAAGTAAAACATTTGAAAGCTATAAAGTATAGAGTATTGAAAACACTCCTCTAATCGACCATCCTTTCAAAAATTATCAACTTGTGTCATAAACACTATTAATATTGTTTATTTCTATCTAGCTGAAAAGATAAATTAAAAATTTAATATGAAGCAGGGATTTTAAAACGGCTCATTTAAAAAAATGACTTCTTTTAGTTTCCTCTATATCTTTAGAACACATCCAAGTTTATTTCTGTTTTTGGGACATCCTGAATATAAATAAGCATATTTAACATAAAATAGTATTAAAACTTTTAGAATCAAATTATATATAATTTGTGCATTGAACAGTTCACATAATGTTATTAATATCATTCATTTAATATTTTTATATGTATTTTTAAGTAGTTTAGCGTACATTACATCAAATAAGCATCCAATACATATATATAATTTGAAATTATATTACAATTTATAATATACGTTTTAGAGATTCAATTTTTTTCTAAATTATTTTGTTAAGGTAGTTCTTTCGTGACAATCCACACAAAAAGTTTTAGCCTCGTAACCACTCTATAGATATGAACGGTGCTAAAATTTTAGGTTTTTTTTTTAACGTGACTGTACTTCACACACTACTATATCTTCTTTATGAATGAATCATTTCCAAGCCATTGATCTTATACCTATACCCTCCACTAAAAATAATCGCCCAAATAAGCTTTTTTTTTTTTTATTTTTTATCAAAACTACGAGGTAAATAATTTCAATTTTTTTTTAACTTAGTCCAAATATATTATTCTAACAATTATTAGTTTTTCATCAAGATGTTGAAAGTCCTTCAATGAAAAATAAAATAAAATAATGATCATTTTTCCACCCTTTCCCAATCTACCATATGTAAAAAATTTCAATTTTAAATGCAATTATTTTATGTTTGGTGTGATATATCGTCTTCAAATTTTAACAGTATGTTTATTATGCTTTTAATGACTTATATTCCAAGTTTCGAAGACTTCTTGAATTTTTGCATTTGTGAAAGAACTACCTTAAGCTTTGTTTAGAGTAAAAAAAACAAAAACATTGAAGGATTGGCATTCATATGCGCAAATGGATTTAAAAAATATTACGAATTAAAGAATGAGACATAACTTTTTTTCGACAAGGCAGAAGCAGTAGCTCTAATACGCGCGGCTCCCCGAGACATAACTAAGTCCCACAAATATCAGAACATAAATGTGAGTGGCTGCGGAACCGAACGTCAGTTTTGAACCTAACTGAACTTAATTAATATCCTGCCTTACAGCCTACATGACTTGCTTAATGACAGTAAGAGAGCAAGTAATTCGCGGGATATGGACCACAATGAGGCACTCATTTGAACACAAGAGAAATACATATGGAAGTTGGAATAAGAAAGCGGTGAAGTAAATGCAATATGAAGTGAAACAAAGAAAAAATTTGCATTTTTTGTATGTATTTTGAATCAAGTTAATTCCACAGGGGGGAAACTAAGTTTTGAACTAAATAATTAATTAATAACTTGCTCAATGACGTCGTTTGCGCAATGAACATGGTGGTCGGTTTCGCAGAATGCCACTAAATCACCGAAAGTTCGGTTTAGCAGACTATACCCAACATATCGTCGCCTTAGAGTGTAAACCTGCTAACTCCATGTTTTATCATAAATGACATATTAATACCGTTCGAAAGAAAAAGAGATGCAGCATCGTCCAAGGAAAATTGCTACTTAAAATTACAATCCTTAGTTGTAGAAAAAAATGTGGCAAATGGTTTCTTTCCATAACAACAATATTAAATTTTGTTTGTTTTTTCTCTGACCTGTAAAAATTCCTTGTTGTGAATTAGCAGGTTTACACTCTAAGGCGACGATATGTATCTATACAAGAGATTCTTTTTAGTTTTATTGATAAAAATATGAATTTGTCTAATCAAATGTTTGACCTGCAAAACATTTTTATAGATTGCGGAGGCTTTAGCAAAAATATTGCAGTGGCATACTATAATTAGATGATTACAAAAATAGGTTTTAATTAGGTATGCGTGGCATTAGATATACATAACATTTATATATATATATAATTTTAATAATAATTTAATCGAAAATACTGTAAATACTCTCAAATATATGTTTTTTAATTAATAAAATTGTTATTAGAATATTTATAGTATATTCTATAATATAGAACATAATATTAAGTAATTCTGGAGAATTTTTTAGAATGATTTATAATATTTACAGTGTAAATACTTTTATTTCTAATTTATGGAACAAAAACGAGATTTCTAATGTATATAGTATCGGAAATCTTATTTTCGTAAAAATTTATATGTATAAATTGGAAGAGTCCAAATTAAAATATATATTTGTTTGGATTTTTTTTTAATAAATATATAAAAAGAAAATAATAATTAAAAAGAACCCATCATGATAATAAATGGTAAATGAAAAAAATCAAAATGGAAGACAAGTCATAGTATTATAAGAAAATATCTAATATTAAAATTTATATAGTCCATTACGCATTGTGGTTTTTAAATATCAATATTATATCATTTTTGTTAGGTTTTAATTAAGAGAATTTTCATCTTTTTTTCTATTAGAGATTATCGGTTATCGATTATCTTTGGCCTTCTTCCATGGAGATTTCATAATAAGGTGCGCAGATTTAATTCAAAATTAACAACTTAGATGTAACGAAAATATATAAAGAATTTAATGAAAATAATTTTTTAATGACACACAAAAAAAGCAATGAATAAATTAGGACTTAAGTAATTAAACATTCAGTACTTAGGAATTGAATATTTTAAAAATGAAAATGTTCACAAAGAGAAACAAAGAGGTTGTCCTCTGCTTGATGCAAATAAACATACACATACATACATTTATAATTAAAAAAGACTGATGATGAAGACCAAGTCTTCGAAACTATAGTCTCAAACAAATAAATAATATATATACAGATATATCATCTCGATAATATGTGTGTATGTTTATTTGCATCAAGCAGAGGACAACCGCTTTGTTTCTCTTTGTGAATCAACAACTCTGCTACTCTCGGCAAAACAAAAACTTTTCAATTAAATGAAAATGTTTTTTTTTACATATGAATAGTAAGAGCTGCGTATAGTTCACCTTATATATATATCATGTGACAAAGTAAGTAGGTATTTTTAAGCGCAATCTTGCTTTAAACATTTTCAATGATAAAAATATAAATAGTATAGCCTAGTCATTAATAATAAAATGAACTGTAAAAGTTAGGTACAGATACGAACACTTACTAAATATATATATTATAGATCTACAAGGATATATATATATATATATATACAAGGCAAGGCAATTTAAAAACCGGACTGATGCCCATTTCGCTCTGGCTGTGAAGGCGTTTCTTGCAAAATATAGCATCACCTTGTTGTGCCATCGACCGTAGTCGGCCCATCTAGCCCCCTAACTTTTTTATTTTCCAGGGCCAAATCGGTCCTTAGAAGCGGTAAAATCAAAACCGAAGGAGGTTCTCAACCAGTTGACAGAAGCGGACTTCCAGTACTGCTTTGAACAATGGAAAATTCGTATGGAGCTGTGTAGGGATCACTAAGGGGAGTACTTTGAAGGGGATAAAGTTTCTAGAGTAATTGGTAACAACTAAAAATTGTTAAGAGACAAGTCCGGTTTTTAAATTGCCTGTCCACGTATAGTGATATCAAGGAGTGAGGTCCTTGAATGAAGAGTATATTTAGAGACATAACGACAAAACAAATTTTCATCTAAGCAATAATAAATCCTTAAGAAAAAAACACAGGATACTAAAATTATTTAAAAAAATATTTTTGAAAGCTTTCTAAATAGAAATAAAGCCACACACATATCATTAAGTTAAAAAAAATGATAGACTCTTTCGAATCATGAAGATAATTTAAAAATAAGAAAAGTTTCTTTGGATTAACTATTAGATTAATATTACATAACTTATTAATCTTATATAAATTTAAAATTAAAAAATTTATAGGACCTCGTTTTGTCGATGGTTTTTGTAAAATTAAGTAACTAAATGCGGACGGAATATATAAATTTTTTCGTCATAAATATATATTTATTTTATATTTAAATATAGATAAAAACTATCAAAAATAAATTTGTTTAAAATTTAAGCTAAAATATATTTGTATAAAGATATAATAACAAAAAATTATAAAAGAGCATATAAATGTAACATTATATAAAATTTTAAAAGGGAAAAATAAGAATTTCTAACAAAAGATGTGTGTAAAAATTTTCCTTTGGGTTTGATCATCTATTAAAAAAATTGATTTAATTTCATTAGACTCGGAGAGAAAAGAAAATTTTAAAATTAATTGAATAAGGCTTTTTTCTACAAGGATTTTTTTTAATATATAAAGTTTTAATTATTTCTGTAAGTAAATGCAGTTTTGTTTGGAAGGTATTTAAATATAATTAATATATCCAACATTGGGGGTTCGTCCAAAAATAATACAAAAATATGAATAAATATAATTAATAAGTTGTTGTAGGGAAATAACTCCTTAGACAATAGCTTATGCAAATAATTTTCATTTTCTGCCAACGCTTCGTCAACCTTGTTGACCTCCTCAGGGCTCAAACAAATTAAATTCCTTTGCATATTTGTCATTTTATTAATATTCATTCTCAGCAAACACATTAGGCCAGTCATCACACACCATACCCTCACAAACGGATGAAGCTAAAAATACGATTCTGAAAAAAATTCTCCCCTTGCTTAAAATTAACCCTCAACTTACTCAAAGAAACAAACCTAAAACCGTAAATTCCAAACTCAACAAAGTGGTTAACAAGTGTTTGGTTCAAGAAGCCACCATCATTGCCCCCCCCCCCCCCCCGCCCCTAGAACTATGAAGCCCCCTCAACTTACCAACCTCAATACCGTTAATTGATTAAACATTAAATTTGTTAAAGTAATTTAAAATAAAATAGTGGTGTGTGATGACTGGCCTCATGTGTTTGCCAAGAATGAATATTAATAAAATGACAAATATGGAAACAAGTTAATTTGTTTGAGCGCTGAGGAAGTCAACAAAGTTGACGAAACGTTGGCACAAAATAAAAATTATTTGCATAAGCTATTGTCCTTATTTCCCTACAACAACTTATTAATTTAATCGATGGACATAAATAATCAAAATAATAAATATAATGTGATAGAAAGTATCTATAAAAAATGGATAAAAGAGAAATTCAAAAAAAGATTCTTAATTTGATTATTGTGAGGATTTTTGTGCCAATGTACTTTGCATACATCGCCTATTATTTAGGCCATTATTTCTACTTTCAACATCAATCTTATATCTGGCCCTGCTTACAAAAATGATTACGACCCGCGACGAAAAGCCAGTGAAGAAATAGACAGACATTTTGTTATAGGTTCATAGATTATTAAGGCTTCATCTTTTGAAATTCAGAAATAGCATATTTTCAAGTAGCGCTTCCAAAGCAGGGGCATCTAATTCAAAACATTTTGTAAAAGCATTAATTAAAAAATATATTTTTAATCCTAGGTAGATTAATCAATAAAACGATAATTAATATAACAAATACCTATAACTTACTGCATAATTCCAATAGAAAATATTTATTTGATCTTGAATTGAATTAAATATTAAAAGTAGAGCAATTTTTATAATCGATTTTGTTTTGTTTTTCGATTTAATAAAAAAAAAAAAAGGCAAGCAATATAGGCTTTTTTTGTTCTTTCAATCGCTTTCGTAGGAGCTATCTAAAATATTAGGTTAGTAATAGATATTTGTATATTACTATATAAATAATTTTAAAAATTTATAATTCAAAAAATTAATCATATCACAGTATTATTGGACTTTAAATTTTTTTTCAACCATTAATATTTTAAAGAAATGAAAAATAAAATAAATAAATAAAATTAAAAAAAATTCCTTCTATCTGAGCTAATAAAAATTAAAAAAATAATAATATAAGAATGTTAAATAAAAATATATAAAAAAACCGCTTGTAAATCCATCTCTCTCCTATAAAAGCTATTTCAAATGCAAATATCCGTAATATGAAATAAACTTCATACGGTGTAAGAAAAATATGGTTCGCTATGAGTTTATTCGACTCATCGAAATGAGCCTAACAAATCTCCTATCTCGCTTCAATGAGGTTCTTTTGGTCTGTTTTTTTTTAAATAAAGTTTCATATCTCATCTACAGATTAAGATTATAATGAAATCAATAATATATTGATGATGTCAAGATACTAAGTAAAAAAAAAACTGGGAAAATTTATAGTTAACAAATTTTAAAATGCTGGCCATTATCTCGGTAAATATTAATTTGATCAAATTATGCTATCTTAAATAAAAGATAAAGCATTTTTTTGGCAAAATGATACCTCATTTGCTCGAATCTGATATCAAATAAATTGACACGTTCTGATGTGGCCATCCACTTGACTTTACCATTCACTTCTGGTTAAGTTTGATACAAGGGCCTAGATTTTTATTCTTTGCCCCCCCCCCATTTGGGGGGTTTGTTTTTGCATTTTTAGTGTTCTAGGGGCCCACTGATTATGTATAGAAAATTTGGTTGAGTTTGGTATAAGGGCCTATATTTTCATTTTTCACCCCCTCCCCCCTGTTAGTTTTTGCATTTTTAGACTTCTGGGGACCCACAGATTATGTATAGAAAATTTGGTTGAGTTTGCTAAAATGGCCTAGATTTTTAATTTTTAACCCCCCCCCCCCTTAATTTTGGGTCGATATGGACCAAAATCTAATTAGCTCTTAATCTCAATGCACCAAAACTACGTGTGAAATTTGGTTTTGATATTCACACTAGTTTTTGAGCTAGCTTGTCCAAAAAAAATTTGGTAACGTATAGACAGACTAACAGACATTTTGACAAAATAGTTATCTCGAAAAATATAATTTTTTCGATGTTCACTTATAAGAGCTTTTTTGTAGACCGAAACGCCATGGTTTCGTCCAATTTTTTTTAATCAAAATAGTTTAAACCCTGTATGGTAAAGTAAAAACTTAAAATTGCTTGGATAACGATAAATTTGCATAATTATTTTTTTTACAGCGAATACTGATATCAACAAGTATAATAAATTTTATCAAAAAATATTAATCCCTTCTTGAGATATAAAACATTAAAAACACAGATAGTCTGATGGTCAGTGAAGTAAGAGCCTGAATTGGCGGTTCACATTTTTGTTACACCAGGTATAGCAATGTTGACCTTAAATGCATATCTTTAATTTATTATTGTGTGAATTAAATATTATAAATATTAAAATTTAAATAGTATAATCAGAGTCAATTATATAAAAAATCAGAATGATATCTAACATAATATACACAAAATTGGCTAAGTCCTGCATAATTTTTTTTATAGTTTAAATTGAAAATATTTGTTTAATCGACAGTTATTCAAGAAATATTTCAAAATAGAATGAATTAAAAATGTTAATAATTTTAATATTTTGTTTTGAAAAAACAAAATATGTACAAATTCATTGTTAATAGCAGAATTGAAATGTTATAAGTGTTTAAAAATTTAATAGTGAGTTTAAAACTAATTATAAAATTAACTGATCAACAAATATTTTTATCAGTACACCTAAAGATGGATCCTAGTAGAGTTTTATACGCTGATTCGCATGTCATTTTTAGATTTTTTATTATAGTTCAGGATTTTTAGATATTTTGGGTCAAAACACCGAAAAGTGCTATATTGATTTATTTTTGAAGCGCCATTGAAATAGAACAGCAATATTTTAAATCAAAATAGTTTGTTTCCTTAATAGAAAAAACGTCTTCTTTGATTTCCTAATAAGTGCTTGTTTTTATTTCAATTTAAATTCGATTTTGAGCAAAAAACTAAAATTACATTTTTTTATCTATGTTTCAATTAAAAAAATGTAGTTTTAGTTTTTGCTCAAAATCGATAGAGCTAAAAACAAAGAATAAATTAGAAATCAAAGAGGAAGATTTTATCTTTTCTTATTCTTCTTCTTTAAGTGCCATATCAGGTCAACCTGACGTTTTGGCTCCTCTTCACATATACCTGTGCTGAGTGTATTTAGCTGTTTTTACACAGGTATACGGGACCTACTTTTTAACGATGGTTCCGAACGGCTAGTTTGGAGAGGTTACTAGGCAATTATACTCTTGGTAGGTTGCCATTGCTTTCCAAGAGGAGGTGGCTGCAAATAGTTTGGAGATGTTACTAGGCAATTATACTCTTGGTAGGTTGCCATTGCTTTCCAAGAGGAAGTGGCTGCAAATAGTTTGGAGAGGTTACTAGGCAATTATACTCTTGGTAGGTTGCCATTGCTTTTCAAGACGAGGTGACTGCAAATATCTGCCGAGACTCGGTCTCGAACCAACGTATTTCAGGCCAGCGGCCCGACACTCTAACGACTGAGCCACAGTCGTTTTCTCTTTTAATCAAACAAAATATTTTGATAAAAAATATTGCTAATCTATTATCTATATCACTTCAAAAATTGGTCAAAATCGTCTTTTAAGTAGTTTTGTTCGAAAATATCTAAAAAACTTTAAGTGATGTAAAAATCGGAAAATGATATGAATATCAGCGCTAAAAGGATCAAAATTCTTTAATTTTCTGTTTAAATTTTGTCGATCAGTGTTAATGGAAAAATAAAATTACTGATCCTTTTTCTAAAAAAATCAATTATAAATTTGGTATCTTTTGAAATATAAAAAGAAAATGTTTTTACTTTAACTTGTAGGATAAGCGAAAGCTATAGGAAATAGATAACATATTCCCCATAAAAAGAAATCTGGGCCTGCATATTTCTGTATTAAGACTAGAGAGGTTAAAATTCTTAAGTAGATAAAAAATCTATAGAAAATAAATTTAAAAATCAGCTACATAACCCTCATTCTGAGCAGATAACTCATCAGCAGGAACAGTTTCTTCACTATCACTCCCTGATTCCTCACCACTTTTTTGTGATTTAAGCATAAAAAATCGCTCGTGTTTCATAATTCGCTCGTTTTTCAGGAATGCTTCTCGAAGAATAGAATCCCGAATTTGTAAAGGAATATCCGGTATAATCCATTGGACACATACAATTAAGAAACTCACGAGATTTTGAAAAATTATTACAAAGGCAAGACGGGCAGCTAAAATATGCCAATAAATGACCGGCCGTTTGTACTTATTTCTTGGATCATCAACCCAAGGTGGATTTCGATATTCGCTATACCTGAAATAATAAGAAACAAATTAGAAATAAGTTTAATTAATCTGTAAAAATAGATAATATATTACTTAAAGATGAATTTTTTAAATAAAATAATGCAGTTCTTTATAAAATGCCATAGAGTAATATAAAGTGGAAGGCTACCGTATATAGAAAAAGCGCTCTCTAGCGACTGCAGGACGAAAACTCTTAGTTCTTAAGAGCTATCCAAAGATCATAGAACATTCATAGCCTTTGTCATAGATAAAAGATACATACCCTTTATGTTATATATATATAAGCGTATTTTTTACTCTTGATAATGTCACCAAAATTTGATCCGAAGAGAGCGGTTTCCGCCATTTTATTGCCCAATGGTTTCGCCCTGGACTCGCCAGAGAGCTCTGTAACTCGTATACGCTAAAATACATTGCCTCCTTATGGAGCCTTCCACTCTATATTACTCTATGTAAAATGCATTCATAAAACGTTTATTAAGCATTCACACGTTTCAGAAGAAATTCTTCCTTTATCAATTAAAATTTTTTAGAATAGATATAGTTGTTCATTTGAAATTAATAAAACAACTTAATAATTAAGCAGATATTGTGAATAAAGACAGTGTTGAATGGAAACCTCATTTAATTAGTTTCGTCCTTTTATATGAGCTTCTTCAGACTCGCTGTAATTCTAATGTGTATTCCGTTGTTTTATTGTATGCATTTGGAGTAGCTTACATAAAATCATGTGTTTTTTAAACAAGTAACTACAAAATAGTTTGGCTTTAATGACACTTACTTTTATTCTCAAAATAGACAACTTAATTAAAAAAATTTTGTTTTGCCGAGAGTAGCAGAGTTGTTGATTCATAAATAGAAATCAATGAGATTGTCCTCTGTTTGATGCAAATAAACATACATATATATCCGCATCATAGAGTAATATAGAGAGGAAGGCTACCGTATATCGAAAAAGCGCTCTCTAGCGACTGCAGGGCGAAAACTTTTAGTTCTTAAGAGCTATCCAAAGATCATAGAACATTCAAAGCCTTTGTCATAGATAAAAGATATATACCCTCTATGTTATATATATATAAACACATTTTTTATTCTTGATAATGTCACCAAAATTTGCCCTGAAGAGAGCAGTTTCCGCCAATTTATTGCGCAATGGTTTCGCCTTGGTCTCGCCAGAGAGCTCTGTAACTCGTATACGCTAAAATAACATTGGCTCCTTATGGAGCCTTCCATTCTATATTACTCTATGATCCGCATATATGCATTCGTTTGATAAGTGACCTGCTTACAATTACGACAAAACGAAATTACCTAAATCCAATCGGGTATTTGAATCGATGAGAATAACAGATATAAAATATTTATAATTAAAAAGACTGATGATGTAGGTCAAATATTCGAAGCTATGGCCTCAAAAACAAATAATTATATATAAACTTGTTTATATTTAATACCTCTGACCCATAATAATAGTAGCAAGTGAATATTTAAATGGGAATATAATTATAATATATTTCTGAACATTCAAAAAATTAAGAATAATGTGGATATCGATGAGGCAGTCCAAAAAAAGAGAGAAGAAGATAATTTACACTATCTTTTTATTCATAAAACCGACGTTTCAGAGGCTATTCCCTCCTTCTTCAGGTAGTAACTACATTATAATTCTGCTGAGAATGAAATACAATATATTATTGTTACTGCCACTGAAAGAGGAGACAGAGGGGAATGTCGCATTGGATTTCCTTCACTGACTTTTCAAAACCCTGAAGAAGGAGGGAATAGCCTCCGAAACGTAGGTTTTATGAATAAAAAGATAGTATAAATTATCTTCTTCTCTCTTTTTTTTGGACTGCCTCATCGATATCCACTTAATTCACTTATCAGTCCGTCTCCAAAAATTACTCCAATTTTATTAAGAATAATATTTTTAATTTATTGTTTAATTTAATCTAGTTTTTTTTTTATAATAAATGTTCCCTTGTATATAATTGTATTGTATTTTATATTATTATATTACCATATATGTATTATGTATTTGACCAGTATCTGCTTTTATGGCTATACACCAACGATGTGATAGATTATTTATTCTATTAATAAAAATAATGTAATTACCAGCAATGGGTATGATTAACGCTAGGATGCAGGGGTACCGATTCAGGCGGGAAGTCATTCGTATCAAAATAGGAAAGAGTAAAATTGAGAAAATCATTATCTGTGCCATCCGGAGAATGCTTCATCATGTACACAAGACGAGGAATAAAATTAGATGTAAAAGCTATGATCAGAGCCTAAAAAAAGAATAAGATATTAAAAAAATATGGACTCAAATTATAATAATATAGGATTTTTAGATAGATTATTCAATTGATGCAACTATTTACATAATATTTGCAATCAATAGTAAATTTTAATTTAAGGTAGTTGTTTCGCGACAATACTAGCAAAAAGTTAATGTTAGAGTATATGGAATAGACAATAAGGATTCATAAGCCCAAAACTTTTTGCTGTTTATGTACCACTACTAGCCAATCCCGTGCTCGTTTGACAAATCTGGCAACACTGTCCGAGCTTGTGTATATTTTATCATAGAAATGACAGATAAAATACATTATAAAGGGAGATTTATTAAACAAAAAGTTCTTAATAAACGATTAAAAGCTGTTGCGGCAATGGCTGAAGCGAAAAAACGTAAAAAAATTACTAATGTTTACCCACTTTTTAGGTTAAATAAATGCGTTGTTGCCAGCTTGTTTTTAGTGTAAATTTTTCATTATACATTTTTCATTATTTATTAATTATTATCCCAGAAACTGTGTTGTAACTATGAATTAAAATTTTCTTAAAAAATGTATTAATTATTGTTTAAAGTTGGTTTAGTTTTTTATAACAATCGTAAGAAGAGTTTCTTAAATATAATTTAATATGTATGTAAACTTTCCGATATCCCGTATAGTGCAATGTATATAGTAAGAGTCTGAAAAACTCTATCTTTGGAATTTAATATCTCCGGAACTATATTGTTCATAAATTTCGTTTTGCAACCAACCAATCGATGCAGAAGTATTTAAATAATAATCTGTCTAAATTTCAAAAAAATCCTAAGAAAACCCATATGGTGAAACAACTACCTTAATAATCCTAAAATTTCACTTTATTTCTACAATCTAACAATGCACTACCATTGCTGATGAAGGAAACCACTTATAATTAAAAATACTTAGAGATTCTGGTCTAATACTGGATGACGGATAAGCAACCATTCTACATTGCATTTTTGAAGTTCCGACCATTAGTGCTGAAGGTTTGGTCTTAAAATAAAAAAAAATAAAATTTTCACAAAAATTAAAAATAAAGCAGTAACAGTGGTTGTTAGACTTTATCAAATCATTTAAAAAATTAATATAATATTAATTCATAAGAATTTTGCTGGCTTGGTGTGTACTGGATATATTAATTTTTTATTGTTAAGAATAAATAAATTGAATTGCTTCTTTCCAGTAATTTATTTTGTTATTCAAATGGTTAATCCAAATATTTCGAGAGCGTTCTCAGCATCTCTTCCTCAGTGGAAACCACTCCCCCACCAATGTGCCGACCCCATCAGTTTGTACAGAACATTGATAAAAGCTCGATCACACAACATACACACATATACATATATATATATATATATATATATATATATATATATATATACGTACAAATTCAAAATGAGATAACATACGAATATAAACAATTATTTACATCTCTTTATAATGACAGTTACATTGGTGGGGGAGTGGTTTCCACTGAGGAAGAGATGCTGAGAACGCTCTCGAAATATTTGGATTAACCATTTGAATAACAAAATAAATTACTGGAAAGAAGCAATTAAATTTATTTATCCTTAACAATAATATTAATTACTTCAGACTACAGTATTTGATGCGCATCAATGGCTATTTTTGATTTTAGCTCGTGTCCTTCTCTTCAGCAATGATATTGCAAGAATAATAAAGTGAAATTGTTTTAATTATACTATATTCCAAGATTTATTATTGATTGTAAAAGCTGTATTATTGAATACAAAAGTTTCATTATTGATTGCAAAAGTTTCAATATTGATCAAAAACCCTATCTTCTTATAGTGCCATGCCCGAACGGGCGTCGGCTCCTCTCCACATATACCTGTGCTCAGGCCCGTACCTGATGGCGGGTGTTCATTACGTGCGTCGCACGCAGGAGGCCAAATCGCCAGGGAATTTATAACAATTTTTTTTTATGAAATTTGTAAAAAAGTCTTTAAAAATCTGGAACTGTCAAAAAGACAAAGAGTCTCTACTGTATATACATACTCTCTGTCTTTTTGACAGTTCCTCGACGCCCAGATTTTTTGTGGGGTTACTTGATAGGCAGAGTATACACGGATCGTCCACGAGATTTGTGCAATTAAAACAACAGGCTACTCACGAAATTTCAAAGATTTCTCCGGAGCTTCTGTGATCAAGAATTGATTGTCTAGAATAGAGTGAAGTCATGTATAGAGACGGCTATAATTTATCTAATATTGTATTTCGTTCTTAAATTTCCATAAATTCTTTGCATTTTGTTTCATTATTTTTTACTGATTATATAACGAGTTATTTAAATTTGAAATCGTCAAAAAGATATGGGTGACCCGTTATATGATGTTATCTTGGAGTCCGCCATACACACTTGCACGCAGACCGCCTTATACCCTGGCACGGCCCTGCCTGTGCTGAGTGTGTTTAGCTGTTTTACACAGATATACGGGATCTAATTTTTAACGCCGGTTCCGAACGGCTAGTTTGGAGAGGTTGTCTAGGCAATTATACTCTTGGTAGTTTGCTATTGCTTTCCAAGAGGAGGCGATTGCAAATATCTGCCGAGACTCAGTCTCGGACCAGCATACTTTAGGACAGCGGCCCGGCACTCTAACCAATGACCTACATTCGCCTCAAAAACCCTATACTTAATATAAATTTAATATTGAATTATACTTACATTAGTTACAACAGCAATCCGGCCAAGAACTTCAAGTATTTTGTACCAAACGCCAATATCTTTGCATTGAAAAGGAACCGGTCGTCTATTAAAACGTAGGAACTTTTGAGCATCGAGACGCATTTCAAAAAGATTATTTATCAATGCAAATAATGGAGCTAATGGAAACGCAGCCACAAAAATAGTTACAAATCCAAATTGAATAACTAAAATGGAAAAGAGTAATAATAAAAAATAATATCATTAAATAATAAGCGGGAAAAACATTGTTTTTTTCTTACTCATTTCAAGATATTCTGAAAAAAGTCCTCGTGTACCAAAATCAATAAGAAAAAAGTCACGAGTCCATTGATTTCGATCTAGAATTTTTTCATCTGCCTTTTCCTCTTTTAATCCAGTTTTTATTCTAAATTTCGTCCACATCTTTGTAAGTACACTAAAAAAAATTCTTGTATTAAAATTTTAAAAAGATTTTATTTTAAATTTAGGAAACGGGCTTTTGAGAAATTTTCTTAAGGAAACTCCCATTTCTCCAATTTAATTAACAATTCTTGCTTTCTGAAGTTTCCCGGCTAAGCTATCTATCCTATTTCCCTTATTATATAATATATAAAGGGAGTTTTCATATCAATTTCTCTTTTTCTGATCACACTTTGCCAACTAGTTTTTTCTTTCCTATCATAGAATAAGCCGATCGAAACGTCGTAGTTATATAGTATAGTATCTCAACCAAAACATTCTGTGAAAAAACAGGCCAAGTTTGAAAAACTAGTGAAATCCAGTGTCTAGCCAAGTTATATTCGCCAAGAATAATCAAGTTGAGAAAATAATAGATCTCTCAACATGCATATATTCTTCAAAAACACAACATCACGGGTTCGATCCCATCCAGAAGACAAAAATTAAAAAAATTAATATTTCAAAAATATTAATAATAACGGCTCCCAGTTCCAGGAGCTCACAATTGCTGGTTCTAAATCCAGGGGAATGCAACGGGAAACCACCCCTGTAAAAAGTTTCTGCATAGTAATTGCCGATGCTCGATTGAGTATGGCACTTTAAAAAGAAGAAAAACTAATTAAATTAATGTTACCCAAATATGAGACCCTGACATATCGATTTCTAAAAACCCAAAAACCTTTTAATTCCTTTATTTTCATCGAAATCATAAGAGTCGTTTTCGAGAAATCGATTCTATACATATATATACAAGAATCGCTCATTTAATATGGTATACTCTTGGCGAATATAACTTGGCTACACACTAGATTTCACTACTTTTTCGAACTTGGCCTGTTTTTCACAGAATGTTTTGGTTGAGATTTCTCTTCTTTTTGTAAGCTACGAGGAAGCCCGTTGGTTCAAAGGGCTAGATTTTTTTTTTGAATCCCCTCAGCCCCCAATTTTGGGTGGTTAGTTTTTGCATTTCAAGCCTTAAGGGGGCCAACAGAATATGTATACAAAATTTGGTTGAGTTTGGTCCAAAGTCCTGGAATTTTTATTTTTGAGCCCCCCTCCCTCTCCCATTTTGGGTGGTTAGTTGTTGCATTTCTAGCCTTCGGGGGCCCACAGAATATGTATACAAAATTTGGTTGAGTTTGGTCCAACGGACTAGAATTTTCATTTTTGACCCCCTCCCCCCCATTTTGAAGGGATTGAAAGATAGAAGGTTTGGATTTTTGTTTGTGTCCCAAACTCTACTAGCAGGCGAAATTTAATGATCCTGGAATGATTGGAAGTACCCTATAGGTTTTGATGACCTGTCAGTGAGTGAGTGCCAAAATTAGCTATTTTCTCAGGTCCATTTCTCAGAATCCATTTAAGCTATATTATTGAAATTTTGTACTCTTTTCAAGATGGATTACATAATTACATGTGTATAATTTCAGCTCTGTATCTCAAATAGATTCCGAGCTGCAGGGGGGTCGAAATTGGCTCGAAATGGTTCGTCTATAATAAATAGCGTACAACGTGTACGGCCAAGCTAATGCTCGAACTTGGCCTGCGCACACTGTGCGCTTTGATTATTTGTTGTGTTCAATAAATAGTTATAAATAATTATGTGTGATTTAAACAAAATTTTACCCTTCAATAATTTAATCACAAAATACAAGCTTCAACAGCTATATATCTAACAAATAACTATCTAATTATTTGAATCAATGTTTCTGGTTATTTTTATACATACGGTGTAAACATTTCAAGAAAAGCATTAAGAGCCTGTTTTCCAACCATAATTATAGCCAATTGAATACAAAGTTCCATTAGACAACCTCCAGGACTGCACTAAAATAAAAATATAAAATTAAAAAAAATATTTTTATAGGAAATAATGAAAAAATAAAATTTTATCTACCTCTTCTTGTCTAAGACCAAGAATTCGATTATATTTAGAAGGATATCCAACAAATTTCCCTTTAAGAAAAGCTATGTAAAAAATACAAGTGTAGTAATTAACAAATTGAAATAAATAAATCTTCACTGTCAGCGATTCATCAAATTCAGTTTGTGTTCGTAAATATTCTTGTTCCGTAAGACGATTCGCCACCCAAGTATAAAGCTTTAAATTTTATTAAGATTATTAGGATTATAATTAAACGAGTATATGCAGAGATATATTAATTAAAAATCAATTACCATGTTAAGGATAAAAATGCAAATTAAATTAATAACCCCAGCTGTAGCTGGAATGAACATTATAATATAACTTGTATTATCAGAAACACCATATAGCTTGCGTGAAGTCAAAATTGCCATTCGATATAAAACCACACCGAAAACTGCAGCTATCGCAATAAATATCTAGAAGCAAAAAATAAATACAATCATTATATTAATTAATTTTGAAATCATATAAGAGTTATTAAATAAATATCTAAGTAAAATAAAAATTAATCTCCTGTTATTTTTTTTGAGTAAAAGAATTTAGAAATGAAGAGATGTTTCTTGCTAAAAGTAGCAGAGTTGTTGATTAAAAGGAAATCAATGAGGGTGACCATAATTAAAAATAAAACCATAAGTATTACACTTTTGGAAAAAAAAATATTTTTACCGGACATTGTTTTAAAAAATTTCCTCAGCTAACTTTGAATCATCTTTAATTTAAAAAAAGTCTAGTAAACTACCATGGCAAGTTATTTAAAAAAATGGCCCATTTAGTCGAGATTTCAAAATGGTACAGCACTTTGTACTTCCTTCTTTAGAAACAAAAATATTGATATTTTTTTGACAAAATTATCTAATTTAATATCATATTTTGATAGTGTTTTTTTATTTAATATGTTAATCAATTATGTCGCATCTTAATTGAACTAATCTTTGGCTATTAATAGCTACTTATTTATTTATTTTAAACGCCAATCGGCTTTATACTACATATAAATTAGTAACAAAACAAAAGAAAACATATATATAATGTATATATATATATATATATATATATATATATATATATATAATTTACTACAATTCTCATCCGTCTGATTCTTTGGGGAATCGAAACAGATGAATTTTGTTCAGTTTTTCAATAATAAATTTTTATTTAGAATGTTTATATGTTAACATTTAAATGAAAAGCGAAAGTTAAAACTTTTATCCGGTCACTGCCCTATTTTGGTGCACTTGGGACCAGACTCGTTTTGATAGTGAACCAAGAGTTGGAAAAAAGATACAGGACCCAGTCAGGTATGATCCGACATCTTCTGCGTTAAGCCCGCAAATGCCTTCTCCATTTAGGCGATGGATCCACCTATATATATATATAACAATGCAGATCAGGATAATAAGTTAGCACTATGAGTCCACTTCTCAAGGGTGAAAAACCCTCCAGACATTCCTCACGAACGATTGATAGTTACCACCAAAAAAGTTTATATTTGCACAATTGTCATTAACTAGGTCAGCTATTCGATCAATAGGTCCATTGCGGACGTAGCTCTTCGTGGATCTTTTACAGTCGAGTAGTCTATTGAGTCTAAGGCCTGGTCGAGGACATTTAAAATGGAACTGCTCCAGCAGCTCGGGGGCATCAATAAGACCATTAATAATTTTGTAGAAGGACAGGTCAGTTACTTGTCTGCGAGCGATAAGACTTTTGATATCAAGTTGTTCGTAGACATCATTTGTACTTTTGTCTTGAAAGCTAGTCCTTCTGATATAATTACAGAAAATACGCTGCACTTTCTCCAACCTGTTGATATGCAAGTCGAAATAGGGTGCCCAGATGACAGAATTGTATTCCAAAATAGGTCTGACAAGAGTTTTGAACAAAACACTGAGCGTGTGTGGAGTGAATTCCTTCCCAGATCTGATGACGACACCCAGCATACGACGAGCCCTCAAGATGATACTGTCAATGTGTTCCCTAAAGTCAAGCTTACTATCAATGACCACTCCAAGATCCTTCGTCGAGGCAACCACTCGCAGCTGCTGCTCACCCAATGAATATGAGACTGGAAATTTCTTGTGTGATCGTGAGAAGGACATGACGAGGCATTTTTCTATGTTAAGTCTGAGCTTGTTATTTTGACACCATTTCTTCAGCTCGTCTATGTCGTGCTGAAGGAGGCAATGTCATCGATGCCCCTAACACTTCTAAATATTTTCAAGTCGTCAGCGTAAAGAAGAAATTCGGAGAGAAATCCACAACCAATATCATTGACAAAGACATCAAAAAGCACAGGACCAAGATGAGACCCTTGGGGAACACCAGACATTACCTCATATTCCTCAGAGGTGTGCCCATTAACTCTGACCTGTAGAAACCTACCTAAGAGGTAGGATCGGAGCCATTCTAATGCGTTGCCTCTAACGCCATACCCTTTCAATTTGTCGATTAGTAAGTGATGGTCAACCAAATCAAATGCCTTGCTGAAGTCGGTATATAATGTGTGCACTTCATGGCCCTGGTTTAAAGACTTCAAGATAAAGTTGACATAGCTAAGTAGGTTGGTAGCTGTGGATTTTCCGCTCAGGAAACCATGTTGTTTGGTAGATATTATGTTACGAAAGGCGAAAGAGACTTGTGGCAAGACAATTTTTTCGAATAGCTTTGCAAGAGAAGATTGAATACATATTGGGCGATAATTGGTGACCTCTGATTTCGAACCTGCCTTGTGTATTGGGCTGACGTAAGATAACTTCCATGAGGACGGGAAGATTCCGGACTGAAGCGACTTAATAAATATGTGAGTAATAGGTTCACATAATCCCACAGCACAGTTTTTAAGGAAAAGATTTGGCAATCCGTCTGGCCCTGCACCCTTATTACCGTCTAAGCTTGATAGACACTTAAAAACATCATCAAATCTGGTTTCAAACTCTGAGAGATTAGCATCTTGTTGTTCAGTGTTCTGCTCTTGGCATTGTGGGCTATCCTCAGTTGAATTGGAGTCATAAGTACTTTTGAAAAATGATCCAAAGAGGTTGCTGACATCGGCACCATTGGTGGCTGATAAGCTGCTCCAGGACATAGTCGCTGGGATGCTTTGATCTGTGCGTCGTTTGTTCTTGAGGAAGTCCCAAAATTTACTTGAGTTCAATGAGAGGGTACTCTCAACCCTGGCGATATAGTTCTTGTAACAGACAGTACTAAGCTTTTTACACTGGGACCTCAGATCACTAAAAGTTTTATAAGTATTTTTAGTCTTAGTAATTTTATACCTAGCATGTGCTGCTTTCTTCAGTCTGATTTTGTTCATCAACTCCTTCGTGAACCAGCACGGGAACTCACTGGACTTCCTGGTGAAGACAGGTACAAATTGTTCCATCCCGCTGTGTACAATCTCATAAAACTTATCGACTTTGTCGTCAATGGACTCCAGTTCATAAATCTCGATCCAGTTGGTGTTCAAAAAAAATACATTTAGAGAGGCATAATCAGCATTTTTATACGAGAAAGTAGGTGATTGAGTAACCCTCAAGTTGGGCAACAATTCGATGGAGACATCAAATGCAGGATGGTACTTGTCCTCTTCAATCAGTGCTGGAGATTTATTAATAAATTTAATAATTCGGTATTCACATTAGTTTTTGAGCTAGCTCGTCCACAAAAATTTGGTAACGGACAACCAGACTAACTAACAGACATTTTGACAAAACAATTATTATCTCGAAAAATATAATTTTTTCGATGTTCACTTATTAGAGCTTTTTTGTAGAGTGAAATGCCATGGTTTCGCTCAATTTTTTTAATCAAAATAGTTTCAGCCGTTTTTGAGATATTTCGAAAAAAAATCACTTTTTTCATGCACGATTACAATAGTTTTTAAGGAATTTGGTGTTGGTACTTGGTGAAACATTTTTTAAAATTATTGGATAAAAATACTTGGTAGGTTTCACATTAAGATATCCCTACCTTTTGTCCCTCCACTAATTTTAAATATTTACCCTTTTGTTATCTTTAAAAAATAAATTTTACCATTGACTTGTATTCAATTTCGACTTATCCAGGTCAGTTACTTTCTGTTTCTCCTGAAGATGGGTTAGTCACCCGAAATATATATATCGAGATTAAAGATTCTCTAAAAATAAATTCGTTTTATTTTTTTATATCTTAATGTGAAACCTACCAAGTATTTTTATCCAATAACGATTACAATACTTGACCATACCCTGTATGATAAAGTAAAAATGGGTTCCCGAACAAACTTTGGAAGGTTCGGTTAAGATATATTCAGTTCGGCTCGGTTCGGCTCGTATAACTTCATTATGGGTTGGTTTTTAGGCGATTAGGTTGGCGTTATGTCTTTGCTAAGAATAAATATTGATAAAATGACAAATATGCAAAGAAGTTAATTTGTTTGAGCCCTGAGGAAGTCAACAAAGTTGACGAAACGTTGGCAAAAAATAAAAAATATTTGCATAAGCTATTGTCCTTATTTCCCAACAACAGCTTATTAATTTAATCGATGGACATAAATAATCAAAATAATTTTAATATATTTTAAGTGTAGGTATTTACCAATAAGAACACGATGGAAAAACTCATTAACAATTTTGGAACTCTAATACTCCAAAAAGGTGCATACGGTTCACGCATTTGTGTGACAGGATTTAAACGATATTTTGTTGAATTACGTAAACGTATTAAATATTCTGGGCGAGGTTGCTCCGCTTGATTTGTAAATGATGATTGGCCCCAACGATGAACAATTCCAGAGGAATACCTTTTCCAAAATTCAAGGAAGATAGCACCTAAAGACAGAGATTATACCTATGTATTTAATAAATATAAACTAATTTAAATTAAGAAAAAAATATATTTTTATTATTAGAGATAAAAGGTCAGGTCGGGGCTCGAATCCGGGACCTCGCAAAACCGGCGGGAAGGTCTGAGCTACTACCAGTTTCCATGAATTTTTAAATTTAAAACTTTTTAAATTGACATAAATTTTACAATTTCAAAATTTTTGCTTAAGGACGTTCCCTAATATAGCTCAGATGCAGTTCGCTCTTTCCACTAATCTCACATGCGCAAAAAAGCAAAAATATTTTCACTGCGTCGTTTCTCGGATCTGGCAACATTACATTCTTACCGACGCTAAAAGACAAAAAAATTAAAAAACACTTCATGAAACAGCTCAATGCGAAATTCTAGATGAGAACAGTATAGTTAGGTTGAGAGAATTAGCTAAAAATTTAAATGCACCAGCTGCAGAAGTTTTTTACATATGGAAAAATTTAGTAATTTTAGTGCGACGTTGCCAAATCGCTATCTCTCACTTGGCATGTCATGAGAGAAAAAATGAAAACCATCAAAACCTAACTTTTAACATTTTTCATACAAAACGAATACCGCTTGATACAATTATTTTAACAGAAAAATATTTGTTATATCTTCAGTTAATGATTCTCAGTTTTTCAAAATAATTTCAAGAAAATTACGATTATTATTTAATGAAACAGTCGCTTTAACATCAATCGGGATAGGGTTCGTATGTTAAATATGCAAATTTCAATGGTCAATATTTACAAATTTAATGTCGCAAGGACTATTGAAAAAAATGTATACGTATAAATATATGTAGGTATACAAAGTTTTAAAAGGATTGTAAGAAAATCGATTTATTAGGGAACGTCCTTAATAATTTGAATCTCAGATGAAACTCGATCCCCTCTTCGTAATTTATATTATAAATATTTATAAATATTACTTACACCAAAACGACATAAATACTGCAAAAAACACGGTGGAAGGATTATCAAATAAATAACTTATTCGTGAATACAGGCATGTTTCGTTTAATTGCCAATAATCGCATTCTTTATCACACAGCGGGCACATTGTGATATTCGAATTACATATATCTTCACTATTAAAAAGAGAAAATAAAAAAAATAAAATTTTTGCAATAATTTTCCATTCATTAAATACTTAAAAATCAATTAATTTCCTCTTTAATTCAATCTCTTCTTTTATTTTTAAAAAATCTCTACTTAATTTGTTTACCAGCATTTTATCGGCCTCTCTTCAGTCTTTTTTCCATATATACATATCTTAGCTATGAATTAATAATAAAAGAAGAAAAGATAAATCATACAAGATCTTTGTAAGTTGAAAAAGATAATAAAGGTTTTGTAGTTTTTTGCGAATTATGTTTCTGCCTATTGTAAGTTAATAATTAAAATGTGAAAATTCATGACAAAAAAAAGGAAAAACATATATGGGATTGTGATAATGTTTCAATATAAATATTGTATGTATATGTATATAACAAAAAATAAACTGACTCGTTCTGATACAGCCATCCACTTGACTCTACCATACAACCTGGCCTCTCACTTATATTTAATAAAATTATTTATAATCACATAGGGGAGGGGGTAAGTTAATGCATTTTTAGACTTCTGAAGGCCCACTGATTATGTATACAACATTTGGATGAGTTTAGTACAAGAGCCTAGAATTTCATCCCCACCCCCATTTTGGGCGGTTAGATTTTGCATTTTTAGTTTTCTGGGGCCCACTGATTATGTATACAAAATTTGGTTGAGTTTGGTACAAGAGCCTATATTTTAATTTTTTGACCCCCCCCCCCCATTTTGAGCAGTTAGTTTTTCCATTTTTAGACTTGTGGAGGCCGACTGATTATGTATACAAAATTTGGTTGAGTTTGGTATAAGGACCTATATTTTCATTTATTAACCCCCCCCCTCCATTTTGGGCTGTTAGTTTTTGCATTTTTAGTTTTCTGTGGGCCCACGGATTATGTATACAAAATTTGGTTGAGTTTGGTACAAGGATCTAGATTTTCATTTTTTGACCCCCCCTATTTTGGGTGGTTAGTTTTTGTAATTTTAGTCTTCTGGGGTCCCAGTGATTATGTATACAATATTTGGTTGACTTTGGTACAAGGGCCTATATTTCCATTTTTTGACCACTCTCCCCATTTTAGGCGGTTAGTTTTTGGAGTTTTATACTTCTGGGGGTCCACGGATTATGTATACAAAATTTGGTTGAGTTTGCTCAAATGGCCTGGATTTTTAATTTTTAACCCCCTCTCCGCCCCCTTTAATTTTGGGTCGATATGTACTAAAATCTAATCAGCTCTTAATCTCAATGCACCAAAACTACGTGTGAAATTTGGTTTTGATATTCAGACTAGTTTTTGAGCTAGCTAGTCCAGACAAATATGGTAACGCACAGACTAACTAACAGACTTGACAAAACAGTTATTATCTCGAAAAATATAATTTTTTCGATGTTCACTTATTAGGGCTTTTTTGTAGACCGAAATGCCATGGTTTCGCTCAATTTTTTTAATCAAAATAGTTTCAGCCGTTTTTGAGATATTTCGAAAAAAAGAAGCAAAAAAACCACTTTTTTCATGCACGATTACAATACTTGACCATAAGTAGTAAAGTAATAATCAATGAAGATGGACAGATAAAATGACCCAAACATATATGGTAAAAAAATTAAATTTATAGAGATTTTTTAATAAAAAAAGAAGAGATTGAATAAAAGAATATTTTTTTTTTGTAAAGATTCATTCAAAAATAAATAAAAGATTTGATTAAAAACTTACCTTATTTGATTTTGATTAATAGTAATAGCACCATATATAAATATAATAAGTCCTACAATTGAGGCGGGGATAAGCATGTAGGTATAAAAGCCTAGCCAAGCAAAATACAATGCAATTTTTACTCCAAAATATTCTTTAATATGATCAAGTGGTTGTTGTTTAATGCATTGTTTAATAGACGCCCATTCTGTATAAAGTAGGTGTCTCATGGACCCTTCTTTTTTGTAATCTCCCTAAAATCAGGCATTTAAATTATTAAGTAATCAAAACAGATATACTATAATATAATTACATCGTGTAAAGGATAAGAGGCAAGATAGACACCATCGCTAATTAGTCGATTAATGCCAAAAGCGAATTGCTCTTTATCACTGGTCGAAAATTTTTGCCGGCATAAAATAAAATTAACCACAGATGAGCGAACTGCCGGTGAGAAAAAATCATCTAGGCCCATATCAAATAAATAGAATAAAATTTTTAGAAAATATTCATAAAATTAAATTACTCAATAAATAAGTGTTTTAAGATTTATGACCCAGTATATAGGGTTTCAGCTTACATTAATTGTGGGAAAAGATTTTTGACGTGACAACGTCTTATAATTCGATGAAGCCGGCTGCACGCACGAAAAAACATGTCTCATGCGGCGTTACCTCGCTCTGAGGCGTTCCATTTAAGGCTTGAAGTGCAAGCGAGAGGGCGGAACGAGCGACAAAGATTGAGGCAGGCTTTTTAAAAGCTACAGTTACAAAAATTTTAATGATGTTTCCAAATTTTAAATTTTAAATTTAAGATTTATGAACAATAATTTAATCACAGTTTATTCTTATAATAAATTATTCAAAATTATTACTTTTTTACAACAAATTACAATTAAATTTGCAAAAATAATTAAGTAACTAATTGAACAACAACTTTTATTCAGTAAACTTGCTGAAAGAAATAATGTCAATACAAAATTTATTATTATAAAATAATAAAATCAAAAATTAAATTTAAACAGTCGAGTAGAAATTTAAACAATAAATTTTATTCAAGTATTTTGTAAATTTAAAATGATTTTCTGAACGAAGAATTTTATGAAAAAAATCGGTTGTCTGTAAAGTCGGTTCACTGACGATAGTTGAACGTGACAACGTCATAAGAAAATACCATTCCATCAGTATTTTCTTATGACGTTGTCACGTTCAACTATCGTCAGTAAACCGTCTTTACAGACAACCGTTTTTTTTCCTCCAGGATCGTTTGTTATGGTGTGAGTATGGAAAATCTAAGTTTGCGACCTCAAAAGTGTGGGGGGTACTTTTGGTGACTGAAAAACCTCGAAATTTTCGGAATTTTTCCAGTTTTTCGCTTTTAACTCAAAAACGGTGCATATTTTTAACCGACTTCAAAAAAGGAGGAGGTTCTCTATTCGACTGAAATTTTTTTTTTTTTTTGTGTCTATGTTACCTCATATCTCCGCCAATTGTGAACCGATTTTGAAAAAAAAAATTGCGTTGGGTTCAGTCTAGCTTCCGATTGGTTTTTATTGGTATTAGACCTTTTTTGTTAGATTTCTTCAGGCCTAGCTTCTTTGTTTATAAACCGATTTCGATGATTCTTTTTTTATTGGAAAGGGGGTATCTTAGGGATGGTGCCATATTAATTTGGTCAAATTCTGATGATATAATCAGTATTAATAACATCACTAAAAAGAGAAAAATAAAAATAATTTTTAAGAAAAAAATAAAACTGACTTCAAAAAATTAAATGCAACAAATAAAATACACTAAAAGGTATAAAATAATTATTATCTTATTTAGTTACAGCTAAACGACGAAATATTAAGATGAAATTACTTTTTGATGTCGGTACCAAACAAACTATACCTATAAGCGAGCATACCCTTCAAACGTACTAACTAAGATCCGTCGAGTGCGATTCATAAAAAGTATATGTTTGGCATCGACTTCAAAAAGTAATTTCATGTTAATATTTGGTCGTTTAGTTGTAACTAAATAAGATAATAATTATTTTATACCTTTTAGTGTATTTTATTTGTTGCATTTAATTTTTTGAAGTCGGTTTTATTTTTTTCTTAAAAATTATTGTAAATAACCGTCCTATAGTAAATTAAAGATGACAAAATTTCGGCGACAATAAAAAAAAATTGGTCCAGTAGTTCGATTTTTTATGGGGATCCAAAAAACAGGGCCCCGGATTACTTTATTGAATATCGCAAAAACTCGCACTTTTTTCGATTTTTCCCCATTTTGAAGATGATTTACAAAATATAGACCGTTTTTGATTTATTAGCGAAAAACTGGAAAAAGTCTTAAAATTTTTGTAAATAACCGTACTTTAGTAAATTAAAGATGACAAAATTTCGCGTCGATTAAAAAAAATGGTCCAGTAGTTCGATTTTTGATGGGGATCCAAAAAACAGCCCCTCGAATCACTTGATTGAATACCCCAAAAATTCGCACTTTTTTCGATTTTTACCCATTTTGAAGATGATTTACAAATGGACCGTTTTTTGAGTTATAAGCAAAAAACTGGAAAAAGTCCTATTTTCGACCACCATAAATTGTCCCTCACACTTTCGAGGTCGCAAACTTAGATTTGGCATACCCACACCATACCAAACGATCCTAGAAAAAAAATATTTTCCCGCAATGAATGTAAGCTGAACCACTTTTTGGATCCTCTATATATAGGGCTATTAGTGGTCAAGTAATAATTTAGAAGGCTTAGACCAATATCTAATATTATAAAAAAGAATGTTTAAAATTAAATAGAAAGTCAAAATATAAAATATAACACTTACAAATAGGTTTTATCTCGTGAAAATTCAGCTAAAAAACGATTTTCTATTGGCGCAAAAACACTTGGATCCACCTTAACACATTGCAAACATCTGCTAAAAAAAGACTTAACTTCAAGCATAATATCAAAGGACACATTCGAAGCTGACTCTTCACCGGGAATCTAAGGAAAAAAAAATATTAAACAATGTTAAAATTCTTTGCAAAAATTTAATTTTAATCTTAAAAAAAAAAATGTGAGTAATAATAATATAATTCGTGTCTATGATTTTTAAATTTAATTTTAGATTCGTAGAGATGTAGACTAAATAAAATATTTTTTTTTCAAAAACGAAAATTCTCACACTATTCACATGATAACGAATTTTGATTTTTTTTTAAATAGATTTAAAGCAATAAGACTCATTTTTAATTAATTAATTATTATATCTCACTCCTCTAGTGTTTTTCGCCATAAGAGACTCAAATTAATAAAATATTTACATATATGTAATTAACACCCCCTTAATTCCCTACGGAAAAAAATTAGTAGAACCCCATTTTAGAGATCCTCCACTCATTAAACAAATTTTGACAAATTTTTCGAAAAATTTAGTCAGAACAGTTGATCAATTTTTCATCTTTTCTAATATCAAGATTTAAAACGAATTTTGCTGAAATTTTTCATGGATAAGTATAATTTATACTTTATTAATTTTTTATTTGTTTTTTTAAGTTTGTAATATAAATGTTCTTTTTTTTTATGTAATTTAAAGAGAATGGGCGCTGGTCACCTAATAAATAAATAAATAAATGAAAACAAACATATATGTAATTTTATATTTATTAATATGAAATTTAAATGACTTGGTGGGTGCTGGATATGTTAATTTTTTTTACTTTACCATACATGGTCAAGTATTGTATTTTTCGAAATATTTGGATTAACTACTTGAATTTATAAAAAATTACTGGAAAGAAGCACTTGGATTTTATTCATCCTGCTTTTATATTTGTATTTATAGAATCTTTGATTTATATTCCTTATAAATTAATCATTCTGCGCAAATTAAAAGAAGAGTAAAACAAATGGGGCCTAACTATAAACACCCTAAAGACAGAATACATGACAGCAGGATACGAAAATGACAAAAGCGACTTACATCTTGAAAATGAAGTCATAAAATACTCTCCACCATTTAAATATCTGGGAGTAACCCTTTCCTCAAGTGGGAGTAGTAGTAAAGATATAGAAAACAAGATAGGGCATGGGAAAAGAGCGATCCGTCAGTTAAACTCACTACTATGGAGCAAAAACATCAATCGATCCACAAAGGCCAGGCTCTACAAAACTATAGTTCAGAGCATCTCAACATATGGCTCTGAAACATGGGAACTAAGGAAAAAGGACCAAAGAAGACTACTATCCCTTGAAATGGATTTCTGGAGAAGAAGTGCAAGAGTCTCTAAACTGGACCACATCAGAAACGAAAGGATTCGTGAGATCATGAAGGTGGACCAGGATATGATAACAACCATTGAAAAAAAGAGACTAGTATGGTATGGTCATGTCCAACGAATGGTAGAAGACAGGTGGCCAAAAAAGGTTCTGATTTGGGTCCCTCCTGAACGTCTAAAAAGAGGGAGACCACCAAAAAGCTGGAAGGCTGAAATCCGTCAGACGATGGAGGATAGAGGACTCAAGGATGGAGACTGGCAGGACAGAGAATATTAGCGGTTGAGATGCGAAAAGCGGCAAACGCCGTAGAGCATCGCATATTATCTACTCTTATTAAACGAGCAAAAATTGTATATATATATATATATCCGGTCGGGTTCTCGAAAACGGCTCTAACGATTTGGATGAAATTCACTGGTTAGGAGGGTTTTGTGTTGGACATTCGATCTGTCACGGTCTCATCTTCGGCTAAGTTGTTTTTGGTGGGTTTTTTGTTAATTGAAATAATTATTCACAGGTGGTTGTCTCGATAAAAATGTATAATTACATTTTTATTCAATTTCCTTTTAATAATTAATTGGTTTTTCAATTTTAAATTCCACTAATAGATCATTACAAATATTATTATTATATATATATATATATTATATTAAAAGTTAGGAAAATTAATTAATTAAAAATCGAGTTTTAAATCCTACAAACGAATTTTTTCTATATTAGAATTAGGCAATTTAATTGATGAACTCAAAAATTGTTATTTAATTAAAAAAAAAAATTATATGGTATTTATTTATATAACTATATCTATGGTAAATACACATATTCTGTGGGCCACTACAAGGCTTGAAATTCAAAAACTGGGTGAGGAGGCGGGGACGAGGGTGGAGATGACTGTGGGGGAGATGTGGGTGGTGTAGTGCTAGAGGTTCGAGGGGTGGTTTCGGGGGGGGAATTGGGGTGGGGTGTAGGTGGAGGTCTATGTGGGGTGGAGGGGGCGGAAGAGGTGGGGTGAAGTAGTGGGGGTCCGGGGGTGAGGGGGTTACGGGATTAATGCATGGCTTTTAGCTGAAGCAAAAAGCTACCGAGCATCGCTCGGTGGCCAGGTACTCTATATAAATTAAACAATTACGCTTACTCTCTGCACATAACAAACACCCTCAGTAAGCTATTTTTATGATATTTTAGAGAATGCAAAAATATCTTACCTTTTTCATTGGTAATCTTAATTTTAATATTTCACAATATCTCATTAAAACATCATCAGGTGCGCTTATTTTAATAAAATTTAAATGAGCATTTTTCTCTCGTTCAAGTTTAAGCCCTTCTTTACGTAAATTCTTTTCAAATATTTCTCTTTTCATTGAGTCCTCTTCGGAATTATCGTGATCCGACCAGACGAGAACAAAATCCACCGAACTGACTCCATCGTTGAACATAGTCCGTTCCTTGAAATAATTAGAAAACATATTTGAAAAATTAATATTTTTTTTAGGTTGTTTTTGTTTGTAAATATTGAGAGAATATAATCATAATAATAAAATAATAGTACCTAATATGTATAATTAATGAATTATAAGATTTAACTTTTTTTTTATTTAAGGTAGTTGTTTCGCGACAATACTAGCAAAAAGTTAATGCTAGAGTATATAGTACAGACAATAAGGGTTCATAATTCATAAGCCCAAAACTTTTTGGTGTTTATGTACCACTACTAGCCAATCTCGTGCTCGTTTGACAAATCTGGCAACACTGTCCGAGCTTGTATATATTTTATCATAGAAATTTCAGATAAAGTACATTATAAAGGAAGATTTATAAAACAAAAAGTTCTTAATAAGCGATTGAAAGCTGTTGCGACAATGGTTGAAGCAAAAAACGTCAAAAATTACTAAAGTTAACCCACTTTTTAGGTTAAATAAATGCGTTGTTGCCAGCTTGTTTTTAGTGTAAATTTTTCATTATACATTTTTCATTATTTATTCATTATTATCTCAGAAACTGTGTTGTAACTATGAATTAAAATTTTCTTAAAAAATGTATTAGTTATTGTTTAATGTTGGTTTAGTTTTTTATAATAATGGTAAGAAGAGTTTCTTAATTATAATTAAATATGTATGTAAACTTTCCGATATTCCGTATAGTGTAATGTATAAGTCTGAAAATCTTTGGAATTTAATATCTCCGGAACTATATTGTTCATAAATTTCGTTTTGCCACCAATCGATGCAAAAGTATTTAAATAATAATCTATCTAAATTTCGAAAAAATCCCAAGAAAACCCATATGGTGAAACAACTACCCTAATTAATGATACTTTATAAATAAAATTTGAGGCATAATTACTTAACGAGAAAATGGTGATATTTATAAATATAATAAATGTATAAAGAATTTCTTTAAATAAATTTTGGCATAACATCTGTAGTCTTAAAGGATAATTTTCACTACAAGTATTTAAGATTAAGTTTGATTTTTTGATATTATTGTTGATATATAACCGGTTTCCGAACAATAAATAGCATCATACTTGTTTATTTCCAACTTTCACTCTTTTATTAAATCATCTTCAAAATTATAAACTGATTCTACATAGCCCTGAGGACAATCTAAGATTGGAAGCCTAAGATGTTGTTTATTGTCCGAAAACCTGATATATCTAAAAGAATACATATGTATATAAAGTTTTAACATTTATTTTAATATCAATGTAATTAATATTTTATATAGATAGATTTATTTTTTAATCATTTGGGCAGAAATGGACATGCAAATGTTAAAGAGTATCAGAATTAAGTGGGAATAGTGAGGATGTTTACCTTGTTTTTTTCGTGTTTAGATATTATCTATAGTTTAAAACTAAAGATTTGAGCATCTTTTTTTGAAAATAGTTGGAATGTTTTTCAAAAAATCACCTCAGGTTTAAACTAACCAATGTTTATTAAAAGAGAAAGAATTTAATATTTAGGACAAATTCTAAGATTTTAGTAGTAATACTAGCTGCAAGGCCCGCCTTCGGCGGCCCTCTTGCTAGCCAAGGAACTCGCCCCTTGGATCCCCACCCCAAAGCCCACTCAGCACCCCACCACCCCAATGTACAGACAAAACCTTTTTTTTTTTTTTTTTTTTTTTTGGCTTTTCGGCCTTTCTAGCCATAAGCCTAATTACGATACTAGTTATTATTTTTTTTTTTAAATTTGTCTCTACCCCCGGGGGTCAGATTTTAGCTGGATGCCTCGAGTCGGATTCGAACCCGGGTCCCCTGGTTAGCTCGCTGTCACGCTACCGCCTAGCCTATCTGACCCCCCCACAGACAAAACCTTAATTTTATATAAATAGATTTCATTTAAATTAGTAACCATGACGACCCCTGAACCCCACCTCTCGAACCTCACTCCCCCTCCCCCGAAACCCACCCAGCACCCCACCCACCCCACCACCCCAATGTACAGACAAAACCTTAATTTTATATATATATGGATAATTTCATTTAAATTGGTAACCATGACGACTGTTTTTGTTGGGGGACGGACATAGATAGATAGGTACATACAGAGGCAGGCACAAATGCGCTTTAGTAGTATAGGATTATTAAATTGCGATATCAGAGGGGATTCATCCCCTCAGCAGTCGAATCTGAGAACTAACATGGTTTCCGGGCAGTCAGCTCACACCCTCGAGATAAAAACCTCTCTGAATCGCAATATATTATAATTATAAGAACAGAAACTTTTTACTACATTCTTCTATAAGGGAAATGAAAAAATTTAGTTTAAAATGAAAAAAAGTTTATTTTCATACAAGTCCTCTTATTTAAATATAAAACTAAAGATTTGAGCATCTTTTTTTGAAAATAGTTGGAATGTTTTTCAAAAAAATGAATCCCCTCTGATATCGCAATTTAATAATATTTTCACTAAAATTTAGAATTTGTCCTAAAAATTAAATTCTTTCTCTATTATATATAGTAATTACTTAAATAACAAACTATAAACATTTATTTAAAAGAGAAAATTACTGGGTTATTTAAGTTTAATTAAAGAGCATAATATATAAATATTTAATTTTGAATGTTTTATTTTTTGTATATTTTTTTACACTGAGTGAGCGGGGGTAGAAGATCGAAGAGCACACCCTCATTCCTTGAAAAATATGCATTAATTATCTTATAAATTATGCTAACAGCTATGAATAGCAATAAATAAACGAACTATATATTTTCCAAATAACAATACTAGTTTCCCTTTCAGGGAGCTATTCAAACTCTAAAATTTTTAGCCACCTTCCTCTTCTCCCCATGGCACAAGCTCAATCTTGTTGGAATAATTTGTTTTATAAATCAAATTTTTAACGTGAAGCAAGAATTTTTATTATAACATTAATAAACCCAATTAGATGACAATAATATAAAATAAACAATATTTTTAATTATACTTAGATTGACTCCAATTATCTGTAACATATTCCTCTTGAGGACCGCAAATGATCTTATTTACGTCCCTGCGAAGGGAGCAAAAAGTGATTTTTCTTAGATATTTTCACGAAAATTATATTTTTTAATCACTATATTAATTAAAATACTTATTTAAATAAAATAAATATAAAATTAAATACACATAATTAATTATAAATATTTTTTCCTGTTTAATAAATAATTATAATTATGTGTGATTTAAACAAATTTTGAACTCTTAATAAATTTAATCACAAAAATACAAGCTTTAAATAAAATTTATAGAATAATTAAACCGGAAAACTGTCGCCTTAAGTTAAAACTATAAGTCAACATCGGTACTTTCATTATTCAGAGAACGCTTCCCGCAAGACATAATAAGATGAAGGAAGCATTTTATTTGTTTCATTCATTGACCCTGAAGAAAGAGGGAAGAATCCTCCGAAACGTCTTTTTGAAAAGAAACAAGGAAGGATTTCAATAAATTACACCTCATTTGATATGGGTTAATTTTTTCTTTCGTCACTACCCCTGGGTTGCCTTCCAATACATTCAATATAATAAGATATTTTATAATATTCGGTAAAATAAAATTTTATTTTTCTATCAAAATTAAAAAAACCTTTTGTAAAAAATTTTCTCTCTTGATAAAGTGTGCTTTTTTTCTATAAATTTTAGCAAAATTATATTTTTCATTTCTATATCAAATAATTATTTAAATACAAGTTTAATATTCAAAATAAAGGGGTTTGGGTAACGGAAGGCACTCAAGGTATTATCGGGAGAGTGGTGGCCAAAACCATTTCGGTTGAAACCACCTGCTCATTTTTAATGAGAAATTTTAATTAGAATCCACGACATTTCGAAATCTATTTCTGGAGTCGTTTACAAGCTCTGTGGGAAATGTATATTGATAAAAATGATTGCTTTTTCAAGTTTTCAAATTCACACTTGACTGCCAATACTTTGAAGAGAGTTTCAAGAGACTTTGTTCAGAGTAGGGATGCCAACGATATATCGATTATTTTTTATAATCGATATATATCGAATATCGATATATGCTTTGCGATATGTATCGAAAAATATATCGGATTTTTTTTCACTTGCCAAATACCAAAAAATTGCTGCAATTTTATACGAAATTTTTTTCACAACATCACAACTATTAAAAAATACTTTGACAAGGTATTCTAAACTCAAAAAAATAAAAATTTATGTCATGTTTTGTAATAGAGAAGCGAAAAAAATACTATAATACTAGAAAAATAGGGACAAAAAATCGCTCCTGTCTGACTGGCAAAAGACTGTCCAAGCTTTTGTTTTTGAATTCATTTTGTTGAAAGTAGTTTTTTTCATGTTTTTTTTTAAGTTAATATTTAACTGAAAGTAATGGAAGGCAGCCCAGGGGTAGTGAAGAAAGAAAAAATTAACACAAAGTCAAATAAGTTGTAATTTATTGGATTCCTTCCTCCCTTCCCCTCAAACCGACGTTTCGGAGGATTCTTCCCTCCTCCTTCGGGGTTTCAAAGGGTCAATGAAGGAAACAAACAAAATGTTTACTTCCTCTCTACGTAGCAGTGTTTAAAACCTTTTTCTTCCTTAGCAGAAGCATTAAAATAGAAAAACAATTTTTTATATTATAATTGACCCTTTGAAAGCCAGAAGGAGGGAAGAATCCTCCGAAACGTCGGTTTGAAAGGAAAGGAGGAAAGAATCCAATAAATTACACCTTATTTGGATATGTGTTAATTTTTTCTTTCCTCACTACCCCTGGGCTGCCTTCCATTACTTTCAGTTAAAATTTCTACCAGTCCATCTCTCTCCAGAGAAAATTTCGTGAAAAGTTAATTTTTAAATTTAAAAAAATGTACTCCTCATGACTATTGAATAATGTTTTTGTTATATAATCTTTGGTGAAACTAGATTTGAATATAAAAAAAAAATTGTATTTTTAGGATTAAATTATTTTTGCTATCATAGGATGTTTTTATTTCCCAATAAGTTACAATTAAGCTAACGGCAGCAGTAGTTGACCGTGCACCATTAGTTGACCATTTCGACATAAAACTTTAATTAATAAGGATCCTGTGAAGGATTTCCTTGAAAAAAATCTATGGACACTAGACAGCAGGACGTGTCTATAGATTTTTTTTCAAAGGAATTCTTCCATCTGGATCCTTATTAAAGTTTTCTGTCGAAATGGTCAACTACTGCTGCCGTTACCATACTGATTAGTTTTTAATATGTTAATATCTAAAAAATAATTAATAAAAATATATCGATTTATCGATATATTTATGTATCGATATAGCGCTTTAACCTATATAGATATACACTACGCTGCAAAAAAATCGAGCCAGCAATAAAAACTTGATTAAATAGCAAATTATTTTTAAAATTTTTACAAATATTCATATAATTTGTTCCATTAACTCTTAAACTAACATATTCAATAAATTATGTTGATTAATGTCCATTATAATTAGTAGATTAAAAATTCACAGTTCATTGGACAATGTTTTTCATTGGTGGACTTATTCAATTTTTGTACAACGTTTCGTCTCTCTCGAGACTTTCTCGGTTGTTTATATCTGTCATCTGTCAAATCCATCTAGACTTATTTTATTTCATTGAATATTGTATTTGTGGTTTGTTCCTTTGAAATTTAACAATTCTGTTGGTTTTTTAATAGCCTACGATTGTATCAATCTAAAACGAAAAAAATTCTACTATGTCTCAATTATTTTTATTGTTATCTCAACCAATGTTGCTCTAACCAATTGAGTGCTTGAAAAAGTCTCGAGAGAGACGAAACGTTGTACAAAAATTGAATAAGTGCATCAATAAAAAAACATTGTCCAATGAACTGTGAATTTTTAATCTAATATTCAATAAATAAATATTGTTGTTAATTTTTAAATTTTATAAAAAACAAAATAAGTAAAATTAAATTAAAAGATACAATTACAAATTATCCTACTTTCTCAATATCACTTTACATTTAAATAAAGTTTTAATAAAAGATCAAATTCCATTTGAAATATCAATAAAATGAATAATTTTTAATTAAGTAAGGATCATTGATAAAAAGATAAAATATTCAAAATGGATATTTCTCAAGTTCAAGCAGTTCAAATTGTGTACCTAATTAATCAAGGGCTAAGTCA
Source organism: Forficula auricularia (assembly GCA_024734495.1). Lineage (NCBI taxonomy): Eukaryota > Metazoa > Arthropoda > Insecta > Dermaptera > Forficulidae > Forficula > Forficula auricularia. The sequence goes on from JALMQS010000352.1 coordinate 144,547, forward strand.
ACAACAAGTGGATATTTCTCAAGTTCAAGCAGTTCAAACTGTGTACCTAATTAATCAAGGGCTAAGTCAACAACAAGTGGATATTTCTCAAGTTCAAGCAGTTCAAACTGTGTACCTAATTAATCAAGGGCTAAGTCAACAACAAGTGGATATTTCTCAAGTTCAAGCAGTTCAAACTGTGTACCTAATTAATCAAGGGCTAAGTCAACAACAAGTGGATATTTCTCAAGTTCAAGCAGTTCAAACTGTGTACCTAATTAATCAAGGGCTAAGTCAACAACAAGTGGATATTTCTCAAGTTCAAGCAGTTCAAACTGTGTACCTAATTAATCAAGGGCTAAGTCAACAACAAGTGGATATTTCTCAAGTTCAAACAGTTCAAATTGTACCTAATTAATCGAGGGCTAAGTCAACAACAAGTGGATATTTCTCAAGTTCAAGCAGTTCAAATTGTGTACCTAATTAATCGAGGGCTAAGTCAACAACAAGTGGATATTTCTCAAGTTCAAGCAGTTCAAATTGTGTACCTAATTGATCAAGGGCTAAGTCAACAACAAGTGGATATTTCTCAAGTTCAAGCAGTTCAAATTGTGTACCTAATTAATCGAGGGCTAAGTCAACAACAAGTGGATATTTCTCAAGTTCAAGCAGTTCAAATTGTGTACCTAATTAATCGAGGGCTAAGTCAACAACAAGTGGATATTTCTCAAGTTCAAGCAGTTCAAATTGTGTACCTAATTAATCGAGGGCTAAGTCAACAACAAGTGGATATTTCTCAAGTTCAAGCAGTTCAAATTGTGTACCTAATTAATCAAGGGCTAAGTCAACAACAAGTGGATATTTCTCAAGTTCAAGCAGTTCAAATTGTGTACCTAATTAATCGAGGGCTAAGTCAACAACAAGTGGATATTTCTCAAGTTCAAGCAGTTCAAATTGTGTACCTAATTAATCAAGGGCTAAGTCAACAACAAGTGGATATTTCTCAAGTTCAAGCAGTTCAAATTGTGTACCTAATTAATCAAGGGCTAAGTCAACAACAAGTGGATATTTCTCAAGTTCAAGCAGTTCAAATTGTGTACCTAATTAATCAAGGGCTAAGTCAACAACAAGTGGATATTTCTCAAGTTCAAGCAGTTCAAATTGTGTACCTAATTAATCAAGGGCTAAGTCAACAACAAGTGGATATTTCTCAAGTTCAAGCAGTTCAAATTGTGTACCTAATTAATCAAGGGCTAAGTCAACAACAAGTGGATATTTCTCAAGTTCAAGCAGTTCAAATTGTGTACCTAATTAATCAAGGGCTAAGTCAACAACAAGTGGATATTTCTCAAGTTCAAGCAGTTCAAATTGTGTACCTAATTAATCAAGGGCTAAGTCAACAACAAGTGGATATTTCTCAAGTTCAAGCAGTTCAAATTGTGTACCTAATTAATCAAGGGCTAAGTCAACAACAAGTGGCAATTACACTTGCAATAAGCAAAAATTTCAATAATGTATGTTTTCTTGTAAAAAAATTAAAAATGATTTACTATTTAATAAAAATTTTATTGCTGGCTCAATTTTTTTGCACTTCAGTGTATTAAAATAATTTGCCATCCCTAGTCCAGAGCCAGAGGTACGTAAGTAAAAAAAAAAGGGGGGGGGGTTCAATCCATGTAACAGTTAATTTTTTCTTTTTGAATTTGTGTGCGGAGGGAATAAGATACCTGAACAAATCAGTTGGACAGTCACTGAATCCTCCCATAAAAAATCTATACTTACGTCCTTGCCCACTGCATTTGAAAACGCTCCAGAAATAAGTGGCAAAATGACATGCATTATGATGAGATTTTCGCATTAAATATCGGCCATCTAGGAGTTTCAGTCTAGACTTCTCGTTCGATAAGCAACTCAACCATCAAAATATCAAATATACAATCAAAGTATTAATCTTTCTGTTCCTGGATTTGACTGAAAAATTGATGGTTTAACTTACATAGAGAACATATTTCCTGGCAAGATTTTTAAACATGGTGTTAGTTGAAAAAAGAGAAACTGTCTTGAAAAGAAGAGGAAAGAAAGGGACACCTTATTGCAATGGCCTGACTTGGCCTTGGGTTCATTCATAAGGCCACAAGAATCGCCGGCTTCCTCCTTGAAATCGTTCTCATGCTCGCTTCGGCTCAAATCCTCAGCGCTATGATAAACGGTGAACCGCGATAAGCTGATATGCTCTTTTTTGTCGGGCATATTCTCCTCCTCATTATCAACTTGCATTCTTATCATCTTAATAACCTGAAGCAAAGTGCACACGCAAACAAAGATAATTATCACACCCATTTAGATTAATTAAATTCATTTAGGATTAGTATACTACCTTGTTATTTAATTATATTCATTTAAATAACATAACATGTTTATTTTTAGGGCTTTATTAAGTATTCCAACATAAATTTCTATATATAGGTCAACTTTTATCTTCTTCTAATTAGAAATGTTCATTTGTTATATTGATCGATTTTTATATAATACTTTTTTATAAAACTAGAGAGAAAAACAGCTTTTTTCCTTTAGAACATGACAAGATGAAAGACTATCCTATAAATAGACTGGAGATTCATTTTTTCTCTGACGTAAACGTGTCAGAATAATAATAAAATAAGCGGCAATCTTAAATGTTTATATTGAACGCTTTTATACAACAATCCAAAGAAAAGTAGAACTTCCAACAAATATGACAATTCTTTCTTATTTAAACCGCAACGATGACTTAAGTCGATTTATTGTTAGATACATAATTTCTTTAGGAAAAATTAATTAATTATATTTATTCTAATTTAACATAATTGTTAACTTTTAAGGAGTTCGGTGTTGGTTCTAGGTGAAACATTTTAATATAATAATAAAACTAAGATACGAGGTAGGTTTCACAAAAAAGAAATAAAACAAAATTGAGTTTTGAGTTCGATATATTTCGGGGGTTAGCCCATCATCAGGGAGTCTAAGAAAACATTTTTTAGACTCCTGATGGTAGCCCCGAATGACTCAAAACTCAATTTTGTTTTATTTCTTTTTTATTGAAACCTACCTCGTATCTTAGTTTTATTATATGTTTATGTTTTCTTAGACTCCTGATGATGGGCTAACCCCGAAATATATCGAACTCAAAACTCAATTTTGTTTTATTTCTTTTTTGTGAAACCTACCTCGTATCTTAGTTTTATTATTATAACATTAAAATGGTAACAACCCATTTTCGCACATTGTTGAACAAAGAATCAAATTTAGAGGTATGTTTTTTTTATGCATAGTAGAGTTAAAAAAATCTTAAATCTGAACTTTTTCAAAATTTATTAATTTAATAACTTAAAAATAGGAAAGAGATTAACCAGTCAAGCCAAATATAGAATAGATTTCGTAAAAATTAGTTTATTTTTCATATTTAAAGAGAAGCTGGCTTAAGCCGGGATTATCTAAAGTCATTCGTGGTATATGAGCTTTAAGGCCCAGTTCTGAATATAGTCAGGGGAATGAGATTAGTCAGGGTCCAAACACCCTCATATAACAAAATAGAACATTATGATTGGCGATGTACCTTAGAAGGGATAGAAAACGGAGAATAGTATGAAATGCATAAAAGGACCAACACGGAGAAATAGAAGGAGACTTCTTCTTTTACTTTATCCCTTTCTTACATTACATCTCTATTATTTTATCCAGCTCTTACCTTACATCTCTATATTATACCTCTACTTTACCCTGCTCTCTTACATTACATCTCTCTTACACTACACTCTCCATATTATACACTCTCTCTATTACTTGATCTCACGAGTATATTTCTTCTTCCTGGAGTCGTTTTTGCGGGCATTTTCATTCATCCACTTGCGAGCCCCTCCATTGGCACTTCTATCATTAGCACGATAGCTAATTGGATAGCACGGACAAGAATACCTGTCCGGCTCTCGTGAAGACACCACGGAAGCTGATCAAAAAGGCGAGACTCCAGGCCCGTTACACACTCTTCGACGTGGCAGTCTACGGAACCTGAGCTAGAGGTGGCCACGGCACAGCTAATGCTGTTTGAATTACTTTGAACCGAGCAGCACATCTCAAGAGCAAACGTAATTAATCCTACTTTCTTCGAACGATCTCCGTTCACACATTAAAGACATCCAATCAATTAATTCTTTCTGACTGTTAAATTCACCAAGGACCTCAATAAATCATATATTATACATTGAATTCTTGATTATCTTTCACTGTTAAGAAAATTCTCCCCATTCTCCTTTGCAGCTAGAATTTATTTAAGTATTTTTATTTTATTTTTGCCTATTTAGAATTATTTTTTTTATTTTTTTTAAATTCATTGCATCAGATTAACTTCAGTAACGTAGAATTTGAACATAAGAGTAAATTCAGTAGTTTATCAAACTAGTACAACGAGATACACTGAGTTACACCACCACCTCCACGTCTATAAAGGTTAGTATTCTCACACTCAGGAATATTCCCCTTAAACGTCCCCTTACCAAACTAATTTCCAGACCCCTCCAACCACATACCCTCCCTAACCCCATTGCATGGTGGAGGTTTCGCTGGGATTACATATCCCTCCAACCACCAACCCTCCCTAACCCCATTGAACCCCTGAACCCCCACCCCACGAACCACACCCTCAACCCCAACCCCGACCCTACACCACCACCCCTTGGACCTCACCCCGTGTCCTCCACCCCGCCCCACACTACCATACCACCCCGTGCTTACCCCCGCACCCCCACCCGTGACTCTGGATCGTCACCTGAACAACCCGCCCTCTAATTTCCCTACCCCTCCAACCACCTACCCTCCCTAACCCCATTGCAACATAATTGTGATTAATTGCGTAAACAGTAGAAATGTAATTTGAAAAAAAAATAGTTAAAATAATGTATGTTTCAAATTTCAATTTAGCTTTTGTACCTAATTAACATTATAATTATTATATAAAATTTTGTAAAAATATGTATTTTATGTATCACTGACCAAAAGTTCTAACGGACAAGGTCAATCTTAAAAAAAAAATGTTTATAATTAATTCGAACATTTTTTAATATTTTGCAGTTTTTCCTTCATAAAATGAAAACCACTCATCCTAGAAACTTGATTTCTATATCATTATCTAGGAAATTTTATTGACTTGAACGTTTTGATAAAAGTCTTAGATTTATAGATTTGCGGAAAAAGAAAAAATACGCCAATTTTCAACTAGCGCTTGAGCCCGAACGGTTGGTTGGATAAAAAAACTTAAATAAAATAATCTGTAGGAAATTTTATGAACTTTCATTTTGAATAGTAAGATTATTTACGAAAAGTTAATAGTTTTTGAGTTATAAGCAAAAAACCGCCAAAAAAATGAGATTTTTGATATTTTTTGCATTTTTGACAATGTTCCGTCACGAAATTTTGTTAGTAAACCTCGGATTCGGATTCAGCATACCAAAAAACATATAGGTTCAAGAAATCAAAACTACCCCATAACTTTCTCGAGCGGGAGCCTTTAGTGAACAATTTAACTGGACTAAAAAGGTACTTGAAGAAATTAACCGTTTATTAACGCTCCAAAATCTACCACCATCACGAAAATAATCAAATTTTATCGCACAAAAAATACCCCCCCCCCCTTTCATTTTATGCCCTGAAGAAGGGAAAGTTTCGGTTTTTCGATTTCACCGTTTATTAACGCCCCAAACTCTACCACCATACTGAAAATAATGTGAATTTATCGATCAAAATTCACCCACTTCATTTTAAGCCCTGAAGAAGGAAATGTTTCGGTTTTGTGATTTCATTCTTTATTAATGTACCTACCAAATTCTACTAATATGACAAGTTTTAGCATTCTAGGATCAATATATTTTCACTGTATGTTAATTTAGTCTATAAATTTCACCCTTTCATTTCGGGCCCCGAAGAAGTGAAAGTTTCGGTGTTTCAAGTTCCTCTTTAATTAATGTGCCAATCTTTACCAGTATGCCAAATTTCAGCATTCTAGGTTCATTGAATTTTTAGTATATGTTAATTAAGTCTATAACTTTCACCCCTTCATTTTAGGTCCTGAACAAGGGAAAGTTTCGATATTTGGATGTTTCTCATAAATTGTATCCCAAACTCTACCACCATGCCAAGTTTTAACATTCTAGGATCAATATATTCTCACTGTATGTTAATTTAGCCTATAAATTTCACCCCTTCATTTGGGGCCCTGAAGAAGTGAAAGTTTCGGTGTTTCAAGTCCCTCTATTATTAATGTGACAATCTTTACCAGTGTGCCAAATTTCAGCATTCTAAGTTCATTGTGTTTTCACTATATGTTAATTTAGCCTATAATTTTGACTCCTTCATTTTAGGTCCTGAAGAAGGGAAAGTTTCGATTTTTGGATTTTTCCCATTAATTGTACCCCAAACTCTACCAGCATGCCAAATTTCAGCATTCTAGGATTAGCGGAAGTACTCTAGAATTTTGATGAGTGAGTGAGTGAGTGACGAAAAAGCCTATCTTTGACTTCTTGTAACTGTATAAAAAATATAAATATGAAAATTTGTAATTTAGTTAAGCTTATAGACCAGTATTATGGAAAAAAATTTCAGCCATGTAGAGGTTTCCAGTACGAAGTTACAGAGGCGTCAAAATGGCCTGAGTTGTTTCCTGTAAAGGGTAGTCTGGCAGTGCACGCCGAATCGAACTTGGCTGGGGCACTGCCGTGCCCTCAGATAGAACATAATTCTTGATTAAACATATGAAATATATTTAATTACGGTTCGTTCGCCATAATAAACGGTTTGTCGTTTCCGTTACTCATCCTATGAGACCTGCCCTTGGGGGGGGAGGGGTTCTGACCTCCAAAACCCCCGATGCTACGCCTCTGGCGGCTGAGATGGGGGTGGGGGGTTAGTAAGTGAACGGGCCGAAATGTTGGTGAAAAAATAAATATACACTCAAAAGCAAAAAAAAACCTGACAATTGATAATTTTTAGATAAAATGAATAAGTATAATATTAAAAAAATATTTCCATATTTTGACTAGATATGTAATTAAAAAAAATTATTTCTAAATCTAAAATGACATTTTAATTTTTTTTTGGCTTAATCAATATAATTTTAAAAAACAGAAAATTGTAACGGCTATCTATAATATTAAAATAAAAAAAAAACATGATTAATTAAAAAAATGTCTCTTTATGTCTCGTACCATATATGAACTTTTATACATAAAAGTATGAACAGTTTTGAAGAAAAGAATAAATGATCGATTTTCATTAAATCCATTTTTTTTTTTTTTTTTCTCGATATAATATTAAGTTTCCATGAATTAATCGAAAGTGTTAACATTCTAAATTATGTCTACTTTATTATTCAATATATTTTGGTTCGGTTACTTTATGAGATAATTTATTTTAATTCATTTTATCAAATAATAAAAAATAAAAATTATCAAATGTCAGGTTTTTTTTTGTTTTTGTTTTTGTTGTTGAGTATATATCTGCGATTCTTTTACGACTGTTTCCTCTGTCTCCCGAGGGTTTTATAAGATATTTTGAAGTGATTAGATTTTTAACGGGTGAGGAAGTGCAGGTCTGACGACCCAGGCCCTACCAGAGGACGACTGGGGAATTTAAACTCGTGATTTCTGTCCGGAAGGTGAAGATTTATAAAGGAGCTGTAAGACCTATCATCACTTACGCTGTTGAGATCCGAGCCGACACAACAAGAACGGAGCAGCTCTTAAGATCAACGGAGATGAAGACGCTAAGGTCCTAACACTATGGGACAAAATACGGAGCAAGGATATCAGAGAAGAGTGTGAGATCCAAGATATCGTCAAATGGACAAAAGATCGCCGTCGGTACTGGAACGAACGCGAAAGGACTAATCAAAATACGCCGGGGTGGAAGGCCAGCATCCAAGAGACCTTGGGGCAGGCCGCCGAAGAGGTGGTAAGAAAGCTGGGCGTCTTCCACTGAGACGCGAGGTATGTGTAGAAGAACATGCGATAAGCCTATAATAATAAAGAAGAAGAAAAAGAAGATTTCTGTCCACTAGACTGATTATTATCTTTCTAGAGTTCGGAACTCAGTCCATCCTTTCGAAAAAGTTCTTCCGCTCTCTCGACAATTGAGATGCTAAACATCTTCCTCTGCTCTTGAGACCGTTGACTTTCTTCACCTGTAACCCTAGGCAGGAGCCCTTACAGGGTACTATCAGCCGGAGCCAGCTGAACCCAGGTTTTTTATAACGAGGTTATTACTCCTCTCCCTCCTCCTTTTAGATCCGGGCTTGGGACCGGCACTGGCGGAGTTAAAAATATTTTTATTTTACTTGTACTGCAAATTGAAATCCTCGTTTTTATTGTATTTAAAATTACAAATAATATTAATATACCGTTATTAACTAAGACGGCTCTGACGAGTATTATTATCTTATAAAAATATCAAATCATCATCAAATTTGATAATTCTTTAGATTAAATTTTTATTATATGATAAATAAAAATATTTATATTTGATATAAAGACAATAGATTATAATGGCCTAGTAATTTTAAGAAATAATCAATCATATTAAGCAAACACTTGAAATGATATAATAGATTGCGTAAAATATTAAATGAAATTCATTATTAATTATATGTATATAAACAGCTGCGTAAAATAGCTGAAATGACCAACTTATGGACTAATAATCGATTGTATTAGATTTCTTGGCTGTGATGAAAATGTATTAGATGAAGGAGGAGGTATCAGCCAAAGTTGGATGCGCTGGGCTTAATAAAACACCCTGAATAAAACGTTTCGGCCTTAATCTATTTGGCCATCTTCAGTTAATTGTGAGTTATACACAAAATGCGGTACACATATGTGATCGAACCAAGCCTTGTCATATATGTGTACCGCATTTTTGTGTGTAACTCATAATTAATTGAAGTTGGCCAAATAAATTGAGCCCGAAACGTTTTATTCAGGGTGTTTTATTGAACCCAGCGAATCCAACTTTGCCTGATACCTCCTCCTTCATCTAATACAGTTTTATCACAGCCACGAAATCTAACACTAATGATTGATTACTTGACATAGATTAAGATAAGGAAGGGGAAATTAATGTATCAATTCTGAAACACGATGTTGCGCTTCATCGGTGTAATTGATTAAATTTTCATGTAAATTTGTATAGTTACACTGGTACTTACATCGCGTTTCACAATCGACCGATAAATAAATATTAGTAGTATTTGTTATATATTTTTAATCATGTCATAATTTAATACAAAAAACTAAGAAATATTTCAATTAATTTAAATGAAAAAATAAATTTAATTAATATGTTTTTTTTTGTTTTTTTTTAATTTGTTTTTCGAATTTTTCTGGGTCTGTTTGTATTTTCAATATTTTCATTGAAACGATCTTCCACTTCCAATAAGAGCATTTTAAACTGGAACATAAAAATGAAAAAATCATTTTAACATCAATCTGTCTTTGAATTTTATTAGTTAATATCACGATTTTACTACACTAGCTGCAAATATAATAGCACGTGAGAACAGGAAAACATCGACAAGTATGACGTCAAGTCTTTGCTCGTGAGAACGGGTTTGTTAGAATAGAAATGAAATGAACTAATTTAATAAGATTCATTTATCCCTTAAGGTTTCTAGGGCCAGGAGATTCTTACACGAATCTTTAATTATTCAAAACAAAGACCTCATCTATATATATAAAATTAATTATTTGTCTGTACATTGCTCCAAATCACGCCAAATTTTGGTTGCACACGTTTTAAGCAAAGTTATGAACGAAAACACCCTCAACAAAATTCCCGTCTGTCTGTCTGTTTCAGTGGTTTCCGCGAAAAGTTGCTCACGATTCACGTAAAAACGGCTGAAGGGATTATTATGATATTTCATATTTACATCAGATGTCTTCTAACTTAGGTTTTTAGCTATATAACGTCTTGATATTTTGACCCCAGAAGGAGGTTTGGGGGGGGGGGGGCGCACGAATGAAAATTATCAAATAACTCCTAAACTATTAGCCCTACGGCAAATTTTATGAAAAACAAAGTTGTAGGGGATGTGATTTCTGACAACTTTTGTTTAAAAAAACCACCCAAAAAAAAGGGCGGGGGGGGGGGCAAGGGTGAAAAAATGTAAATTCTTGCCCTTGGAGCAAACTCAACCAAATTTTGTATACATAATCTCTGGGCCTCTAGAGAGCTAGAAATGCAAAAACTAAATGGGGGGGAGGGTCAAAAAATGAAAATTATTTCTCTTAGACCAAACTCAACCAAATTTTGTATACATAATCGGTGGGTCACTAGAAGGCTAGAAATGCAAAAACTGGGTGCGGAGGGTGGGTGCGGGGGTAGAATGATAGTGGGTAGATCGGGTTGGAATGGGGGTTGGGTGAGGGAGTGAGGCGAAGTAGGGTGGGGAAGCAGGGGGTGGTGCGGGGTGGAGTCCAGAAGGCGTAGCGGGGGTGGGGTGCAGGGGGCTAGGCGGGGGTGTGGTGCGCAGGATTGGAGGGCACGGGGTGGGGTCCGGGGTGGATGGAATGCGGGGTCCGAGGTGGATGGGGTGCGGGGTTTGGGCACGGGTGCATGGTGCGGGGGTGGGGGTGCTAGAGGGGTTGAGGGGCGTGGCCGGGTGGGGGGGTGCTGGGTGGGTTTCGGGGGTATGGTGGGTGAGGGTGGGGTTTGTGGGCTGGGGGTCCAGGGGACGTCCTCCTGGCTAGCAAGAGGGCCGCCGAAGGCGGGCCTTTGCAGATAGTATCTAATACAACTATACAGCTCTATTTTCTTTAGAGCAGGAGTGGACAAATGCCGGCCCGCGAGCCTAATCTGGCCCGTTACACTATGTTAAATACGGCCCGCAGAATAAATAAACTAAAATTCTTGATTCACTTTCCAACATTGAAACAAATGGAAAATAACTTAAAAAATAGTGATTATAAAAAATATGAGACGATAACAAACGATTTACTCAAAGAATTTTCAACAAGATTTAAAGATTTTCAAAAAATGTCTAATGCCATGTCTGTTTAAAAACAACATAAATTTTTACTTTATCCTACAGGGTATGGTCAAGTATTGTAATCGTGCATGAAAAAAGTGTTTTTTTTTTCGAAATATCTCAAAAACGGCTGAAACTATTTTGATTAAAAAAATGAGCGAAACCATGGCATTTAGCTCTTCAAAAAGCCCTAATAAGTGAACATCGAAAAAATGTCAAAATGTCTGTTAGTCTGTCTGGTTGTCTGGTTGTCCGTTAGTCTGTGCGTTACCAAATTTTTGTGGACGAGCTAGCTCAAAAATTAGTTTGAATATCGAAACCAAATTTCATATGTAGTTTTGGTCCATTGAGATTAAGAGGTGATTAGATTTTGGTGTATATCGACTCAAAATTAAGAGGGTGGAAGGGGGGGTTAAAAAATTAAAAATCTAGGTTATTTGAGCAAACTCAACCAAATTTTGTATACATAATCAGTGGACCCACAGAAGTCTAAAAATGCAAAAACTAACCCCCCCTACATGATTATAAATAATTTTAGGGGCCAGGTTGTATGGTAAAGTCAAGTGGATGGCCACATCAGAACATGTCAGCTTATTTTTTTATAAGTTTTTGATTTTTTTAATTGTTAAAAAAAAGTGAAAAAATTACAAGATTATTAAGTAATTGATGCCAAGAATGTATTGTAGTTATAATAAAAAAGATTAAAGATGTTTCGTCGCATAGTGGAATTGTCTTTTGACAAAGAATGATAAGATGGGATTTTTATAAATTTCTTTAATTAAATTTATTTGAAACCAATGTATTTATAAATTTTTCTGATTTCCTATTTTATCATTCTAGCCGCTGATGAAGTCGAAATAAATCGACGAAACTTCTGGCCTATTTTATAAAAACTCTGTTTTTTATTTATTATCCTATTCCCTACTATCAGCGCCGTAACTAGGCAGGTGCAACAGGTGCACCCGCACAGGGCCCAGATATCTAGGGGGCCCTAAAACGAAATTGTCAATTGAATTTTCTTTACAAATTTGGTTTACAAAAATTTTCTTCGAGATTTTAAACACAAATTTTTACAAAAATTTCCATTCGAAATTTTAAAATAAAATATGTAAGATAATTAATATACAAATAATATAAAAACTATTTAAGGTCTACTATTGGACAAGATAGACTATTCAATCTTGCCATAATATCTAGTACCTGGAGGCACCGAGCGATGCTCGGTAACTTCTTCCTTCAGTTAAAAGCTTTATTTTAATATTATTTTTAATTTAAAATTCTGATAAAAAGGTCGATTTTTATTTGAGAGCCGCTTTCAAATTAAAAAAATACAAAAATATATAATAGTCGCCCAATGTAGCCCCCCCCTCCACCCCGCTCGACCCCACCCCCGAAACCTCTCCCTACCCCCGGATTCCCCACCACTGCGCCCCACCTTCTCCACCTGTTTTGATTCAACCATATGATTCATTTTTATTCATCCAATTAATAAATAAAACCTATCAAAATGTGTTGTTTTTTCAGAAAATTGAGACCTGCTTATGCGAAATATATTTTAAAATAAATTCTTGATTATTTTTTATTCTATTAAATAAATAAAGTTCTTTATAAAAACAATTGTAAAACGTTTATTAATATTTCTAACGTTTAGGAGAGAACAAAAATCCACAATCACAATACTTCTTCAAGGCCTTTTAGAACAATGAAACAAACAACCCATTGTTTGCCTGGGTATAAAAGGAAAAGGGAAACCTTTTTAAAACCCTAAGAATGGGATTTGTCTACCTGAGAATAATTAATTTGATTACGAAAAAACCCATCAAAAACAATTTTGTCGAAGATGAGAGTACGAGACCGTGACAGATCGAATTGTCACCCCAAAAACCCCCTAACCCGTGAATTTCATCAAAATCGGTAAAGCCGTTTTCAAAATAGAACTAAGATACAAATATATAAACAAATAAATATATATACAAACAAACAAATATATATACAAACAAATATATATATACAAACAAATAAATATACAATTTTTGCTCGTTTAATAAGAGTAGATAGATAGATAGAGTATAACATCGCAAAGGATATTAACTATGACGATATAATTAATGACTTTGCTCAAATGAAAGCTAGAAGAGTACAATTAAATGAAAATTAAATATTCTTATAATATAAATAATGTAATATATTTTTGTGTACAATAAATTTTTTATATGATACCTATTTGAACTATAATTACTTTTTCCCAAAAAATAGGGGGCCCTAAAAAAGCTAGTTACGGCGCTGCCTCTTAGATAATAATAGAAATTAAGAAATTAATCTGACTAGACTGGCATCTAAACTGGCATTTGGCCTTAGCCAAGCCTTAGCTAAAAGGAAGAGATCAGTGCCCTTTTTAGTAATTTCCTTCAATCGGAAGCTAATGAAAGATTCGCTCACCCGTACATTTACTAAATAACTAGCTGCAAGGCCCGCCTTCGGTGGACCTCTTGCTAGCCAAGGGAAGCCCCTTCGTCCCCTAGACCCCCAGTCACTTGACCACTCCCTCTCCTTTATCTCCATCCCACCGCCCCTCTTCCCAACCCCGGAACTTCTCCCCCGCATCTGATCAAACTCCAACCCAGTAAACCTACCTCCTGGACTCCCCCCCATGGACTCCGCATCCCGTGGACCCCCACCTTTCCCCTGGAACCAAACCTTCAGCACTGGACCCCACCTCCAAACCCCATATAGGTTTATATATATAGGTACAGACATACGCACAAAGCCCCCTTAGTAGCCCCCCAGACCCCCACCTCCTGTCTCCCAAGCCTTGGACCCCAACCCCTGGGGTGACGGACATACAAACATAGGTACATACAGCCTTTTAATAGCCCCCTGGACCTCCCACTCTTGGATCCTCACGCCATGGACCTATATCTTTTCCCTGGACCCCATCTTCCAAACCCTGGGGGGACATAGGTAGGTAGATAGTTACAGAGGCAGGCACAAATGCCCTTTAGTATTACGTGATAAAAAGCGAAAACTTATTTACGCTAGACTAGTCCTTATAAGTAATCAATATAGACTTAAAAATAAAATAAATTGTTTATTTATGCCTATATTATAAATAAATGACATTAAAATTTCAATAAAATCGTTCAAAAAAGCCGCCAGTACTAATTAACGTCGTCAATGGGGGGATCATTCAAGTGGGAGATGGGAGGTTTTAATTAATATTTATTATGGATGCGAGTGATATACTATTTCTAATGATAGTTCATTCTGTACTGGCCCGCGTTGTGATATGCAAATTGAAATTGGCCCGTTGATAAAAGAAGTTGCCCATCCCTGCTTTAGAGAATGCTGACTTATCTGTCTTCGTTTGTAACATTACATTAGAAATAAAAATCTAGCAAAATACGAGAAATCATAGATGATATAAAAATCTAGTTTATCTACTATTAATTAATTTCAGTCATCTAAAAATATATTTATTCCGTTAGTACTAAGCTAATAAACATTAGTGAGTCAAGGTCATGGTCAATTTTTTTCGAAGAGGCCATAATTACGGCACGATACCCCAGGCTTAAAACGAAAAATAATTAATAGTTTGTATAAATTTCAGTGAAAAAAAATATTTTTAAATTATATTAAATTATTTATGTAAATGTAATTATGTAAGAGCCAAAAAGGGCAATAAATAAATAAAAAATAAATTTCAGTAATAATTTATAAAAATTGTAAGTTTTGTGTGCACAAAATTAGAATTTTTTAAAACCAATAATCAAGGATAAAAATCATTTTTATCATTTATTACTTTATTTCAAGACGAAAAATTGAAAAATAAAATTATGGTTGTTAAAAGAATAAAAGTTAAATAAATTGATGAATCGCTGTGATGTCTCGTTTGCTCTAAACTTCTCTTCCCTCCAATGTTTGTATCATATTGTTTATTTTCTTTGTAATTAAATTGGCCTAATATTGTACATTAAAAAGGCTAGATGCCCCTACAAATACAATGTTCTTGAATAAAATATATATGTATATATATATATATATATATATATATATATATATGTTCTGTACTAGTGCATTTAATTTGCTAAATTTCCAAAATAGCTTCGAGATGGTGGGGGGGGGGGGGGGGGCAAATGTCAAGTGCCTAAGGGCCTTGGGTCTCTTAAATCCGCCCCTGATCAGAAGCATGTACTTTTAATTAATTTCGACCAAGTACCCCACGCTTTTTGATTAAATATTACATTATTTTGTATTTTTTAGAAGCAAGTTTTTTAATTTTTTTAAAATATAATTTATTTTTTTACTTTTAGTCTTAATTATTTTTATAGAGAAAAGTTTGTGGAATTTAACAGAATGAAATGTATTTATTTTTATTATTTTTATATAATTTCATTTAAGTTGAGTAGATAACAAAAAATTTTATAGAAAAATGTTTTCGGAATCTAACAGAACAAAAGACACATTGATACATAGATAAATACATACATACATACAGGTGAAGCTAATAAATATAAAGCGTGTAAAAAAGTATTTTTTTTTAGTAATTTACAATCAGATGTAATACTAAATTGTATGTAATGATTGTAATGAAGTTAGAAATTAAGAGAGAAGCAAAAATATATGTATTATTACCAAGGATTCTGCGAATATACTTACTCGTGTATATATATATCTTTAGAAAAGTAAATTTATTAGAAAGAGAAAATTATAGCTAAGAATTTGTAAGTATTTAAATTGATTAATAAATTACTTGTAAATATTCTTTGACGACTATGTTTTTAGAAAAATTTTCTTGTTTAGACATAATGGAGATTATTTGACTCGGATCATAAATGCCATGTCTTCGATGCAAAGGTTTTTCATAGATTTGGGTTGATTGAGAAGAATTATACTCTTTTATCATCCTGAAATGAAACAGGCGGGTGAATAATTAAAATAATAATTAAAAAGAATATTAATATACCACTTTTAACTAATAACACGTTATCGAGTTATCTATGGCTCAGCCTACCCGGTGTACTCAGGGCCGCGCCGACTATAGGGCGAATGTGTGCAAAACACACAGGCGGCCAAATCAAAGGGCAGCAAAACAGCTAGACAGACACTTGAAAAGACTATAAAGAGGGCGTAAAATTATAGTTTGCACACGGGTGGCCGAATAGCTTGGCGCGGTCCTGGATGTACTATTACTTTTTAACTTAATTAATCGTATGTTTCCTGTATTTGATTCGATAGAGAATCGAAAGCAGGTGATTTTTGTCAAATATTAAGTGAAAATAATATCCGAATTTATATATTTCTTGTGTCGATGCTATATTTGCTGTGAGGCAATTAGCTGAAAAAGCCTTGGAATTTAACAAACCTGCCTTTTTCTGCTTCATTGACATTGAAAAAGCTTTTGATAAGATCCAACTGAAGAATGTCCTGAAGATTTTGGAAGATCATGGAACACCAGTGGTCCTCATTAGATTAATTCAGGAAATATATCAAAATAATTATGCAAGAATCAGAATAGAGGGGAAACTGGAGGGGAATGATCCCAGTCAACCAGAGAATTCGACAATGCGATTCACTAAGTCCATTTTTATTCAACCTTGTGATAAATGAATTAATAAAAGACCTAAAAAATGTCCAAGGCTACTCAATGGGGGATGAGAATGTCAATATTGTGTGCTACGCAGACTGCGCTGCTCTTGTTGCGGAAAGCGAAAACGACCTCCAATGACTCTTACATAAATTTGCACTTTCCAGCGAAAAATTCCAACTCAAGATATTTTCGAAAAATACGAAAACTCTCACAATAGCTAGAGAACCAGTACGCTATAAGCTACAGCTTTATAACACCATAGTGGAACAAGTGCCATCCTTCAACTATCTCGGCGTTCATATAACCAGCTCCAAAAGCGTTAGCGAGGAAGTCAGACTCTAATCTATTAAGGCGCCCAAAATATCGGGATGCCTGAATGAAACGGTTTGGTCAAACAAGTTTCTGGGAACGGAAGCAAAAGTACGCATCTATAAGACCGTTGTGCGACCAATTTTGACATATGCGGCAGAAACAAGAACAGACACCGCAAAAACAAAAGAAATAATGGAAGTTTGTGAGATGAAATGGCTACGCAGAATTGCGGGTAAAACAAGGATGGAGAGGGTAAAAAATGAAGATATTAGGGAAAAATGCAATATACAAAAAGTCAGCGTATGGGTCCAAAGGAGAAGATCAGAATGGAGTGCACATGTAATGAATGAAGACCGGCTGGTGAGGAAGGTACATGAGAACAACCCTACAGGGAAAAGGAGACGGGGCCGTCCAAGAAATCGATGGAAAGACGCTCTGGAGTAAACAGGCTTTTAGCCCAACAATAAGAAGAAGAAGAAGAAGAAGATATATTTCTAACTTTAAATAATTAAGTTAAATATATTTATAATTTTCTCATTAATATATTAAAGAATAATTAATACATTAAAGAGAATTGTTTTGATCGCGCTTTTTAAACAAGATATATATCGCGAGACTACTGCTGGTTGAAGCTATTGGAGTCTGCTGAGTCTTAAGTCTGGACCAAGAGAGAATGAAAAAGATGTGATCCATTTGGCTATAATCCAGCATCATTTTCGCGTTTAGCCCGCATGACACTTTTTATATTAAACATTGATATGGACCACCAAATGAATTTGAAATCTGAGATGTTATATATTCAATCTCCTAGTCCAGCGCGCTGGATCTGTTAACACGTATGTTAGGTGCTTGCCAATAATTAATAGTATGTTTCCTGTATTAATTATTCTATAATATATTAATGAGAAAATTATAAATATATTTAACTTCATTATTACAAATTAGAAATATATAAATTCAGATATTATTTTCACTTAATATTTGACAAAAATCACCTGCTTTCGATTTTCTATCGAATCAAATACAGGAAACATATGATTAATTAATGGCAAACACCTAACATACGTGTTAACAGATCTAGCGCGCTGGACTAGGAGATTGAATATAAAACATCTCAGATTTCAAATTCATTTGGTGGTCCACATCAATGTTTGATGAAAAAAGTGTCATGCGGGCTAAACGCGAAAATGATGCTGGATTATAGCCAAATGAATCACATCTTTTTCATTCTCTCTTGGTCCAGACTTAAGACTCAGCAGACTCTAAGCGCGATGAAAACAATTCTTTTTTTTTTTTTTTTTAATGATATTGATGTGAGAAGGAGATACACCCACCAGAAGGTCCATCCCCTAAAGGCCTGTATGGGCTGGCCCCTCCATTGTGAAAAGAACAGAGTAGAAGGAAAGAAGCCGGGATCACGAGCCAAAGCTCAGAAAGTTAGATACAATCCAATATCCAATTTACTAAGTTTATAGGGGCTTCGAGCAGTGGTAAATTCTCCGTTCGATAAATTAGGTCAAATTTATCTCCCAGTTAATATTTATCTCCCACTTGTTAATGTATTAATTATTATTTAATATATTAAGAGAAAATTATAAATATTTTCAACAATTAAGCATTTTTTGAAAAATATTTAATTAATTTAATTAATACTATAATCTGATCCCTACAATAATTTACACACACTTCCACACACACACACACACATCCACACGAACACTCAATGGCCAAAATGGGCTATAGTTCCCGAAGGCTGTTATAAAAAAAATTATACTATCTATAAAATTATTGTTATCACTGAATTTATTCTACTTTTATTATTGAAAATTTTAATATTACAAATTAAAATCTAAAATATAAATACATACATTTCATTGATTCCATAAATATTTTTCAAGTGTTTTTTCAAAACAAGTAACAATTTGTATTTTTGAAATGCTAAAATGCATTCTAAAAGAGGGAAGATATTTTCTGGAATTCTACTCAATAATTCATTTTCATTTTCGTCTTCCTCTTCGAAATCATCACCCAATGTCTGATCTGTCTTTAATTCAGGATTTGGTAATAATAAATGACGGAAAGATAGCAGAACACTTGTCCCTGAGACTGAAATGATTTTATCTATTTGCTGTATAATAAATAAGGGCTCATCTTGAAACTAGAAAATAAAATTAATTAAATATTAAATTATTATTATTTAATCAGTAAAATTTTGGAAAATAAGAAAACGAAAAATTTAGTTTTAACTCTATTACACTGCTGGACAAAAATTAAACAAAAATTTCTCCTCTTAAACCTAGCAATGGATTCCAGTAGAGTTTTACACGCTGATTATCATACAATTTCCCGATTTTTTACAACACGTCAGAGTTTTGAGATATTATCGGCCAAATTTACGAAAAAGGCCATTTTGACCTATTTTCGAGTCCCATTAAATATTAAACAGCAATATTTGAAATCAAAATATTTTGTTGACGTAATAGAAAACAGCTTTTTCTTTGATTTTCAAATTACCACTTGTTTTTAGCTCAATTAGAACTCGAGTTATAAATAAAAAACTAAGACCTTATCTATGTTTATTTTCCTTTATAATCACGTAGTTTTAGTTGTTTTTTTGTTATAACTCGAGTTCTAATTGAGCTAAATTCAATTGGTAATTTGAAAATCAAAGAGGAAACGGTTTTCTATTACGCCAAAATATTTTGATTTCAAATATTGCTGTTTAATATTTAATGGGTCTCGAAAATAGGTCAAAATGGCCTTTTTCGTAATTTTACCAGATAATATCTCAAAACTCTGACGTGTTGTAAAAATTCGGGAAATTGCATGATAATCAGCGTGTAAAACTACTGGAATTCATCGTTAGGTTTAAGGATAAAATTTTTTTGCCGAACAGTGTTTTTGTTTTATATATAGTAAACATAACTAATAATAAATAGAAGCTTGTAAAAATAGGGTTTTTTTTATCGATACTTTTGCAACCAATTAAGACATAATAGTCGAAACTTCAAAAATATAATGTTGAATAGTTGTTCCTCCAGTATTAGACCAGAATCGATGATCATTTTTTATTTTAAAAATCCATGTCTTCATCACTGGTGTTCGAAACGTCAAAAAAGCAATCTAGAATGGTTGTTCCTTTCGAATTTGATGGGAATCGATGGCTATTTTTACTTTCACGTTTATATTCATAGAATATAATGTGGAAGTAGCGCGATGCCCTGTCTGGGTCCTGACTCTTTGAGACCTTGTATCTCATAGATGAAAAAAGTTAATTTCATTATGTAACTTCTAGGTAGAAGAAATCGTAGCCCTTAATAGTTGGAAACCGGGTTTTGGGCATAAAACCGGATATTGTGGTCCCCAGAGGCCAAAAAGGGGATACAAATCCATTGGTCAGTGCGTACGTACGTATGTACGTATGTACTCCCCCTGCGTTTCGCAACCATAAGTCTCAGAGCTACGAAATACAAAACTTAAGCTCGATATAGGCTAGAAGGAGTACAGCAAAGGTTTTCGTTGAAATTGGAAAACCGGAAGTGGACATTTACATGAAAGATTTTTGCGTTTTTTTGACTTTCTCAAAAACGGCTCTAACGATTTTTTTCAAAATTGGTGTATTTATCAAGTTGTGTCAAATTTTTAATCCGATTAAAGTTGTTTCCTCTATGCTGCTTCACCAAGATTATGTATTGTAAAAATAATAAAGTGAAATTTTAGAATTATACATTATTTAAAAAATTATTATGTATTGCAATAGTTGTATTATCGAGTTATTAAATTATTAAAACCCTATATATCAAATTTATAAAAACTTTCATAACCAACCTTATAAGAAAAAGATGCCAAGTTATCCGATAAATACAATGGCAGATCGAGATTTGATTTATTTGATTCATTAAATTTATTTAAAATAGACAAAATAATATTTCGCCTGTCTTGTTTTCTTTTAATTATAATAGAATAAAGAAATTCGAGAAGTGCTTCAGGTGTTCCGTCTTCTCTTAATTTCAAGCCACGCACTGGAATCGATGAATTTCGTAAAATGCACTGCAGTTTAAATGAAAGTAGAATTCCCTTAACAGCTTGAGGAAAAATTATTCCAGGGTATTTTTTATTGATTTCTTGTAGTTCCAGTCGAGCTTTATTAAACAATTGTTTTTCATTTTCTGTAGTTAAGCATATTAAATAGGGAATGATCTAAAAAGGATAAAATTGAATTAACAGTTTTGTTAAAGAAAAATAAAAAATTTATTTTCACCTCTGACTGATAAACAAGACCTTGTTCCAAAATTAAGCTTATAACGTTTAGAGCATCTTGTCTTATTTTTATATTTTCATTCAAAAATAATTCCAAAATTTCTTTTAAAAAATTGTAAGCAATTACATTTGAATAACACAGCTCCGTATCTTCGTCTATTTGGTTCTTTGAAGCTAGATAGAAAATGGAAATGATTCCTTATTAAATAAATAGATCTATGATTATACTTTAAATCCAGTGGAGGGTCGTTAACATTTTTTATCATTGGGGGCCAGATGTAAGATTGACCATGTTGAAAGTGGGAAGAGTAGCGTAGCGATACAATAGAGCAATAAAAATTAACATATTAATTTTATTTGCAACGAAATTTTCTCTGGAGAGAGACGGACTGGTAGAACTTTTAATTAAAAGTAATAGAAGGCAGCCAAGGAAAATGCTTCCTATTGTGGAGAAAGGAAGGAGGCATTTTATTTGTTTCCTTCATTGACCCCTTGAAACCCTGAAGAAAGAGGGAAGAATCCTCCAAAACGTCGATTTGAAAGGAAAGGAAGAAGGATTCCAACAAATTACACCTTATTTGATATGTGTTAATTTTCTCTTTCCTCACCACCCCTGGGCTGCCCTCCATTACTTTCACATAACATATTAATTTTTGTAAAAAGTAATATATCTATTTTTTATTTTATTTGGTATGCTCATTTACAATCAGCTTAGGAAAATACATTTAGCTATAAGTAAATATGTTAACAATTGAGCAGAATAAAAAAATAATTTTTAAGAAAAAATAAAAACCGACTTCAAAAAAATTAAATCCAACAAATAAAATACACTAAAAGGTATAAAATAATTATTATCTTATTTAGTTACAAGTAAACTACGAAATATTAACATGAAATTACTTTTTGAAGTCGGTGCCAAACAAACTATACCTATAAGCGAGTATACCTTCCAAACGTACTAAGTAAGATCCGTCGAGTGCGATTCATAAAAGGTAAATGTTTGGCACCGACTTCAAAAAGTAATTTTATGTTAATATTTCGTCGTTTAGTTGTAACTAAATAAGATAATAATTATTTTTTTACCTTTTAGTGTATTTTAATTGTTGCATTTAATTTTTTTGAAGTCGGTTTTTATTTTTTCTTAAAAATTATTTTTATTTTTCTCTTTTTAGTGATGTTATTAATGGTGATCATATCATCAGAACTTGACCAAATTAATATGGCACCATCCCTAAGATAACCCCTTTCCAATAAAAAAAGAATCATCAAAATCGGTTAATAAACAAAGAAGTTAGGCCTAAACAAACCTAACAATATTTCAATAAAGCATTTAACTTCAGCTCTCGACATGGAAATACTCCGGCAGACCCATTTCAGACTAAATACAGAATATCTTCTTATAATTTTAGCTTTCTCAGCTAGTCATCGTCACTTAAGAAGTAATAATTACAATAAAATATTTTATAAAATAAAATTATAATAGATTAAATGTTATTTTTGGTGGGGCCTTGACTCTGTGGGATTTAATGACGAGCCGCCACTGGTTAAAAATCTACTCACTATTTCTGGCCTTAGTAATTCTTCTATCTTCCTCTTTCAGGATTATAACAATGTTTAAAAGAACCTACAAAAAAAATATATATAATGATGTTCCCAAAAGATTAGTGTGTATTAATTTCATACCTGAGATTTCATTCGCAAATATGAGTTTGAACAGTTTAGATATTTATGATATAAATCTTGTAATTCTTTTTGAAGCATAACTTCACTGTAACGAACACAAAAACAACCTATCGCCTTTAGAGTATAATATTGAATCTCTTCGTTTGGATGTTGAATAAAATAAAAAAATAAATTCACAACATTATCTTTCACATTGACCTAAAAGAAATATTATTAATACCTAATATTTCATTATTCGTGTCCATGATTAATAATTAAAGGAATCGTAGGGAGTTGGACATGACTTTAAATTAAATACAAAGATTTTTATTTAAATACGCCAAACGTTTCGTTGCTGGTTTGCAACTTCTTCAGTGGCTCATTTTTAAACTTATTTGTCTGGAGTTTTAACAAAGAGAAAAACCATTTTCAAACAGTATCCTTACAAATCACTCAATTTTAACAAATTCTCTTAGTTAAGGTAGTTGTTTCGCGACAATACTAGCAAAAAGATAATGCTAGAGTATATAGAACAGACAATAAGGATTCATAGTTCATAAGCCCACACTTTTTGCTGTTTATGTACAAATTCTAGCCAATCCCTTGCTCGTTTGACAAATTTGGCACCATTGTAAGAGATTGAATATTTTTATATTAAAATAACAGATAAAATACATTTTAAAGGTCGATTTATTTCTATAAAAATCGTTTTGTTATTTTTTAACAAATGTAATCAACGCCTACGTTACACACCTTATGAAAATTATAATTTTGAAAAAATCTAGCGCATGCGCGCTTTATACATCTTTCGCTGGTTAAATAAATGCGCCGATGCCAAATTGTTTTTAGTGTAAATTTTTTTTTATACATTTTTCATTATTTATTCCTTATTATCTCAGAAACTGTGTTGTAACTATGAATCAAAATTGTCTTAAAATATGTATTGGTTATTGTTTAATGTTGGTTTAGTTTTTTATAAAAATGGTAAAAAGGGTTTCTTAATTATAATTAAATATGTATGTAAATATCCCGTATAGTGCAATGTTAAAGAGACTGAAAAACTCGATTTTTGAAATTTAATATCTTCGGAACTGTATTGTTCATAAATTTCGTTTTGCCACCAATCGATGCACAAGTATTTCAATAATAATCTGTCTAAATTTCAAAAAAATCCTAAGAAAACGCATTTGGCGGAACAACTACCTTAAAACTCCAGACAAATAAGTTTAATAAATGAGCCACTGAAGAAGTTGCAAACCAGCAACGAATCGTTTGGCGTATTTAAATAAAAAACTTTGAATTTAATTTAAAGTCATGTCCAACTCTCTATAGCCCAAGAGCCTACGACTGCCAGACCTTCGTTATTTTATAAAAGCTGAAAGTTTTTCTGTGCATGTCCCTTATACAGGTAAGAACGACCAACGACTATAGAGTTTGGGTTGTGGTTACTTTGGCAGGTAACAGGTAATAAAGATGTATAAAATAGTACTTTAAATTCGTTAAAGTATAAAGCTCAATTTTTATATTTTCTTCGGGATAACTTTAGAAATCTCGTCATCCATTGACGGACACTTATGACAGTTGCTACCCCCTGCCAGACACCCCTAAACTTTAAGAAACTCAAGCTTGAGTGGTGTGCCATAAAATAATTTAGTCTTTTTGATTTTAAGTCGATTCTTCCACGTTTTCAGTAGAAGTTGTCATTAATAGTCAAAACAACAAAAATGGAATGCAATAAGGTTATTCCTCTAGTATTAGATAAGAATCGATGGTTATTTTTGATTTTAAGTCGATTCCTCCATGTCTTCACCAATGGTTATCAATAATAACCGAAATGTCAAAAATCTATGTAAAAACCATTAAAACTGTCCGCCTAATGAGGTAACATTTTTTTATAGGTCGCCAAGTAACATATATAAAATTTATCTTTTATATTATAACGAAAGTATAATTATAATTTATTAAAGTTTAGGGGTGTCTGGCAGGGGGTAGCAACTGTTATAAGTGTCCGGATGACGAGATTTCTAAAGTTATCCCGAAGAAAATATAAAAAAATTGAGCTTTATACTTTAACGAATTTAAAGTACTATTTTATACACCTTTATTACCTGTTACCTGCCAAAGTAACCACAACCCAAACTCTAAAGTCGCTGGTCGTTCTTACCTGTATAGGGGACATGCACAGAAAAACTTTCAGCTTTTATAAAATAACGAAGGTCTGGCAGTCGTGGGCTCTTGATCTACTACGATTCCTTTAATAATTAATTTATTAATACTCTTTTAAAAATACATTTATTACTTAATTTACTTACAGGTAAACCTATTAAATTTTCATCGCTAAAATCAAAGGATTTTAATAAATTACCAATAATATATAAGAAGCGCTTAATAAATGGTATGGCATTCAATATATTTGGATTTTGTGAATTCAATTGACATAGTCTTTGATATTCAGAGAGATGATTATAATATTTTAAGAAGAGATCACGGATTAAACCATAATTTTTGGTTAAATTGTTTATTATGTATGATATCAAAGACAAACAAGAATCCACAACCGTTTTATCATGTTGCAAGATCATTTTAATCGAATCCTCTTCCAATTGAGAAATAAATACATCGCTCGGGTTTTCCATTAATGGAACCACCAGTTCAAAAGTTTGTACCAAAATTCCAATCGTTTGGTAATCATAATTTGTAAAACATTTAATAGAAAAATAGGATTGAAGATAGATTACATGTTTTACTAAAAGTTGTGGTCGAACTTTAGCAAAGAGATATAATGCTTTCATATAAGCAAGTTGGCTTTTTGAAAAGGCTTCTTTAATCGAATCCTGTTCTTTATTTTTCGCTGAAGATTCTTCTTGTTGAATTAGTTTTTCAATAAAATGATCGACAAGTTGCTTAACAGAGATGAACATTTGTTCAGAAGGCCGATGAATCGTTTTTGAAAGTTCAAGTTGAGAATTCACGTTAAAAATCTCAAAAGAAAAAAGAAAATATTTACATTTCTTTCAAAAATAAATATAAAGTTTGATTTAAATTAAAAATTAATATTTACTTAATAAGTTGATGTAGGGAAATAAGGACATTAGCTTATGCAAGTATTTTTTACTTTACCATACAGGGTATGGTCAAGTATTGTAATCGTGCATGAAAAAAGTGTTTTTTTCCTTCTTTTTTTCGATATATCTCAAAAACGGCTGAAACTATTTTGATTAAAAAAAATTGAGCGAAACCATGGCATTTCGCTTTACAAAAAAGCTTTAATAAGTGAACATCGAAAAAATTATATTTTTCGAGATAATAATTGTTTTGGCAAAATGTCTGTTAGTCTGGTTGTCTGTGCGATACCAAATTTTTGTGGGCGAGCTAGCTCAAAAACTAGTTTGAATATCGAAACTAAATTTCACACGTAGTTTTGGTCCATTGAGATTAAGAGCTGATTAGATTTTGGTGCATATCGACCCCAAAATTAAAGGGGGTGGAGGGGGGGGGGTTAAAAATTAAAAAATCTAGGCCATTTGAGAAAACTCAACCAAATTTTGTATACATAATCAGTGGGACCCCAGCAGTATAAAAATGCAAAAACTAACCGCCCAAAATGGGGGGAGGGGCGGTGTATGGTCAAAAAATGAAAATCTTGGACATTTAACAAACTCAGCCAAATTTTGTATACATAATCAGAGGGACCCCAGAAGTAGAAAAATGCAAAAACTAACCCCCCTACATGATTATAAATAATTTTAGGGGCCAGGTTGTATAGTAAAGTCAAGTGGATGGCCACATCAGAACACGTCAGCTTATTATTTTATGCCAACGTTTCGTCAACCTTGTTACTTCCTCAGGGCTCTAAAAAAGGAAAGACCATGTTATAACATATGTACTAATTGAGGCCTTTCCTTTTTTAGAGCCCTGAGGAAGTCAACAAAGTTAACGAAACGCTGGCATAAAATAAAAATACTTGCTTAAGCTATTGTCCTTATTTCCCTACAACAACTTATTAATTTAATCGATGGACATAAATAATCAAAATAATTAATATTTACATTTAAAATAAGTTCTTTTAACAGTTTCAAATTAATCTCACTAGATGATATTACTTTAGTAATATTTTCAACTTTTATATCGAGTGCTACACAGTCCAAACAAGGATGTTCTTTAACAGGAGAAAACCAAAAATTCTTGAAGAAATCAATAACAAATTTTCGAATTTCTACTAAAACAAATATTGAACATAATTTTAAAATGGTATAATTGTTTATTATATCCATCCCTCGATTTACAGGGTAGATACGTTCCACGAAAAATCGTGTAAAGTGAAAAACCTTCCAAAACGAAATAGCGTTCAATAAATCTTAAAATAATAAAAAACTCAAAAGGTATAATCACGTTTGTGAAACGAGTGTGTAAAATCAATAAATCTCTTTATAAAAACAATCATAAAACGTTTTTTAATCATCCAAATGTTTCTGGATAAATGCTCCTTTTAAAATGGAAAAATAAAAAAAATAAAATAAAATAACAAATAAGCTGACGTGTTCTGATGTGGCCATACACTTGACTTTACCATACAATCTGGCCCCTAAAATTATTTATAATCATGTAGAGGGGGGTTAGTTTTTGCATTTTTATACTTCTGGGGTCCCACTGTATACAAAATTTGGTTGAGTTTGGTCAAAGAGGAAGAATTTTCATATTTTGACCCTCCCTCCTTTTTGGGGGTTTTTTGTGGGAATTGTTTTAAACAAAAGTTGTCAGAAATCACATCCCCTACAACTTTGCTCATAATAAAATTTGCCGTAGAGTTAATAGTTTAGGAGTTATTATGATAATTGTCATTCGTGCGCCCCCCAAACTCCCTTTTGGGGTCAAAATATCAAAATATTATATAGCTAAAAATGTAAGTTAGAAGACATCTGATTTAAATATGAAATTTCATAATAATCCCTTCAGTCGTTATGTGAATCATGAGCAACTTTTCGGAAACGACGGAAACATACATACAGACAGACAGGAATTTTGTTGAGAGTGTTTTTGTTCATAACTTTGCTTGAAACGTGTTCAGCCAAAATTTGGCGTGATTTGGAGCAATGTACAGACAAAACCTTAATTTTATATACTAAATATAGATGATTTTTCAATTTTTTCATTGATAAATGGGTGAATTTCTCCCGAAACATTCGGATAATTAATTAACGTTTTATGATTATTTTTACAAAAAAAAAAAAATAATGTGTTTAATCAATCAATATAACGATAATGGATTTTTTAAATTTAAATACAGGGACAAGAGCGAATTCGGGTAAATTGAATATAGTGCAAATTGAAAGATGAGTGTATAACTATTGATATATAATTTACCTTCTTCATCATTCAATCGTCGGATCATTTTAACACACATCTCCGGAACTTTATTGTGATCCGGATATTTCATAGAAATATCTTGAAAAATTCTAATCACCCTTTTTCGTACACTTGTTCCAATATCCTGAAAGTATTAATTTTAATTTTTAATTGAAGGAAAATATTAAACCTTTTTCAATACTCAGTACGCTCCAAGTAAATTTTTGCAGTTGGTAGAACTATTCACAGTAGGGTGACCATTTTTTCCGCGGTCCAATCCGGGACATTGACCCCCCTAGCCCATCCCATTAAAAAAAAAATATTTTTTTTTCCAAAGAAGAATAGAACAAAGAGTTGAAGAAAATCTGGGGAAGACCAGTTCGGCTTTAGAAGAAACAGAGGCACCCGAGAAGCAATTCTCTCTCTTAGACTAATAATAGAAAGTGCTTTTATCAGGGAAGAATCTGTCTACATCGGATTCATAGACCTAGAAAAAGCATTCGATAACGTCAATTGGGAAATTATGTTTAAAATATTAAAACAGGCGGGAATAAAATTCAGGGAGAGAAGACTAATCTACAATCTATATCAAAACCAGACGGCAATTATAAATATTGGAGATGAGCAAAGAGAAGCCAAAATAAAAAAAGGTGTAAGACAAGGATGTGTGCTGTCACCCATGATTTTCAACTTATACATAGAAGAAGCGATTAAAGAATTCAAAGACAAAATTGATACAGGTATCGAAATCCAAGGTCAAAAGATCGCTATGTTAAGATTTGCCGATGACATTGCCCTTCTAGGAGGCAATAAAAAAGAATTAGAGGACGCCTTGAATGGAATTAACCAAATCCTAATAGAAGAAATCAAAATGAAAATAAACAAGAATAAAACCAAGGTCCTAGTATGTACAAAAAAAGAACAAACGAGACAGGAATGCATCAAAATTAACCAAGAAAACATAGAAGGAGTTAAGGAATTCCGCTACCTAGGAAGTAAAATAACATGGGATGGGAGGAGCGAAAACGAAATTAAATCAAGAATTGCCCAAGCAAAAATGGGGTTTAATTCAAAACAAAAACTACTATGCTCCTCCTCAATCAGCTTAGAAAACAGGAAGTTGCTATTGAAGACATATGTATGGAGCATAGCCATGTACGGGTGTGAAACCTGGACAATTAGAAAAGCGGAGAGAAAGAGATTAGAGGCTTTCGAAATGTGGTGCTACAGAAGAATGATGAATATCAAATGGATGGATAAAATTTCAAATGAAAAAGTTCTTGGAAGAATCGGAGAAAGAAGAACCTTGTGGAAGAGTCTGAAGAAGAGAAGAGGTCAGATGATGGGGCACACACTGAGACATGGGGGACTGCTTAGGGATATCTTGGAGGGGAGGTGGGAAAGAAAAGGGGAAGGGAAGACCCAGATTAGAATATTTCAACCAAATAATTGGGGATATGGGATGCCAGACATTTAGAGAGGTCAAACAGCTGGCGGGGGACAGAGTCGAGTGGAGACGGATTGTTGCATCAAACCAGTCTTAGGACTGTATACTCAATGATGATGATGATTTCCAAAAAATATTTAAGGTAGTTCTTTCACAAATGCAAAAATTCAAGAAGTCTTCGAAACTTGGAATATAAGTCATTAAAAACATAATACACATACTGTTAAAATTTGAAGACGATTTACCACACCAAACATGAAATAATTGCAATTAAAAATGAAATTTTTTACATATGTTAGATTGGGAAAGGGTAATAAAATGATCATTATTTTAGTTTTTTTCATTGAGGGACTTTCACAATCTTGATGAAAAACTAATATGTGTTAGAATAATATATTTGGAGTAACTTAAAAAAATTTTTTTAATTATTTACCTCATAGTTTGGATAAAAAATAAAAAAAAACATATTTGGGTGGAGGGGATATAAGTTCAATGGCTTGGAAACGATCCATTCATAAAGAGAATATAGTAGTGTAAAAAGTACAGTCACGTTAAAAAACATAGCCTAAAATTTTACCACCGTTCATATTTATAGAGTGGTTACGACGCTAAAACTTTTTGTGTGGATTGCCGCGAAAGAACCTCCTTAAATGAAAAACTAAAATGAAACATGAAAATACAGTAAAAAATTATTTATAGTATAATAAGTATGTGGTGACTGAACATGGGCGTAGATGAGTGAATGCGTTCATATAGACATATACGGAGAGACTCGCGAATAAAAAATAATCGAATATTATAATATTCACATGATATGATGAATTATATAATTCTGGACATTTTCTGGGACATATATTAATACGGCTTTAATCCGGGACTGCCCGGAAAATCTGGGAAGAATCGTCACCCTAAATCACAGGCATCTAGGGCTAGACACTCCCTAGTAATAAATTTAAATATAATAATAAAGATTTATTTCTTGATTTAGGGGTTCGTTTCTGAAAAAAATGTACCACGCTTTTTTACCGGTGTAACTATATCCAAATTATATCTAGGATTAGCTGTGGTACACACTTTACATTGCGTTTCAGAATCGAAGCATAAAGTAATTAGTCAAAATTTCAATTTATTTATTTTAATATATAATTATTTGTAAAAAAAAACCTATTTGTGGGTTCTAAAATAAATAAATTTATTGATTTATTAAAATTAAAATTGGGAGCCGGGTTGGCTCAGTTGGCTAACGCACTGGTCTCGTTTCGACATCGATCAATTATGACGATGTTGGAATGGGGAGGCCAGGGGTTCGATCCTAGCTGACGAATAAAAATTTCTACCGGCTGAAAACTCGGCTCCCCCACTAACCCTACTAACACTTTACTTATGTGCTGTCTAAATGGGCTTTGTTCCCGGTGACATTAAATAAATAAAAAAAATAAATAAAATTAAAATTAAAAATACCTGTTAATTTATTTTGTTTTTATCAAGACATTACATGAAAATCTCAATAAAAACATTTAAAAAAAAAGTAAAACTCTGAAGAGCTCAAAATCTAATAAGTTTTCCACATGTTCTTGAATTATTGTGGATGTCGGAATTCAGAGACACTGAGAGAAAAAAATAATGGTTTAAAATAATTGTTTTTCAAGTTTCTGACATTTTTAAGCACAATGAACAAAAAAAACATTTCAAGTGAATTAAATAAATAAATAAATCTTTATTACTCGACCTGCTTAGAGGGACAAGTCCTCGGTGGCTAGGACAACCAAACAGCAATACAAATTAACTACAGAAATTAAAAAAACAACAATACAAATCAATTACAAGAAATCAACAATTAACAAACAATAAAGAAGAAACTGTGGGTCAGTGGTAAGAGTGTATGGCCGCTGTCCTGAAGAATGCTGGTTCGAGACTGAGTCTCGTCAGATATTTGCAGTTGCCTCCTCTTGGAATGCAATGGCAAACTACCAAGAGTTTAATTCTCTAGTTAACCTCTCCAAACTAGCCGTTCGGAACCGGTGTTAAAAAGTAGGTCCCGTATATCTGTGTAAAACAGCTAAACACACTCAGCACAGGTATATGTGGAGAGGTGCCGAAACGTCAAGGAGACCTGATATGGGACTTAAAGAAGAAGAAGAAAATTGAATACTAGGGAAGGCTTCGTCTGTCTTATGGAGCGTACTGAGTAAAATATTAGTATAACATAACCATCTACTTACCAATAAGCGGGCTGAAAGTATTTGATAATAGTTTTCTAATAATTCTGTCTTTAGGAGAATTACTTTTCCAATTAAATCAACGGAAGCCTCTCTTACCGATTTTGAATGGTCTAAAAATGAATACTCAATCGTTTTCTGAACATCCTTTTGGTTTATTATCTCAGAATCGACTTCTAAAATCATTGTCAGGCACTTTACGGCTTTCCTACGAAGGACTTGCAAAGGGTGTGTCAAAACATGTAATAGAGAATTTAAATAAGAAGAAAAACTTTGAAGAAATGTTCGATTTGATGCTAAATACTGAGTTATGGATATTAAATCATTATAATCTATATATGTTTGAGATTCAATAAATAAATTTTTATCTTGAGCCACAATTTCACTAAATAGAAAACTTTTCCTATTTTCGTTACAATAATTATTGTCTTTCTTATCGACTCTATCTTTTATTTCTCGATACCAAAAAGCAGTGTAAAATTGTCTCGTTAAATTATGAAATGGATCTTTAAGACTTGAAGCTTCGAAATATTTTAATATAATAGTTTGAAGGAAATGAATTTTTCTACTTCATTCATTCCCGATTCTATTTTAAAATCTGACTAAAATTTGTTCGAAATGAAAGAATTATTTGAAAAAAATCGAAATTTGTTTGATAATTTAAATACAAACCATGTTTTGTTCATCATTTTCCGAGTTTCCAAGAATTATATTGTTTATTAATTGATCAATAGAATTAATTTTATCAATTGATAATAAGGCATCTTTACGCATTCGCGCTGTTAGAGTTCCGAAATAATCAAGACACAAAACTCGTATACAAATATCAATCGAATTATTTAAGAAAGTCTTCACCTAAAAAAGAACAGATTAGTATATAATCACGAGCAAATAAATGGTATCAATCTCTTTTCATTAATTTAATGATACTTTGAATGTTTTTTTGTAATTTATTAGAAATTTAAATAGTTTTTCTAAAAAGTTTCATTTTTCAGCATTTAAGGTAGTTTTTCCGCGACAATACTAGCAAAAAGTTAATGCTAGAGTATATAATACAGACAATAAGGGTTCATAATTCATAAGACTAGCCAATCCAAGCTCGTTTGACAAATCTGGCAACACTGTCTGAGCTTGTATATATTTTATCATAGAAATGTCAGATAAAGTACATAATAAAAGAAGATTTATAAAACAAAAAGTCCTTAATAAGCGATTGAAAGCTGTTGCAACAATGGCTGAAGCGAAAAAATGTCAAAAAAATTACTAAATTTAAGCCACTTTTTAGGTTAAATAAATGTGTTGTTGCCAGCTTGTTTTTAGTGTAAATTTTTAATTATACATTTTTGATTATTTATTTATTATTATCTCAGAAGCTGTGTTGTAACTATGAATTAAAATTTTCTTAAAAAATGTATTGGTTATTGTTTAATGTTAGTTAAGTTTTTTATAATTATAATTAAATATGTATGTAAACTTTCCGATATCCCGTATAGTTCAATGAATAATAGTCTGAAAAACTCTATTTTTGGAATTTAATATCTCCGAAACTATATTGTTCATAAATTTCGTTTTGCCACCAATCGATGCATAAGTATTTAAATAATCTGTCTAAATTTCAAAAAAATCTTAAGAAAACCCATATGGTGAAACAACTACCTTAAAATAAATGTAAAATAATAACCATATGGAAATATTTAACAATCTTATTATGTGAAAGATTTCAAGTTACCGATAGTAATAGAAGTAAATTTTCTTAGAAAATCAAAAGAGAGTGTCATATATTATATCCGATGGATTGTATTATTTTTAATTATGTCAGAAGGGTTGTGTTTCACCCCCTCGGGAATCGAACCCGCGAGTGCTAGTAGCAACAATCCGGGCCATTTGTCTACCCTGTAAGGAACCCCTCTGACATATTTAATCGCATTAAATATTTAACTCAAAGATATAAATCTTAATTTGCAAAATTTATTTAAACTATATGGCATGGCTATGTGTTTAAATTTAAATTAACTAGATCACGAAATTTTACAAATTAAGATTTAAATCTTTGAATAAAATATTTAACGCGTTTACATATGTCAGAGGGGTTCGCATCTTACAGGGTAGCCAAATGGCCCGGATTGCTATTACTGGCACTCGGATTTGAGAGGGTGAAAAACAACCCTTATGACATAATTAAATAAGCTGACGTGTTCTGATGTGGCCATCCACTTGACTTTACCATACAACCTAGCCTCTCACTTAAATTTAAAAAAATTATTTAAAATCATGTAGGGGAGGAGGGTTAGTTTCGAAAAATATAATTTTTCGATGTTCACTTATTATAGCTTTTTTGTAGAGCGAAATGCCATGGTTTTGCTAAATTTTTTTAATCATAAATAGTTTCGGCAGTCTTTGAGATAATTCGAAAAAAAGAAGGAAAAATCACTTTTTTCATGCACGATTACAATACATGACCATACCCTGTATGGTAAAGTAAAAAATCCATTCCATCGGATCTAATAGATAAAACTCGCTATGATTTTCAAAAAAAAAAAAATAGAATCTTATGTCTACAAAAAATAAAGAAAATTACATTTATCAACTCGCAAGGGAGGTGATTACATTTCTTTGTAATAAAACATAGAGTAAAGCTATTGAAGTTTGGCTCCGCCTATTTTCTATGATAAATAAAGTAGTTATATCAATTTGTTTTTTTTTAATGATAGTATTCTTCGACGGATTAACAAAAAAAAAAAAAAAAACTAGACTAACTAACAGACAAACTAACTAACAGACATTTTGACAAAACAATTATTATCTCAAAAAAATATAATTTTTTCGATGTTCACTTATTAGAGCTTTTTTGTAGAGCGAAATGCCATGGTTTCACTCAATTGTTTTAATCAAAATAGTTTTAGCCATTTTTTAGATATTTCGAAAAAAAAAGAAGGAAAAATCACTTTTTTATGCACGATTACAATATTTGACCATACCCTGTATGGTAAAGAAAAAATGGAAATGATTATTTTTTATTTTTGGGCTATCTTTTCATTAGTTGGTCGAGAAAAAAAATATCGATTTCTCCATTTCTCCAAGGGCGGCTAGATTTGTTTTTGGTAAATTTGATAGGTTTAGTAGTGTCACTTCAATGATTAATGAATTAGGATGGTCTAGCTTATTGGAGAGAAGGGAATGGGCTAAATTGAATGTGATTTTCAAAGGGTATAAGGATTTTAGGAGTTGGGAGGAAATAATGAATAGATTTCAGGAACCAAGTTATTTAGGTAGAGCTGATCATAGAAAAAAGATTCGTAAGCCAAGATTCTTTAAAAATATCGGTTTACATTCATTTGTAGGATCTGGAATTGATTTGTGGAATTTTGTCAAGTCCTAATGTCCTAGAGTTGTGCAAAATTTTATTTAGTTCTCACAAGCAAAGATTAGCTGAGGTAGAGAGAGGTCATACCATCCTTGTTAAGGTTTTGACCAGGTTTCCTTAACAACTTATGGAAAATGTCGGGATGGCTTATGCGTCGTTTGCTCCTGGTATCAGGTTTTTGTGCGGAATTATTTAAATTAAGTTTTGTCTTTTGATCGAAATCTATGATCATGTTATTTGTTAATGAGCATACATTTCTATTTTTTTCTTGATTGTTAATTGTTAATTTCTTTTAATTAATTTGTATTTATGTTTATTAATTTCTGTAGCTAATTTGTATTGATGTTTTGTTGACCTAGCCACCGAGGACTTGAGCCTCTAAGCAGGTCGAGTAATAAAGATTTATTTATTTATTAGTTTATTTTTTATCACCGAAAATAAAGTGGAACCATTCTTCGATGGCTTTAACATAAAACAAAAAAATAAGATATTGATAATCATACTAATAGTTTTCCAAGTAAACTTAGTAATAACTCAGTTACAGGCCATTCTGGTTTATTTAACGTAGTTAATAAATCATTAAAAAAACTTTTAAAAATTGACCGGTATTTATCTCCATCAAATTTACATTTTAATTTGTTAAGTAATCCATTCAAAAAATCAAATGCGATAATTATTGCACTTTTACATTTATTTAATAGAATTACATCATGGTCAATCTAAAAACGAAAAAATTAGAAAAAGTTTTAGTATTATTTATTTATTTATTTTTTCATTTCAAAAACTTACTTTTGGTGTTTCATTCTTTTTATTGGTAGGATTATAGAAAGCCGATGTTGATAAATTATAATTAAAGCCTTCTGGAAGTGTGATAACAGATTGAAAAAGATGCAGAACTAGAGCAGTAAATATTTGAATATGTTCTTGACTAATAAGACGATACGTTCGAATAGAGATTTTAGAGAGTTTTGATAATGATGCCGAAATTATATTTAATATACATCTCCGATGTTGTTCATATTTTGAAAAAATCTTAAATAAATGATTAATATTTCATTATTCGTGTCCATGATTAAGGAATCGTAGGGAGTTGGACAAGACTTTAAATTAAATTAAATACAAGTTTTGATTAAATATGCCATACGTTTCGTTGCTGTTTTGCAACTTCTTCAGTGGCTCATTTATTAAACTTATTTGTCAGGATTTTTAACTAAGAGAAAAAACATTTCAAATCCTGACAAATAAGTTTAATAAATGAGCCACTGAGGAAGTTGCAAAACAGCAACGAAACGTATGGCATATTTAATCAAAACTTGTATTTAATTTAATTTAAAGTCTTGTCCAACTCCCTACTATTCCTTTAAATAATAAATGATTAATTTTTCTTATATAAATATAAAAATATCAAAGGCGTAGCAAGAGAAGCACTCGCTAAAAAATTATAAATCAATTTAAAAAAGAAGACACATTAGCAAAAACGTAAACAAGTAAGCGCGGAAAGTAACAAATATATTAACCTTAGAACGCACAAGCTTTCTCACAAACACAAAGTCGCAAGGCGGGCCTGTTAGGCCCACCATATGTGCCTATAATTATGAAAGTGGACTAAGTCAAAAAATTAAAAAAATTAGTTCTTTCATATTTTATGTTTCATCTATTTAAAAAGTACAGTAATAAAATGACGGTTTTGAAAAATCGCATAAAATTGTCCCGTTAAGTGGATTTCTAGTTAGTTGTCTCTTTATACAGAATTCAAACCTTGTTTATTTTATAAAACTTTAAATATCTCGAAACTAACAATCAATGACTTAGACCACTTTCATAATTATGGGCACATATGTTTAATTGGTTTATAACACATGCACGTAGTGGTGGGGGGCGGGCAAGCGGGACACTGCCCCCTAGAAAAATCCTTGCCCCTCTAGAAAAATCGAGTCAATATCTCAATAACTATGTATTTATGCTATGAGATTAATTTTATTCTTAAAAAATCAATACAAATTGAAAAATGTAGATCTCAAAAATATTATCTTCCCATATAGCCCAGTAAATTGGGGGATTTCAGCTTATATTGATTGCGGGAAAAGATTTTTAGGGTCGATTAGTATGGTGTGGGTATGCCAAATCTAAGTTTGCGACCTCGATAATCTGGGGGGACAACTTTTGGCGGCCGAAAAACCTCAACATTTTCGGACTTTTTCAGTTTTTCGCTTATAATTCGAAAACAGTTCATATTTTATAAATAACCGTTCTATAGTAAATTAAAGAAGACAAATTTTCGCGTTGATTAAAAAAAAGAAATGCAAAATTGGTTTAGTAGTTAGATTTTTAAAAAGGATCCAAAAACAGCCCCCAGGATCACTTTTGAATATCCCTAAAACTCGCACTTATTTCGATTTTTTCTCATTTTGACCATGAAGGAGAACGTTACAAGATTTAGAAGCCTCTATACATTTTAAAACTAGATTAAGTTTTCTACAATTTAAATAAAGTTTCATATTAATTGGATAATGGTAACCCGTGTCGCAATGAGGTTGAAATTTTTAAAAAATACAATTTTTTGCAAAAAATCTCAGTTTTTCCTTCATAAAATGAAAAGCACTTATCGTAGAAACTTGATTTCTATCTCATTCTCTAGAAAATCTTGTTGACTTGAACGTTTACTTGGATTACTTTTTTGTTAAAGCTCTTTGATTTATTGATATCCTACATTTTCCGGATAGGATATGATCCGAATCCTCATGCGTTATGGAAAATGCTGGATATCTATAAATCTAAGAGTTTTATCAAAAAAGTGCTTCAAATAAACGTTCAAGTCAATAAGATTTACTAAAGAATGAGATAGAAATCAAGTTCTTAGGATCAGTAATTTTCATTTTATAAAGAAAAACTGCAATTTTTCAACAAAAATCTGGTTGGGCAGTCGTGGCGACCACACCTCGCTCAACCTTGGCGCCGCCACTGTGGCTACCCCCCCCCCACCCCCTAGGATAATTACCTAACTACGCCAATGAACACATTTTTCAATAATTATACTCATGTTTTTTTTTTAATTAATTTATATCAAGATTTAGAAAAAAATACAAATCTTTTTATAAAAAAACAATCCAAAACACGTTTATTCAAAAGGCAAACAGAATTTCTCCCGAAAAGTTTGCCTTTTGAATAAACGTGTTTTTTGGATTGTTTTTTTATAAAATATTTGTATTTTTTTCTAATATAAAAACAATCAATAAAATTTTTTTCTTATCAAGATTTATAAAAATAAATAATAAATCAATACTTTTTTACTGTTTTTATGTATTTTTTACTATACTTCGCTCTAAAATATAAAAAAATTAAAAAAAAATTTGTACACAGTCACGAGCCGGTCCTATCAGGCCCACTATAAGTTTATTGGTTTATAATACATTTGTCAATAATTATATTCATTTTTTTATCAATTTATATCATGACTTATAAAAATAAATAATATGTCAATGCTTTTTTTTTACAGTTTTTACAGTTTTATACATAGAAAACCCTCGGACCTGAGAAGCCCGTCTTGTTAGTTTGTGTTTGTAAAATGGTTCCAAGAAAAATTAGGTATATCATTTTTTTTTAGAAAAATCCTTTAAAAATACTTTTATTATGTATTAATGAAGGAATATTAAAAACACGTGGAATTTAAGGGACCTCTTTTCTGAAAGTTATTGAAAAGATAAGGTGTGTTCGGGCCTGACAGGCCCGGCTTATGCATTCTAGGTTTAATCAATGATACTACTTAAAAATTGCTACAAGTTTTTCTTCACTTATAAAGTTAATATTTTTTAATGAAAATTATTACTAGTATTGTGGAGGAATGACATAAAGAATTCGATCCAGAGCCCCTCTATATCTAACTACGCCTCTGAAACATAACATGTATAAGAAAAAATAAACCAGAGAATACCTGTGTAATAAGAGGGAGAGCCGATAGTTGTAGTTCTAAAATCGACTCGACAAAAAAAGGTGTTACTCCAACAGAGATGGCCCGAGTTACGTACATGTCTGTTTGCTTTCTCATAGAAAATAATTCAGCTAATAAAATTAAAATTTCCCTAAATTTAATATAAATCATAAAAATCTTATCCTGTCGATTTTTTCCTCGATGACTCGGTAATATTTGACAAGAAGAAACTAAAATATAAACATTTTAAAATTATATTTCATTAATAAAAAAATAAGTTTCCAAATCTACGAGCTCTTTGTTTTAATTAGCTGTATTGATGATAATGTTTTTTTAAATTTATTTGCGGATGATACTTTAATATCTGTAGAGGATATCGACATGGCTGTAGTAAGAATAAATAGGATACTCAGAATAAGCTGACGGGTTCTGATGTGGCCATCCACTTGACTTTACCATACAACCTGGCCCCTCACTTATATTTAATATTTATTAAAATTATTTATATTCATGTAGGGGAGGGGGTTAGTTTTTGCTTTTTAGACTTCTGGGATCCCACTGATTATGTATACAAAATTTGGTTGAGTTTGCTCAAACGGCCTAGATTTTTAATTTTTACCCCCCCCCCCATTTTGGGCGGTTAGTTTTTCCATTTTTAGTCTTCTGGGGTCCCACTGATTATGTATACAAAATTTGGTTGAGTTTGGTCAAATGGCCTAGATATTAATTTTTTGACCCAGCACCCCCCCCACATTTTGGTCGGTTAGTTTTTGCATTTTTAGACTTCTGGGGTCCCACTGATTATATATACAAAATTTGGTTGATTATGCTCAAATGGCCTAGATTTTTAATTTTTAACCCCCTCCAGCCCCCTTAATTTTGGGTCGATATGCACCAAAATCTAATCAGCTCTTGATCTCAATGGACCAAAACTTAGTGTGAAATTTGGTTTCGTTATTCACCCTAGTTTTTGAGCTAGCTCGTCCACAAATAATTGATAACTCACAGACTAACTAACAGACTAACAGACATCTTGACAAAACAATTATCTTCTCAAAAAATATAATTTTTTCGATGTTCACTTATTAGAGCTTTTTTAGAGGGAAATGCCATGGTTTTGCTCAATTTTTTAAATCAAAATACTTTGAGCCGTTTTTGAGATATTTCGAAAAAAAGAAGGGAAAAAACCGCTTTTTTCATGCACGATTACAATACTTGATCATACCCTGTATGGTAAAGTAAAAATTGAGAGATGGTTAAATGTCAACAAACTTATAATAACAATTCAAATATACGAGTGTTTTTATAGATATCACATCTGTGGCATGTAAAAAAATATTTTTTCGGGAAACAACGCAAGCCCCTCTGGGGGGAGGTAAAAGCAAACAAACAAGATGCCCAATAATAGCTTTTTGGAAATATTTCAACTGTCAATATTATTTTTGGTTAAGGGAACAATTTTGACAAGTAATATATAATTCATTTACTGTTTTTTAATACATATTCTATAATTATTTGCATTTTCAATTTATTTTCAAAAGTATTATTATTTTTTAGTAACGCATGGAATGGTCGTGTCAGCTATTATCTATATAAATTTTAACCATAAAACGAGACGCTCCCCGCCAGGAAACATATATTAGTGATAATAGAAAAATGTTACATAGACATTAGAAGTTAAGTTAGAAGAACTTAATTGTAATTATGTAGTATAATGTAATATATATGTATGTAAATACATTTAATTTTAATTAAATAAAAAAATAAATATTACATGCTGATAGATGGTATGTTGAAGGTGTTTTGAAGTAAAAGTCAAAATTATATCTATTGTATCATCAAGATAAATTTGATCTGACATATTTTTGGAAGTTAAAATATAAAGAGCGATTATTGAAGCGTTAGCCGAAGTGAGTATAGAGTCCAATTCCAATTTCGAAAGATCAGAATATTTGTCCTTAGAATAATTAAAATATATTATTAAAAAACCTATTTAAAATTTAATTATTTGTATGAAATACTTACAGTATCAATATTGAAGGAAGTTGTTCTTTCTATGTTAATAATTTTTTCTAACATATTAATAAGAAAAAAAAGATTTTTATTAGGAACGTTGTGCATTGCGTCCAATGATTTCAATTTTTTTGACTCTATACACAAATCTTGAAGATCCAGTTTAGAATATTCCACTTGTGAAGAGGCTATTTCTGAATTAACAAGATAATAAATTTCAATTAGATATTATAATTTTATCATCATAGAGTAGATATTCTAAGACTGCTTTGACGCAACCACCCGGCTCCACTAAATGGCTAGTTACGGACCCTCGGTATGAAAATAACCGAGACTGTTTGATCGTAGGTTTCTAATTATTCTTTGAATAGCTACATTTGCTATGGAATTGTAGCTTGTAGTTTATAGTTTTATTCTAAAATCGGTGTCAAATATAGAATAAAATAACAAGTTTCAATCAAGTACAGCGTTCAAGTGTTATGCGTTTTGGAAGTTTTTTGAACCCCTTCTCAATGTAACAGATCATAACGAATAACTAGCCCTACAATAACAAACTGTTACATAATACGTTAACCCTCCCATATAGCAATTGTAGATATTTATATAATAATTAGAAAAAATAAGCTGACGTGTTCTGATGTGGCCATCCACTTGACTTTACCATACATCCTGGTCCCTCACTTATATTTAATTTTTAATAAAATTATTTATAATCATGTAGGGGAGGGGGGTTAGTTTTTGCATTTTTAGACTCCTGGGGTCCCACTGATTATGTAAACAAAATTTGGTTGAGTTTGGTAAATGGCCAAGATTTCCATTTTTGACCCCCCCCCCCCCCCCCCATTTTTCCGGTTAGTTTTTGCATTTTTAGACTTCGGGGATCCCACAGATTATGTATACAAAATTTGGTTGAGTTTGCTCAAATGGCCTAGATTTTTAATTTTTACCCCCCCCCCCCCTTTTGGGTCGATATGCACCAAAATCTAATCAGCTCTTAATCTCAATTGACCAAAACTACGTGTGAAATTTGGTTTCGATATTCACACTAGTTTTTGAGCTACTCTCCACAAAAACTTGGTAACGTACAGACCGAGGGAGTGAACCGCGATTGGAATTAGGTGTACACCGTCTTGGGAATTATTTGAAATTACTTTGGAATTCATTAGATAATATATTGTCATCTATTGTCTTCTATTTGGAAATGAAAGTGGAAGTGGAAGTAGGTGTACACGATTTTAGGTCGCGGTTCACCCCTCGTGCACAGACTAACAGACAACCAGACAGACAAACTAACAGACATTTTGACAAAACAATTATTATCTCGAAAAATATAATTTTTTCGATGTTCACTTATTAAGGCTTTTTGTAGAGCGAAATGCCATGGTTTCGCTCAATTTTTTTAATCAAAATGGTTTCAGCCGTTTTTTAGATATTTCGAAAAAAAGAAGGAAAAACCCCACTTTTTTCATGCGCGATTACAATACTTGACAATACCCTGTATTTTAAACGTTGACAAAGGAGTAAAACCTTAAAAT
Source organism: Forficula auricularia (assembly GCA_024734495.1). Taxonomy (NCBI): domain Eukaryota; kingdom Metazoa; phylum Arthropoda; class Insecta; order Dermaptera; family Forficulidae; genus Forficula; species Forficula auricularia. The sequence goes on from JALMQS010000352.1 coordinate 187,246, forward strand.
GCCTGTCATCTGATTGGCCATCCCGCCCGGCACAAGGTGAATTCTAAGGTTTTACCCTTTGTCAACGTTTAAAAAGAGTTTACCAACCGACACACAACCCCTGAGATAGGCCCACATAATGAACTTTGAAAACTGTGGGCGGGCCGGATATAACATATTATACGGAAATGATATTAATAATACGCCAGTATATGGCATTAATATTTAATATAGTGAATTTTTGTGAATTAATTCTGTAGTAGCGGCGGGCCGAATGGAAAAGTTTCAAGGGCCGGATTCGGCCCGCGGGCCGTAGTTTGGGCACCCCTCCTCTAACCATTTGAGCTACCACAGTAATTATGTTATGTTGTTATTGTAATTTTACCATTTGTGCTATTTTTTTCGTTTTTTAATCCTAATAAAATACTTAATATATTCTAGTATAAATTAAAAAATATATTTACCTAATTTTATTTTAACCAACTCTTGGAACTTATTTAAAATTGTTTTCAACGAGTTAATTTGCATGTTATTATCTTCTAGATCGAGTTCTTCCATTTCTAGTAAAATAAATTTGCTCTGATTATAAAATTTTATAAATATAGGAACGGTGTATACAGGTATGGTATATATCCATAATACGAATAGGATTAGAATATTTTAATAAATCTAATAAATTGTAAAAAAATATCAAAATCTCTTTAGATTAAGGCTTTATTAGACTTATTAAATCTTACATAAAGGTTAAAGAATGATTAACAATTTACAAACAAAATATGTATGCAACAATATAAACAATAATTTTATAATATTCTTATATCACAATAAAATAATTTAATTGTTGAAATTTAATCAATTTTAATATGTTTTAAACTATAATATTTAAGATTGGATGAATTTTGTTTTCTATATTAATTTATTTCTTATAATTAAATTTCATTACCTATTTGATTTTTTGAAATTGGATATTAATATTCTCTCATAGAAAATAAATAATTAAATATTACTTAATTTTTGAGCGGGTAATGTAATCGCTTTTATTTCAGCAATAGAAATAATTGAGAAATGTAGAATCAATTGATATTTATAAAATCTATTAATATCAGCAATTTTTACTTTTAAAGACATGAAATCTTAGCCAGAAGACGCCATGGATAAAAGATACAGATTGTTGTATTTTGAAAAAAGCACACTACACACATCTGAACATAGCTACTTTATTTGACTTTGTTGTCTTTCAAATATAATATAATATATTAATGCTAGCTTGACTACGCAGTAAGTTTTAATGCACGGTCAAACTAATCTAATTATTTATTATGTCTAAAAATAAAATTTGGCTTCCTGTAATTAATAATGATAAAGGATTTTCTTGACGAGAGTTATTTTAATATCTCAACAATTTTAAATAAATGAGAACTGTTTCAAATGTTGGGCGCACTTTTTTTAATTTTATCCAGGTCTCTCCGCTTGTTTAGGGCTCTGAAGTCATTGACAAAATTTTTGGTAAACATTGCTCTGCTTTGCAACATTTGATAACAATTGTCAAACTTTGTTTATCGTTAAAATCGTAAATATTATATAAATAAATTATTATATTGATATTTATATTTTTAGTATATAATATATAAAATGTCTCATTCGGATAAAGAACTAGATCTTTCTAATGCTGGAAGAGGTGTTTGGTTAGTTAAGGTATTGAATTTTTTTTTTATATTTATTAAATGCAGTGAACGCTCTATATAAGCAACTCATTTGAACCAATTTCAATAAAAAAGTTTCTTATTGGGAAAAGTTGCTTATAGGGAAAAAGGAGTATAAAAATACTTACCGTCTGGAAAATCCGTATACCATGGCGTTTTTTAAATTTCGTTAACCATCCATCACTTGCTACAAATGTTTCAGGTCCATTATTTAATCTATTTACTTCGAGTGCTTTTAATTTTATCATTTCATTTGGAACTAAATCGTTTAATTGTCGCCGCTCCAAGAACCAAGAAAACACTATATCGTCGATTTCACTATATTTTATTGTCTTCATTCGCTTAATCTTACTCTGATTCACATACGTTTTGGATGCATATTCTTCTAAATTTTCTTTATTTTCTTTTACTCTACTTATTGTAGATTTAGCAACTTTATATTCGTTACAAATGTCCTTTGTTTTCTTACCATTTTCAATGTCCTTTAAAATGGATAGTTTATCTTTTAACGAAATTGAACGTCTTTTTTCTTCTGATTCATATTTTATGGTTGAATTTAAAGCACAAAAATATTAATTAATTAATTTATTAATTAACAGAAACTAACAGAATTCAAGTAACTATTCTATTTAACAGAAATTCACTTCAATACTGGCAGCACAAAACACAAACATATTCCAATAACAGAATTTTTTACAATTTGATGTTATGTTGTTGTTTAAAGTTGATTTCACTTCTGAATTGGCCTAAACTTAACTCAAATATTTAGCTTTAAAAAAATAAGTTGCTTATACAGAACAGTTGAACTAAAAAAATCGGTTGTCTGTAAAGTCGGTTTACTGACGATAGTTGAACGTGACAACGTCATAAGAAAATACTGATGGAATGGTATTTTCTATGACGTTGTCACGTTCAACTATCGTCAGTAAACCGACTTTACAGACAACCGATTTTTTTCATAAAATTCTTCGTTCAGAAAAATCATTTTAAATTTACAAAATACTTGAATAAAATTTATTGTTTAAATTTCTACTCGACTGTTAAAATTTAATTTTTGATTTTATTATTTTATAATAATAAATTTTGTATTGACATTATTTCTTTCAGCAAGTAAACTGAATAAAAGTTGTTGTTCAATTAGTTACTTAATTATTTTTGCAAATTTAATTGTAATTTGTTGTAAAAAAGTAATAATTTTGAATAATTTATTATAAGAATAAACTGTGATTAAATTATTGTTCATAAATCTTAAATTTAAAATTTGGAAACATCATTAAAATTTTTGTAACTGTAGCTTTTAAAAAGCCCGCCTCAATCTTTGTCGCTCGTTCCGCGCTCTCGCTTGCACGTCAAGCCTTAAATGGAACGCCTCAGAGCGAGGTAACGCCGCATGAGTCATGTTTTTTCGTGCGTGCAGCCGGCTCCATCGAATTATAAGACGTTGTCACGTCAAAAAGTTGCTTATAAAGAATGTTGCTTAGAGAGGTTGCTTAAATAGAGCGTGCACTGTATCTATTTTTATTGTTTATGAAATCAATTAAATTAATATTCTTTTTACAGGTGCCTAAATATATAGCCAATAAGTGGGAAAAAGCTCCTGGAAATATTGATGTTGGGAAACTTAAAATAACTAAGTATGTTGTATTAAAAATATTTTCTTGTTATAATATCTAGGTTTAGATATTATAAGACTTAACAAATTGAGATATATTATTTTGCTTTTGCTATCAATAATCTGCATAAAATTCTGATCAATTTAAGGTGAGCATGAAATATCTGCACCATAGCGTTTAATTAAAAAAATCATAGAAATGAGCATTTTAATATACACTCACCGGCAAAAAAAACGCAACACCTAATTTTTTTTTTAATGTTTCACTTTTATAATATCAATTTTTTAACAAAGTTAAAACATTTATATCATTTTTAAAAGTCATTTTAAATAACTTTAATCACTTTTAATCTATATTATTAATAATTTAATTACAAATCTCTAACATTGTTTCAAAATATCAAATTTTCTTAAATTAAATTAATCAATACAATTTTTCCTGAAAATTAAATTTTGTGATTTCAGTTGAGAAAAATCATTAAAAGATGATCCGCTTGGTGATTATTTGTGATAATTAAGTGTGACAATTTAAACTTATATTAGAACTTTTTTGAAAAAATAAACTTTAAGATACATTTTTAAACTTAAATTAAAATTTTTATATTTAAAATTGTCTTAGAAATTATATTAATGAATTTTATTTGTTCAAAGATAAGATTATAAAATTAAAATACACAAAATAAAAAAATTAGGTGTTGCGTTTTTTTTGCCGGTCAGTGTATATTTCAACTATTGCCATTTCGACCAAATTGGCTTAGATTGTAGGAGTCATTTGATTTTCTATATTATATATCTATTTATCTACTCTTATTAAACGAGCAAAAATTGTATATCTATAGATATCATCACATACTACTGAAGGGCATTTGTGCCTGTCTCTGTACCTATGTATGTCCGTCTCATGTCAAAATTTCTGTGCTATAGTGTCAGAAGAAAAATAGAAATTTTGTTCTGACACTATATATAGCACTAAACTTTTTTTGAATTTTCGTTTCTATTCACCCCGTTTTACGTAACTATAAGGTGTACAAATAAGTTTTCGCCGTTTGTCAAAGCTGGTCCCACCAGTAAGTTATGATTAAAATTGTCAGAATTAAAACTTATTGTAAGGTTGTATATTTGTTAACAAAATAACCTTGAAATCTTAGTGAATTTTCATCAGTATATTATATATTTTTGTGTGCGGAAATGTCGAGTTTTGAGCCGAATAAGCGTCATTTGCGGGAGCTTTTGATTTACTTCTTCAAATTTGAAAAAATCTGCAGCTGAGGCGCATCGATTGCTTGGAGAAGCATATGGGGAGGCTGCTTTAAGTGAGAGAACGGTGAATTCGACATCGAAGATAAAGAACGTCCCGGAAGGCCGAAAGTGTACGAAGGCGCGGAATTTAAAGCATTATCATACTAAGATTCGTGCCAAACGCTAGAAGAACTTGCACATACATTAGGAGTGACTCAACAAGCAATTTCACATTGGTTGAAATCATTGGGAATGATTCTAAAACAAGGAAATTGGGTTCCTTATGAACTGACGCCGAGAAACAAACGTTGAATGCCGATTTTTCACAAAACCGGTCAAAACCTTTTTGGAAACACTCAATTGGGAAGTTTTATCCCACCCGCTATATTCACCAGACATTACTCCTTCTGATGTCCACTTGTTTCGATCGATGGCGCATGGCCTGTCTGAGCAGCACTTCACATCATATGAAGATACCAAAAATTGGGTCGATTCGTGGATAGCCTCAAAAGATGAAGCATTCTTCCGAAGCGGTATCCGTATGCTGCCAGAAAGATGGAAGAAAGTAGTGGCCAGCGATGGAAAATACTTTGAATGATACATGTGTAACCAATTTTTTTCATTAAAGTCTCAAATTTTGGGGAAAAAACGGCCGAAGCAAAGTTGTACACCTTGTATATTTGCAAATGAAAGTATATTTGCTACAGTATAAAAATTGTAAACTTAGACTTATAAAAAATATTTACACGGTTTTATTCAACTTGTAATTTTGTCTTTCTGTCTGTTTGGGTTTTTATTTACCTATGCGCTCAACGTTTTCATTTAGTTTAACCATATGTTTAAGAATATTGAGATCTCATTAAATTCATCTGTCACTTACCATACATAATTATGTATCACTTCTAAAAACTATTAACATATTTTTTTTTAGAAATTTTGTGTTTGATGAGGTTCTTGAAAACCTTGGAAACAGGTTTCCTTAGGAAAAAGAAATACAAGATTTCCTTATATTCTAACTATTTATTTTCCAGAAAAACTTTTGAGATATTCTCAGTCTACAAGGAAAACATAATCTTAATTACAGTCAAGAAATTCAATAATCACATGTCATTCTCAAGATAAAAGAAAACAAAAGAAGAGAAACCTCACCCTGGCTTTTCACAACATAGTACATTTTTCTGTGCAGAAATTCATTCCTTTTTCACAGTTAACACATTATAATAAGTATTTTAACTAAAGCTTGTAATAAGAAATAACAACCAATATCAAAACATAATATTTATTTAAATAAATCAAATAAAAAATCTTTTTATTTTCGGCATTTACCTGGTGAGTTTTCTTAAGTTAAAATTATTATTAATATGAGGTATGTCCATACAATTGAACATACCATATATATATATATAATGTGTTAACTGTGAAAAAGGAATGAATTTCTGCACAGAAAAATGTACTATGTTGTGAAAGCCAGGGTGAGTTTTCTCTTTTGTTTTCTTTTATCTTGAGAATGACATGTGATTATTGAATTTCTTGACTGTAATTAAGATTATGTTTTTCTTGTAGACTGAGGATGGCGTGAGAATATCCGCTAAAACGTCTCAAAAGTTTTTCTGGAAAATAAATAGCTAGAATATAAGGAAATCTTGTATTTTGTTTTTCCTAAAGAAGACATTCCATCTGTTTCCAAGGTTTTCAAGAGCCTCATCAAACACCAAATTTCTAATTTTTTTTTTGGCTTTTCGGCCTTTCTAGCCATAAGCCTAATTACGATACAAGTTATATTTTTAAAATTTGTCTCTACCTCTTCGGGGTCAGATTTTAGCTGGATACCTCGAGCTGATTCGAACCCGGGTCCCCTGGTTAGCTCGCTGTCACGCTACCGCCTAGCCTATCTGACCCCCCCCCAAATTTCTAATTTAAAACATACATTTTTTTTTTATTTGTAAAGATATAAAAACTTAAAAACATGCTAATATTTTCGCGGCCCCACTGCTCTAGAGAACGTTGGCAGAATAATGTCTTAGCCGGAACAGGTCTAACCCTTAATCATGCGTTTCCTATATTTGATTCACTCGCGAATCGAATGCAGGTAATTTTTTCAGATATTAATTAATAATAATATCTGAATTTATAAATTTTTGTGTAAGAAATAATGAATTTTTAAATATTTTTCCAATTAATATATCAAAGAGAGTTATTTTTGACTGCGTTTTTAAACAAGATATATATATTCCATCCAAGATGGCGTTAACTGATAGAGACATGTTATTTTCCTCTACTATACAAACCCTGAAAAATGTTACCATTGAAAGTGGAAATTTGACAAATACTTCTAAAAAGGATATAGTACAATCTATTGAAAATTTATCAAAAGTATTCAGTGATTTGAAGAAAGAATTAGAAGACCAGAAGAGGATTAATGAAAAACACGTTGAGGTTAGGACACCTACACGTGAAACCACTACTAATGTGTCCAACTCCCATATGGAAACTGAGGATCAATTATTAAGGGAATTGATAGTTGAAATCAGAAGTAAAAATGTTATTTTATTAGAGAATAAAACTCTATTGGAAGAAAAAATAACTCACATCGAAAAGGAGTTAGAAGAGTGCAAATCCAAGTTAAGGTTAGATACTCAATCTAAAAATATTTTATTTCAAAAATCTCAACATGTGAATAATGTTTTACCTTTAAAAGTTCAACAAGAACATGATCGGTATATTGATGAAAATAATAATAATAATAATAAGCCTTTTATTTATCATAATTATACACAAAACTTTAATTACAATTAATTATTTGAAACTAGGCCCTTCCGGGGAATTGCCATGCTCTTCTTTGTCTCGCAGTTCTACATGAATGATGAAAATAAGGGAATTAAAAATGAAGACAATGTTTCATTATTAAGACCGTCATATAAAGAGACTCTCATTATGAAAACAAAGGTACAAAAAACTAATGAACAAATGAGAATGGATCTCATTAAAAATATGGATCCAAAAATATTTAAGTAGGTTATAGTGAGAAATTCAAAAAAAAATGGAAACATTATTCTCCAATCAAATAATAGTGAAGAATTGGAAAAGGTTAGTACAAAAATAAAAGAAAAACTTAATGATGAAATTGATATCAGCACACCTAAACAACGGCTTCCAAGAGTGAAAATTAAAAATGTTATTAACGATGCTAATCTGAATGACGATGATCTAGTTAAAATGATTGCCAATCAAAATGATATTGCTATATCTGAAAATTCCCATCTTAAAGTAATATATAAGACTAATCCAAAGAAGAAATATTTTGACATGTGCATTGAAGTAGATGCTAAAACTTATGCTGCTATAAAACCCAAGCAGTCGCTACCAGGCGCGGATCCAGACCTCTGTTTTTTCTGTTTTGGGGGGGGGGGGGGGGCGGTCGCCGGTATATAAGATCTACTTTTGATCTCGGAAGTGTGTCGCGATCGAATTGTCCAAGCGGGTGGGGGGGGCGTCTCTGACCCCCCACATAGAACTTTGTTTTCTTCAATTTTAAAATTTAATGTTATAAAAAAAATAAATAAATAAACATATAAAAAATGTTGATCTCCAATGCTTTGGGGGGGGGGGGGGGGGGGCGGGCCCCCATCGCCCCCCCCTGGATCCGCGCATGGTCGCTACTGATTGAATTTGTACGATGCAAGTTTTTTGAAACATTTAATATAATGAGGTGCTTCAGATGCAACTATTATGCGCATGGAATACGTGAATATGTGAAAAATGAGCCTACATGTGGCACCTGTGCAGAAATTCATGAAATGAAATCATGCTCAAGTCTTATCAGAAAATTCAAATTGTATCAAAAGAAACGCAGCACTTAACTTAGGTTTGAATGTAAATCATCCAACCTGGAGTCATGAGTGTCCAACATACAAAGCAATTGTACAGAGTGTCCAGAAGAAAATTAACTATTCTGAATAGCAACTAAATTCATCAATAGATCATAACCGATTCCAACTCCAAGAACTCAATAATCGGATCAACCCTGGAAATAATAATCATCCCAAAATAAAAATATACTACCAGAATATTAGAAGTATGCATGGCAAACTGGATCAAATCAAAATCTCAGCAGCAACTTTTTCCGAAAACTATGACATTATTATTTTAACAGAAACCTGGCTTAATGATGAAATTTACGATTCTGAAATTGACCTGGGTTCTTTCACTATATATAGAGATGACAGGTCTAATTTAGTCAGTTCTAGAGGGGCGATGTTCTTATTGCAGTAAACAAATCCATTAGATGCAAAAATTTTGAGACTCTTGACAACTCTCTATTATCTTTAAATCAACTTTTCGTTATATTACCGGATCTTAAAACTATCATATCTCAATTATTATATCTTTACACTGTATTATTGTTTATTATTTGTATGTTTAACTTTATTGTTTTCTTTTTTCTACTTTTTACTAAGTAGTGTTTCTTTGTATTACTTTTTGTAATGTTTTTAAAGGCACATGCCGTTGAAATAAATAAATAAAATTATCGCTAGACTACTGCTGGTTGAGGCTATTGGGGCAGCTGAATCTTAAATCTGAACCAAGAGAAATAGAAAAAGATGTGACCCATCTAGGTGTGGTCTAGCATCATTTTCGCGATTAGCCCATGACGCTTCAGATTTAGCTGGCTCCAATAGCCTTTCAACCAGCAGTAGTCTAGCGATATATATCTTGTTTAAAAACGCGGTCAAAAATAACTCTTTGATATATTAATTATTATTTAATATAATAATAATAATAAGTTGTTGTATGGGGAATAAGGACAATAGGTTATGCAAATATTTTTTTGCTTTATGCCAACGTTTCATCAACTTTGTTGACTTCCTCAGGGCTCAAACAAATTAACTTCTTTGCATATTTGTCATTTTATAAATATTCATTCTTAGCAAACACATAGGCCAGTCATTGAACAGATTGAAAATATTTCCTATTTAAAAATGTATTTTTAGATTGAAATAGAAAATATTTTCAATCTGTTCAATGACTGGCCTATGTGTTTGCCCAGAATGAATATTTATAAAATGACAAATATGCAAAGAAGTTAATTTGTTTGAGCCCTGAGAAGTCAACAAAGTTGACGAAACGTTGGCATAAAATAAAAAATATTTCCATAACCTATTGTCCTTATTTCCTTACAACAACTTATTAATTTAATCGATGGACATAAATAATCAAAATAATTATTTAATATATTAATTGGAAAAATATTTAACCCTTGACTGCAAATGATTAATGTTCTTTATCTAAAATTTTTGAATTGGAAAAGTCCAACATGTGTTTAAAAAAAGCAATTAATTACTGAGCAAATGAAAAGGACTTTATGATTATCAAAAGAAAAATTTAATATTGAAATTATTAAAAAAATATTCATTAAAAATAGTTATAAAGAAACGTTTGTCGACTCTTTAATAAAAAAGTCTTTAATTAACCAACACAATTTGTATCATTGTCTATATTCAAAATATTTAATTATTTAGTGTTGCTTTTTAAATCTTAGAAAAAGCAACTTTTTTTTCTTTTTTTAATTTAAAATTTCCATTGATAAAGGGAGAAATTCTCCCGAAACGTTTGGGTTTGACCTGCTCCACAAAAAACTAACTGTTTATAACTTCTCAAATGTTATAGTATTAATAGATAATTAAATAAAGAAATTATCTTATTTAAAAGTACATACACTATTATAAATTAAATATAAATCCATCTAATTTAAGATGATTTGATCAAAATAAATGATTTTAAAGTGAGAGTAAATAGAAAAATTTTAAAAAATGAGAATTACACAAAAAGAGAAATCAATGAGGTTGACCTCTGCTTGATACAAATAAACATTATTTAAAAATATACTTAATTCTTAAAAATTTTAATCTGGTACAAAAACCTTTGACTATAGTCACTTTATTTACATAGCCTGGCCATACGAGGACTCAAAAAATAAGAGCTTTTGGAAACTTAATGTCAGCTTGGGCTCTCAACTAAATAATAAGGAATAATTCACCATTATTCTTATTGGTAGTAAGCTTATGCAGGAATTAAATTTCCAAAAGCTTTTTTTGAGTTCCCTATGGCCAGACTATGTTAAATTCCGTGAGTTTAACTCCTTCCTTAGATGATATCATCTATTTCCATATAGTTATATTTTTTACTTACACATGATATTTTCTTTTTTAGAAATACCGGCCAAAAAGCTCAAGTTTCTTTAACTTTATCCGAAGCCGTATTATGTTTAAAAGATGCCGGGGAAGAAGATATTCCAAAAGATCATCGTCTCGATGTTACAACTGTTACAAGACAAACCCTTGGAGTTTTCTCCCATGCCATGCGTAAGACGTTCATTATTTTTTTCTTTGCTTATATATAGAGACCGGGTTTTTATGCAGTAAAAACTGCCAAAATATGCAGTTAAAAATGCTGAAATATGCAGTATACTTCCTAGAGGAAATATGCAGTTATAAAAATGGCAAAATAAATTTTTTTGCACTAAAAAATTAAAATGAATACAAAAAGACTTTATATTTAAAGGAATAAAATGATAAAGTGAGCTACAGACATCAAGTGTCAAATATGTACATTTATTGGTAAAAAATTACACTAATTTACACACACTTCCGGACATATACACACACAATGGCCAAAATGGGCTATAGTTCCCCCGAAGGCCATTAAAAAAACAAAAAAGACATTATTATTAAGAAAGGATTTCAAAAATAATTAAAATTTGATTATAATGTGAATAATGTATGTTTACAAGTATTTTTTTAAATTATCTTCAGGATATTATGTCTACGGTCACTTAAAATTGATTTATACGTTGAAAATAAGCGGTCCACATCCACAGACGTAATGGGGACGAATTTAAAGGAACTTAAAACCCTCACTTTTATTTTGAAAGAAAAAGATTGCAAACTTTTCGGCATTTTCAAGTAGAGTATAATATCTAGTCAAGTCAAAGTACAACTGAATAATAAGAAAAATAAGTGGATTGTTGTTTTTTAGCTATGTTTACATCCTTTGTAATCCGTCCAACACTACACTCTTGTCGTTGAGGCCTATTTTTGTTTTCGTCGAATTTAAATTAATGTCCCCCTGTTTTATTTCTTTTTTTTTCATTCTTTCTCCGAAAAGTTACTTTTAAAACATCTGTATTTGGCGCGAAATAAGCAATTTTATGCAACATCCTTCAAATATGCAATATTACTCAAATATACAAAAATATGTAATATAAAATTTAACCCACAGTATCCTAGATGCATGATTCGAATAGATAATTGATCTCCTGGGTCCCGTATGTGGTGGCAAACAAAATATGCAATTTCATAGGAATCCGGTCTCTACTTATATAGAATTTTGAAAGCATAGTAATTTTAAAGGAATCCCTAAAAACAAATCACATTTAGTTTACGATATATTTAAATATAATTTGTTTGTATTTATTTCTCACAGCTTCGAACACTGATTCTGTAATACCTGAAAGTGAAAAACTTATGATGGAAGGAAAAATTGTACAAAAACTTGAATGCAGACCATTTGGTAAATATATTTTTAACAACTTTATAATAAAATACATTTATTTATCATTATATTTACCTTATCCTATTTACATATATTTATTTAAAATCAAAAAAATAATAATCACAAAAACTTATTTATTTTCTAGCTGATTCTACTTATATGAAATTAAAACTAGAATCCATTCGAAAAGCATCAGAACCAGTTAGAAGAGTGCAACAACTTGATAAAATTGTACAAAATTACAAACCTGTATCTGATCATAAACATAATATAGAATATGAAGAGAAAAAGAAAGCTGAAGGAAAGAAAGCAAGAGATGATAAAGACTCGGTGCTCGAGATGCTTTACGCTGCCTTTGAAAAACATCAATATTATAATATTAAAGATTTAGTTAAAATAACTCGGCAGCCAATTGTGTATTTAAAAGAAATCTTGAAGGAAGTGTGCAATTATAATATTAAAAATCCTCATAAAAATATGTGGGAATTGAAACCAGAATATAGACATTACAAAGAAACTGTGCAAGAAGAATCTAAAGAATAAAATATTTATTTTTAACTGTCCATTACTCGCGAAATATTGTTAATGTTATTTAGAGGCCATCCATAAATTACGTCACACAGTAAGGGAAGGAGAATCTCAGATTTGTGACAGGGGGACCGGGGATCTTAAAAATAGTAATGCCACAAAAGTCAAATTAAAAAATTATATTTTCTTTATTGGGCCGCGCATGAGGGGGCCTCCTCTTACAGACAAAAGTTACAAATTCAGTTAAATATATTATTTACAGTGGCATTTTATAATAAAGTTAAAAATACTTTAAGAGAATCAAAATAACACAAACCCTATTAAACGTAAAAAACAATTTCACTAAGTGCACAATGTTCTGATTTTACAGAACGAAAATATATATATATATATATGTAAAGTATTTTACTCAATTGTGTGAGGTATTAAACATATTTATAATTACAAAAAACAAAAGCTAAATAATTAAATTGCTACTTAAGTATTTTTAAAACTAATCATAAGTTTGAAATTGGGTTTTCTCAAAGATAAGAAAATGTTAGTTAATGACTTTTCGCAATAAGCCCACGATATATTAAATCCTTTTAGTTGACTTTAATTTATAAAAAAAATTCTACAATTATTAAATTAATGGGTATAAAAGTGATAGTGTGACAGAGGGGGGGGGGTCAAAAAATCTTAAATTCGTGTGACGTAATTTATGGGCGGCCCCTTATCTATATTTTAATAAGATTATTTTTTTTTAAATAATTTTCCATAATTTGAAAATAAAATGACTAACTGTTTTTAAAATTTTTATTTCATTATTATTCATTCATTCCATATTTTTTATTTTATTCATCTATATTTACCTATATAATTATTCAAATTTATTTTAAATCCTTCACTCCTTGTGGTTTTCTTGGTGGTGTTTGCCTGTTAAAATGTCCAAAATGTTGATACTTGAAATAAACTTGTTCAAAAAAGTCATTAGTCCATGTTGGAATGGTGGAACAACATATTGTTTTAATGCTTTTATCAAATTAATGGAGAATGCATTTGCTATATTATCGGTATATGGAGATCCTTGTGTAAATTTCAATTGGGTCTCACTAAAAAATAAATAAATGGATAATTCTTATAAAATATATATAGCAGGGGCGGCTTTAGGATTTCTATTTTGGGTATACACGATTTTGCTTATAGATTCTTAGTTTTACACATGCTTAGCTGCTATAGTGGGCAAATTTTCCACTTCTTGCCGCATAAAGTACCCCACCATAAAAGATGTATACACTTTAAACAATACCTAAATGTTTTTAAAAAACATAGATCAAAAAATAGCTTTAAGATTGGAAAATCAAAAAAAAAAATACTACTGGAATATCACTCTAAAATTAATATTTTTGTTTTTGTTAAGGGAGAATGGTGGGGTTCTTAGTGAAACATTTTAAATAAAGAAAATGAAATTTTCAAAATTTTTCTTTACTTTGATATTTTTTACTTATTTTTTCTTTGTTTTTTTTTTTTTTACTTTTGACTAGTAGAAAAAGGTTGCTAAATTTAATAATTTTGAATTTTGTACTATAATGCTAAGATTAAATATATATATATATATATGTTGTAGTAAAACCCCGTTTTTTATTAAGAACGCGTTCTCACTAGTTAAAACGCGTTTCGCTGAATACTTTTATGGCAACTAGAGTTTACTGATGTTGGTTGAGTTTGGTTCAAAAGTCTAGAATCTTCATTTTTGACTTTCCGCCTCATTTCGTGTATTTATTTTCAAAAATTTTTAAACGAAAATGTCAAAAATTATTAGATCCTCTACAAATTTTCTTCTAATTTTTAGCATTTTCGTTTAAAAATTTTTGAAAATAAATACACGAAATGAGGCGGAAGGTCAAAAATGAAGATTCTAGACCTTTGAACCAAACTCAACCAACATCAGTAAACTCTAGTTGCCATAAAAGTATTCAGCGAAACGCGTTTTAACTAGTAAGAATGCGTTCTTACTAAAAACGCGTTTTTACTGTAACATATATATAAAAATACTAAGAAAATATATTTAAAAAAATTACAAACATTTTGCGTTAGCAAATGCCTTCTCTGCCAACCAGTTAAAACCGCCACTCGCATATAGATTAATTATTTTGTTTAAAATTAAACTTGATTCAAATATAAAAGAAAAAGAGCCTATTTAATTTCAAAAACCTACATAGTTGGGATAGAAATAAAAAATAAATCAATTTTTCTATTGTGAATAATATCTAAGTAATCAAAATGAGTATTTTCAGTTATTCCAAGCTATCCACTATTAATAATCAGTAATAATGGATCAAAAATATTTTTCTTATTTAAAAAAATTAAACATTTTGTAAGGGCTAGTTCTTGAGACCCTAATGGCAATATTAGAAAAATTCTGGGATCGCATATCGAGGTTTACCCATCGAATATATTATATATTCATTTATATTATAATTGATGAGTATTAACACATTCTTATTTAAACCTAAGAGAACATCACTATTTTATTATATACTAGCTGCTCCAGGCGTGCCTAAGACGCCTTCTGCACCTAGACCCTCCGAGCGGGTTACCCTGGCGGGGAGCGTCTCGAGACGGAGAAAAGTTTTTTTAATATTTATTTAACGCATTGGCTAAGCACGATCGCTGTCTGACCAATCAGAATCGTTCTAATAATTTAACCCTTTGCCATTGGCTATGCACTGGCCAATCAGATCGTTTGGATCATACAAACATATATACCATAGAGTAATATAGAGTGGAAGGCTACCGTATATAGAAAAAGCGCTCTCTAGCGACTGCAGGTCGAAAACTCTTAGTTCTTAAGAGCTATCCAAAGATCATAGAACATTCAAAGCCTTTGTCATAGATAAAAGATACATACCCTTTATGTTATATATATATATATAAGCGCATTTTTTACTCTTGATAATGTCACCAAAATTTGCCCCGAATAGAGCGGTTTCAGCCATTTTATTGCCCAATGGTTTCGTACTTGTCTCGCCAGAGAGCTCTGTAACTCGTATACGCTAAAATACATTGGCTCCTTATGGAGCCTTCCACTCTATATTACTCTATGATATATACATACTTTTCCAATTTATATATATTATTATATTATTATATTATATTATATATTATATTTTTGAAAAAAATAAAATACACAGCTGCCTTTAGTCAGATTTGAACAAATCATTGACTCAATGTACTCCTTATGATGGGCTAACAGCCCGAATTATATTGAGAATTTAAAAATTAAATAGTTTAACTCAAATTATTTTATTTTTCCTCAGTATGAAAGACCAACTCCAACCTATTATAAATTAAAAATGTTTCACTAAAACCCACATCGCGTTCCCTAAGTTTTATTTTTAGTAAGCTAGCCTGATTATCTTACCACTAGAGGAAGCAAGCTTTAGTTTTATTTTAGTTAGAAAGAGATATAAAATTAAAAAAATTTATTTTTTTTACTTATTTTCCCTAGGTTAAAATAAAAGGAGCGCAACGAAATATTGCCTTGGGTCGAAAGATTTTAGGACTAATCCTGCTCCCAGGTTTTCTTTTTAAAACACGCTACACGAAAGAATAAATCAGTTTGATTAAATTTATCATCAGAATACATAACCACTGAAGCCATAGGATAAAGATATTTTTTGATTATTTTATAAATTTTACAGAAATTATTAGTAATTAAATGTAATGAAAAATTTTCGAAACTATTTGTAGTATTAATTTGAAAGTTTATAATGGGAAAATAAGGACAAGTTTTTATGTGTGACTTTTTTATTTATCAGCCAACGTTTCGTCAACTTTGCCGACTTCTTCAGGGCTTCTACAATATATTGTAAGAGTTCGTGGCTGTGATGAAACTGTATTAGATGAAGGAGGAGGTATCAGCCAAAGATGGAATCACTGGGTTCAATAAAACACCTTTAATGAGACGTTCCGGCCTGAATTTTATTTGGCCATCTTCAGTCAATTAGGCTAAAAATTTTTTTACAAATGGATGTTAATTGGTATATTTGGTTCGATCACATATGTGTACCGCATTTTGTGTATAATTGTAAGTCTAAATAACCAACTTGGTCAACTTATAATATTTTATATAAAAAAATATACCAATTAACATCCATTTGTAAAAAAATTTTTTTAGCCTAATTGACTGAAGATGGCCAAATAAAATTCAGGCCGAAACGATCTCATTAAAGGTGTTTTATTGAACCCAGTGATTCCATCTTTGGCTGATACCTCCTCCTTCATCTACTACTTCTACAATATATATTATATTAATATTTACATTAAAGAGATTATTTACTTTATTATACTACATATAATTATAGTTCTTACCTTTGAATATTACCAATAGTATTATCATTAAATTTCAAATCAATAATTTCTATATCCAAATTTTCTGTTTCCACTTTCAATAAGGCGTATAATGTAAAATTGCTCCAATTTACAGACATTCTTCCAAGAGGTCCATGATTTCTGAATTCAAATCCATAATTAGATGCAAACTACAAAAAGAAAAAAATATATTACATTTTATAAAAGTAAAAAAAATAATAATAAATAATCATAAAAATGTGGCGTGACTAAAACACACCAAATGAGTACCATACATCTTCCTCGGTCTTATATTTATTAAATTTTACTCTATTTCCATTATTTTACAATAAATATATAATTAATTTAAATATTAGTCTTCGAAAAATTCATTGTCAAGGTTCTAAGATTTCCTTGAGTAGAAAAAAGGTTTTTTTTTATGCCTCTGTCTAAGTACCGGTATGATTTTATGGCTATATTTATGAGATCTTAAATATAGAGGTTTTGACTAATATTTGAGCCAAATAATTTTTACTTTTCCTTACATAGCGAAGCATAAAAGCATCGCATTCACTTTCGGCAGGTTCAATTTTCCAAGTCTTCTATCTCCAAAACTACTTAAATTAATTTCACTTGGACTATTTTAAGGATTAGTTCGATGCCCTTAAGACACGAAAAAGTTTTGTTTTTTTAATGATTTGATGCGAGAATTAGGTAATCCAAGAAGGTGCATTATGAAAAGTATTATTTTTTTTAATAATAGAGATACTTGGTAGGTCCAAATTTTTTACTTTACCTTACAGGATATGGTCAAGTATTGTATTTAATATTTTAATCAGGTTGAGTTAAAAAGGACCTCTGTGAAAAAAGATGTAGAAATTTCTTGTGTAAATAAAAAACCTCACTTCACAGGTAGAGATATCTTTATTTAGGTATATGTGTTAAAAACAGAAAAACCGAAACAGTTTCGGCCACAACTCGTTGCCATCATCAATCTTTCTATTACGATTTCGATTTTGCACTTGTGAGATGTCTAAGATTGAATGTCACCGTTTTCTTATATACTTGGAATTGTAATAGCGAGACTGATGATGGCAGGAATTGTGGCCGAAAGTGTTTCGGTTTTTCTGTTTTTGACACACATAAATAAAGATATCTCTATTTGTGAAGGGAGGTTTTTTATTTACACAAGAAATTTCTACATCTTTTTTCACTGAGCTCCTTTTTAACTCAACCTGATTAAAATATTATTTTTTTGTTAAATAGCTTCGGAGAAGGATTTATTAAACCGAGGCTTAGAGAGTCCTGTTTTCCGGTTTTAACCGTTTGAAAGGACCATATTGCTCAATGCCCATCAGAATTAGTTCAGAAAATGCAAAAGGACATTCATTCAGACGCATGTTTATTAAACTTGGCTTTCTAATCAGATCTATGTGTTATTTTACGAACATTCACCTTTTCATCCTTTGTGATGCTCAAAACTACTCATTTTCAACTTATAAATCGAAAGGACCCCCTCTCAATTCAAATTTTGTGAAAAGGAACTGCATAATCCACAATTTTTAAATATTTAATCTATATAGGTACTTACTTGCAATTTAGGGAATATTAAAATGAAATCAAAATATACATCCTTCTCCTTAATTGACAAATGAGTATCAGTAAAATCAAATGAAGAAAGTCCAGAAAATGATATATTATTAAATATTATGCGCACATCAGGCTGCTGTTAAAAAAATAAAATAAAACGTTAATATACATATAAAGTTATGCTAAGATTGAAATTCAGTCCACTGGATGTGTATTACTTAAATTAATTTAATTAAAATATAAATTAAAGATCACTATCAAAAATATTTAGTTTAGAAGTCAGAAGGTGGTGAATAGGGTGGGTCGAAAAAATTAAAATCTTTTATTCTAAAAGTTTCCTATTGTAATAAGAAGAAAAACGGCATAAAAAAAATTAAAATCGATTAACATCTTCCGCTCGCATCGAACTTTAAACTTTAAAAAAAATTGCAAAAATCACGATATTTTTGTAATTACTTTACCATACAGGGTATGGTCAAGTATTGTAATCGTGCATGAAAAAAGTGGATTTTTCGCTTCTTTTTTCGAAATATCTCAAAAACGGCTGAAACTATTTTGATTCAAAAAATTGGGCGAAACCATGGCATTTCGGTCTACAAAAAAGTTATAATAAGTGAAGGTCGAAAAAATTATATTTTTCGAGATAATATCTGCTTTGTCAAAATATCTTTTAGTTAGTCTGTTATTATGTTCGGTTGTTATTTTATTAGTCTGTGCGTTACCAAATTTTGTGGACAAGCTAGCTCAAAAACTAGCTTCAATATCAAAACCAAATTCCACACGTAGTTTTGGTGCATTGAGATTAAGAGCTGATTAAGATTTTGGCTGATATCGACCCAAAATTAAGGGGGAAGGGGGGGGGTTAAAATTTAAAATTATAATATTTTCAAACTAAAAAACAAAAAAATACTATAAATGAACCTATAATAACGAAAATATTTTTTTCTGGCGCCAAAATTAGGGGGGGGGGGCGGAGGGGTCAAAAATATAAATCTAGGCCATTTGAGCAAACTCAATCAAATTTTGTATACATAATCAGTGGGCTTCCAGAACACTAAAATTGCAGAAACAAACCGCCCAAAATGGGGGGGGGGGGGGACAAAAAATGAAAATCTAAGCCCTTGTACGAAACTCAACCATAAGTGTATGGTAAAGTCAAGTGGATGGCCACATCAGAACGTGTCAATTTATTTTTTCTATTAGTTAAAATTTTTAAAATAAACACACTAGTTTTTTATGCTTGTTTTATGGCTTAAATAACCTAAATAAATTAAATTCTGATCAATATTATACTTTTTTACGTAGAAAATAGAATTTTTCCAAGATGTTGCGCGAACCTAAAAACGTTTATTATTGATCAGAATTTAATTTATTTAGGTTATTTAAACCATAAAACAACCTTAAAAAACTAGTATGTTTATTTTAAAAATTTTAACTAATAGAAAAAATTTACAAAAATATTGTGATTTTTGCAATTTTTCAAAATTTAAGTTCGATGCGTGGAGTGGAAGATGTTAACCGATTTTAATTTTTTTTATGCCGTTTTTCTTCTTATTACAATAGACAACTTTTCCACACTAAAGTGTTTTCGAAAAAAAAATTCAGTTTTTTCGACCCACCGTAGTGCCTTATGATTTCTAAATAAAACATCTTTGATAGTTGCCCTTTGATTTCATTTTTAATTAGGTTTTACTTTAGATTTCATCAAAAATCACTTACTTCTCCAAAAGAAAGGTTAAAACCTTTCAATTTTATTGGATCTAAATGAGCAGATCTAATAAACAATTTTGCTATGTTAGAGAAAGATTCTAAAGACTTGTCGATGCTTTTATCAATCACACCAGAAATGAAAAGATCGCTGTAGGAAGAAAAAAAATTAAAATTAATTTAATATTTACTTACTTTTGTTTAAATTATTATAATTGTAGATTCTGTTGACTACATTTCTAAACACAATTTGCCAAAAAAGAAGGAAATCTAAAGCACGAATTTACAAATGAAAGAAAAAAGTAAACATTTTCAAAATATGGTATGCTGACTAGGGGCCGTCCATAAATTACGTCACACGAATTTCAATATTTTTAGACCCCCCTCCCTGTATCACATTCTGTCACATTTCCATTGAGCCCTCCTGAATTGTGACGTCATACTATCATTTTTATTCCCTATAATTTAATAATTGTATTTGAAAATGTTTTAAGTGACATCACAATTTTTAAGATCCCCGGTCCCCCTGTCACATTTTGTCACAAATCTGAAATGCCCTTTTCCCTTAATGTTTGACGTAATTTATGGACGGGCCCCTACAAACAGGTCGATAGAGAGAAATTACAGGCCTGAGATGTAAATAACGCCCCCACAATGTAGAGATTTGATTAGGGGACGCAAATGATTAGTGGGGAGACCCTTTGTAAAATATTCACTCTTGATGAAAAGTACAAGTAGAGTTTTTTTTTCGAAATATATTTTAGAAATTATGTTTATTCAACTCTTTATAAAAATACTCAAAAAGTATAATTTATTTTCCTGTATAACACAAATAATATTAAATGATTTTGAATTTGAGCAAAGAGAAGATATTACGATTCATTCCTTTATGTTACCATTCAGGTATATTGATGAGCCAGTCCATTCATTTGGCCTTTATTTCCAACTCGAGATAAGTAATTAAACTATCAATTAATAGATGAATTTTCTCAATCACTCGGTTGTTTAAATATCTGTTTTTTGTTATTAACTTATTTTTCAATAAGGTTTTTCGAATTCGTTAATACCTATATAATAATTCACTTTCAAAAATACTCAAGTAAATTAAATCAAAAGACATAAACAATAAAACATAAGTAATTTGAAATAAACTTGAAATATATATGAACAAAATCGGTTTTTATAACGACCAACATTTTAACCGATAAAAGCGTATATTAAAAAAAGATTAAAAAAACAAATGAAACGAAATATTGACTTTTGACATGGAGACATAAGAAATCAGACATTTAAAAATATGTGAACTAAATGAGAATTAACAGATAAAAGCGTATATTAAAAAAAGATTAAAAAAACAAATGAAACGAAATATTTACTTTTGACATGGAGACTTCAGACATTTAAAAATATGTGAACTAAATGAGAAATTAGTGCTTTGAGAGTATTTTCTTTGTTTTTTATTATTATTTTTATTAAAAAGTATTTTTTAGAACTTATTTGTAGTTAATAAAAGCGTATTTATTTATTATTTTATATTATTATATTTATTTTAATAATAATTAATCAAACACACATGCAATATATATTTCTGAATAAGCATTCATCGAATGAATTGTTTTGTTGTTTTTTTTTCATATCTCACTTTTATTTTTATTTCATATATGAATTATTTAGATACTACTCATATTTATATATATACTTATACATATAATATTATATTACATATCAATTTTCCCTCGACATTTTCAAACTCAATCATTTATTAGAGATTGATGCAGCTTGGTAATATTATACTAGGATCCTCGTCCCAATTTAAACAATCTTATTAATATTAATTGTATACTATAATTATTTATCCTGGATATTTATTCTACAATCAAATACAATTAGAAATTCGATTCAGATATTTTTAGTAAAAAATAATAAACAGTAAACCTAAAATCCGAGTGGGTGCTCTTGAGAACGATCGAAACGTCGTAGTTATATTGAATTTGTTTGTGTCAATCAATAATTATAATAAATTATGTGTGATTAAACCAAAAATTCAACTCTTAATAAATTTAATCACAAAAATACAAACTTTATCAGTTACATTGCTACATATGTAAGAAATAATAAATGATATGCGTAAAAAATTTGCCAATAAAATATATATTAATTTTTATAAAAAGCATAATAAGAAGATAAAACATAATCCAATCCAGGAGGGAGAGGCAAAAGATTAATTTGCGAGGGGTCCATTCCCCGCCCCAGCTCCCACGCCACTGACTAGTGTAAAAAACTATCTATAATGCAATTCAGTTAATTTTTTCAATTTTTTAAATACTAATTAAAACTTTTAATTTATATATTTCAATAAATAAAAGAAACCAGGAAAGTTGAATATCTGTTGGAATTGAAATTATATTTATTACTATTAGGCTCAATTCGGCCCCTATGGGGAAAGTTTTGAGGGTAGTTCTGATTTTTTGCATAGTATGTATTTTTGGGGCGCTGAATCCAAATATGAAATCGCCCGTCAAAACTTCGCTATGCAACATTGTAGAAAATGCAAAAAAGTGTGAAAATTTCCATTTTTTGGCGATTTTTTCGCTTATAACTCGGAAACTATCAACTTTTCGTAAATAACCTTTCTATTCAAAATGAAAGTTCATTAAATTTCCTACAAATTTCATTTATTAGGTTTTTTTTCTTTGACCAATGCTCTAGCGCAAAATCCAAGTTTTCGACCTCGGCAGCCCCACCGGATCACCCAAAAACTCGCACCTTTTTTGATATTTCCCCATTTTGACCATGAAGGAGCACGTTTTCGACAAAGACCATTCTATACATTTTTAAACTAGATTAAATTTCCTACAATTTAAATAAAGTTTTATCTTAATTGGATAAATGGTAATCCGTGCCGCAATGAGATTGAAGTTTTGAAAAATGTATAGAGTTGTCTTTGTCGCGTGCTCGTAAATGGTCAAAATGGGAAAATATCGAAAAAGTCCGAGTTTTTATGTGATCCGGGGAGGTTGCCGAGATCGAAAACTTGGATTTTGCGCTTGAGCCCGAACGGTTGGTCGTAGAAAACGTAAATAATGAAATTTGTAGGAAATTTTATGAAATTTCATTTTGAATAGGAAGGTTATTTACGAAAAGTTGATAGTTTTCGAGTTATAAGCGAAAAAACTCAAAAAAATGGAAATTTACATCTTTTTTTTGGATTTTCTACAATGTTACGTCACGAAATTTTGGTGGGAGACCTCATATTTGGATTCAGCGCCCCAAAAAATAAATTTATGCAAAAAATCAGAACTATTCAAAAATTCTCTGATAAAAACACAATTTGACTAGATTACATATATATTTTACCTGTCAAAAAGATGATGTTTCTTCTTTTTGGGAGGCAAATTATCTGAAGAATCATTCTCTGGATGTTTTTTTATATCGTCCTTTGATAAAGGATTTTTAAAAATCGTGTTTTCTACTGTTTTTATTCCAAGAGATATCAATTTATTAACAAGAGGTGATGGCTCTTCATTTGTACCTTTATTATTATGAAGGTTTCCTTCTGGTTTATTGAATAATATGTCATTAAGTATATTTCCATCGACTGTTAAAACAATCATAGAAAATATACAAATAAAATCCAAAAAAACTTGCACCTTCATTTTAATGAAAATTTTTCAAATAAAACGTATACGTTCTTGAATAATTATTCAGTCGACTGCCACAGGTAAAAAAAAGAATAATGTTTAGAACTTAGAAGAGATAAGCGACATTGATTAAAAACCGGATAACGCTAAATATCACTTATTGTCATTTATTTATAGTTTTCTTTATACAAAACACTTTTTACCTAGATAAAATAATTTTTTTCTAATAGAATTATTTTAAACCATCGATACAAGTACTTATATTTTAACACAATAGCAAAAAATTTTTGGAGAGATAACAAATTTCTCAATTTTATGAAAACTATAAAATTAAATAAAAAACGTGATGTGAGCGTTAGGATACAACTGCACACTCATATATTGTAATTTATATAATTTAATTATTGGTATCCGATGATTTCAATGGCAGATTATATCAGCAGGAGTTCAGGAGTTTTCCTGGTGGACCGATTGTAACGGATCCGGCAAGCCACGATCTATTTGATTCGTCAAATAAAATTTTATTTTAATAATAAATTAAGTATTTTAGCAGGTAAGGTCAGGTGGGGTAACTGGGGCCGGGGGCAACTGGGCCAGGGGTCCTGTAACCACAGAGCTTTTTAATTTTACCACATTTTTTTAGCGCAATTCACTTTTTCATATTGGTGTGAAATTTTCAGTGTTCCTGAATTAGAGAAATTTCTTTAAGTTTATTTTATACTTAAGTACTTAGTTAAGTTAATTACTTATTTACTTATTTACTTAGTTATGTGCTTACTTCTTACCTAGTTGCCTTGCCCAGTTCCTTGAAAATATTGAGACTTGAGTAAGTACTTAATTAAGGCTTTCTTAAGCATAAGGAACTTATTTAACTTTATTTCAATGGGTAAAATGAAATTATTTTTTTAGTTGTTTGATTTATGATACTTTTTTTGAATTTTGTGTAATAAAAATCGATTTTAAAAATTATACTTGGCGTTTGAACTTATCTACCTTAAAAAATTCAATAGAATAAAAAAATAGAGGTCTTGGTGCAACTGGGCCAGGCTAGTCAGGACTCAATTACCCCGAATCGCTTACATCTTTGATTATTTTTAATCCATATACAAATGAGACTAATTCTACCTACGGCCAGGTCCTTGAGGGATAGGAGAACATGTCCAACTGCTCAAAAGATGTTAAAAATTAAAAAAACAGCAAATATGCTGGGCTGGTCCAATTACCCCACAACGCGTTTAACTGGGCCAACCGCAAAACTTTACATTCAACTTAAGATAATTCCAAAATTTTGAATAATCAAAAGTTGAAAGTATCATGATTATTTGAAGAAAATTTCATCTTTCAATTAATATAGTCACGAGATCTATAAATTGTGAGGAAGCTTAGTTATAGTCAAAAATATGGAGTACTATCAAACGATGAAAATTGTTTTGATTTTCTACTCTTAATCTTATTATTAAAATAAAATTTTAATTGACGAATCAAATAGATCGGGGCTTGCCAGCTAATATACAGTTGAACATCGGTATACGTCTTCTTTGGAACACGTCAAATTCGAAATACGTCCTGTTTGGGCGTGACAAATTTTGCTCGGTGTACGACTTCGGTTCGGTTTACGACATAATTTTTTTGTGTGAATTTTGCCTCATTTTTAAATCTGGACATCTCATGACTTTACCATACACCCGCCTCCTGAGTATTTTAGCAAGCTGATTTTTATATTGATAGTTTCTTAAAGTACAAAATTTGATCCAAATCGTACAATAGGTTCACATTTTTAAACCCCCACCCCTATACTTTTGGTCTGATTTTTTGCGAAAAATCGCAGTTTTTCCTTCATAAAATGAAAACCATTCATTCTAGAAATTTGAGTCCTATCTCATTCTCTAATAAATTTTGTTAACTTGAATGTTTACTTAGACCACTTTTTTGATAAAACCCTTAGATTTATAGATATTCAGCATTTTCCATGACGCTTTTGAGGATTCGGAACATATCCTGTCCGGAAAATGTAGAATATCTATGTATAAATCTAAGAGGTTTATCAAAAAAGTGGCCCAAGCAAACGTTCAAGTAAATGAAATTTCCTAGACAATGAGATAGGACTAAAGTTTCTAGGATGAGTTGTTTTCATTTTATGAAGGAAAAACTGCGATTTTTTGAAACAATGAATCATTTTCTGTCATGGAAAATGCTGGATATCTATAAATCTAAGATTTTAACAAAAATGTGATCCAAGTAAACGTTCAAGTCAACAAAATTTTCTAGACAATGAGATAGGAATCAAGTTTCTAGGATGAGTTGTTTTTATTTTATGAAGGAAAAACTGCGATTTTTTCAAAAAATGCATTTTTCAAAACTTCAACTTCATATTACCATTATCCAATTAGAATGAAACTTTATTTAAATTGAAGCAAATTTAATCTAGTTTAAAAGTATATAGAATCGTCTTTGACGAAAACGTGTTGCTTCAAGGTCAAATGGGAAAAAATCGAAAAAAATACGAGTTTTAGGGATATTTAAAAGTGATCCCCGGAGCCGTTTTTTGACAGGCGCTAGTACTGGTTCTACTGAACCTAAATAGATGAAATTGTTATCATTCTACGCGTAATTTAAAGAGCTTTAATTTATCTAATGGATATCTTTATGATTTGGTAAGCCGTTTTAGAGTTATTCAAGAAAACTGAAAAAACAACAAAATGTTCTAATTTTGAGGCGAGTAGAAAAATTTATACAACACAGATTTCGAGGAAAACTTAGGGTAGTAATATTAGAGTACCAATAAAGGTATTCCAGCAATAAAATCTTTACCGGGAATTATTTCCTGTTAAAATCGTAATTTGCCAGGACTAGTATGATAAAGTAAAAAGTTTTATCTAGTAATTAATCATTGTAAAAATGACATTTTAACAAATATCAATTTTTAAAAAAATTCCAAGCATGCCTGGTTCAACTTAATCCAAAATATGCTCACAAAAATTTTATAACTCACAAACCCCCAGAAATTTTGACCCTGAATTAATAATGCTTAAATATGTTTTCGATGTTGGTATGCATAAGCGTATGATAAGTAAAAATAAATAAATAAATAAATAAATAATAAAAATAAAAAGCTCATTTAAAATTTATCAATATTATTATTAAATAACTATATATATATATATACTTTATAAAGTTTTTAGAAAAAAATATGAAAAAATTATTTTTCAGCCCCTCTTACTTTAAAAAACTAATGGAGGCTCCAAGTAGTCAAAGGTGGACTAAACAAATTATTATTATTATCACTTATCCAAAGGCCTTGGTATTTTGAAATTACCTGTTTCTATATAAATAGATAATATTATTAGTTCATAAGTGCCATTTGTACTTGAATAGAAGGCTATTTGAAATTGATAGCTGAGGCCTATAAAAGGTTACTTGAACTTGGAATAGTTTTTAGTAGGCGTATTGCGGGAACTCCAAAATGTAATTAGTTTGTTAATTTATTAATTCTTTTATCTACAAGTGTATAAATTTAATAAGGTGATAAATTCTTTATTTATTTATTTTTATTCACTAAGCCGATCGGTCCCCACTGGTTGACCATCTATAGGAGTAGGTAAATATCGTTTTTGATTTTGGAGATATAAACATATCTGATGTCAATTTTAACATCTTATTCTTTATTTGTTTCATAAGATGAATGAATCTCCATTTGTCTATGCGTGCAGTGCAATTTACGTATAAGCTGCACAAGCTATAGCTTAGGGCCCCCACTTTCTTGAGGACACCCCTCCCCCCCCAATAAATTTGTCCGATTGAGCAATTATCATATATACTTAAATATACTGCTGTATTATTTGTTCCAATGCCGCACGTCCGGACGTCCCATACTCTTCACCCAATTTTTTTAGCTCGTCCTTTCGAAGACCTATTGAGCTTTGGGTTTGCATTACTGATAACCGGTTAACTGGTATTACCGGTGACATATGACTCCTGAAATTACTGATAAATTTCGACAGCAAATGCCGGTAATTTCGGTGATTTTCTTTTCTTAATTGTATTTCAGTTTAACCCTCTAGGTATCCAAAAATCATATTTGGCACGGACATATAATATCTGGACTTATAAAGGGCCTCATATCTCAAATAGCTTAGGGCCTTATCAAGTCCAAATCCGCCCCTGTATGCGTGTCTGTAAAATCAATGAAAACAAATTAAGGATGAAAAGCTTATAATGAGAATCTCCAAAAACAAAAACGATAATTAATACTGAAAATAGTAGATCAGTGGGGACAGAAAGTCTTGTAAATAAATTTACAATAAATAAATAGTTTATCCGGTTTATTAAATCCATTTCAAATTGTCTGTCTAGTGACGCTTGTAGCCAAGGGCGTAGCAAAATTGTATAAATACTATCTTGTTTTGAAATCAGTTTTTAAATGATTTTATTAGAATAATTATAGTTAAAGTATTATTATACTATACATTATCAATTAATTTTATAGGATTTAAGTACGGAGTAACACTTTTTCACTCATCTTAAAAGAAATTTCGAGAGATCAAACCCTGATTATTACCTCTCTGGTTACGTTATGGCCTTGCTTGTAATTAAGAGAATACAAATTACATAGTCACTTAAGTTTTGTAAGAACCTTAAATTTATTAATTAATTTTTTATATTTTCTATATTTTTTCTTTCCAATAAAATACTATCGAAAAATCCTTTAAAAATGAATTTTTCAGACGTGATCGAAATGGCCCAGACTTAATAGAATGATAGTATGGACACCGAAATCAAATTCCGCCTATGATTCCCAATTCAGCGGATGCACTGATGAAAATAATTAGTCCAGATCGAAAGTTTTGTATCCCTTTCCTCAATTCTGGGTAGATTATTATTGCTTTTTTTATGGATCTCGAAAGACCCTTGCATTACCGAAGAGAGGGGAAAGTTGATAGAGTGAGAGGGTGGAGGGGTAGGTGTTTGTGCACCTGGGTTTTGAAGGTTTGAAGATTATAAGTATTGGGAAAGATGGAGGCCTGCTTGTGCTTATATTGTATTGTCATCCACAAAGAGTCTATGTAAAATTGCGATAGCTTATCAGAAAATACTAGTTTAAAAATAGCGAGAAACAACATAGTCGAGTTAAATAAAAGCATACACAAATGAATGTTATTTTTTTTTTATAATAATTAAATGGAATTGATCAATTTACGATTAATTTAAATAGGGTATTACAACAAACAAACAGCTTAATTAGAGACAATTTAACAATTTTAATCCGATAAAGTTTTTATAAATCATTAATAATTTAACATTTATTCCTAAATAATTTTAGCCTGTTCAGCGATTCTTCAAAAACTTAATTGTTCAATTTCACGACTTTTCGGTTAAACCCGTATTTACAAAAAAAGACAAAGAAAATAAGGTGATGTGTGCATTGGCGTGGTTAAGGGAGTTTTTCTAGGGGGGGGGGCGGCCAGCTGATTAGCCACCCACAAGGTTTCTATTTCGGTAATCCGATTAGAGATCAATTAACATTTTAGTAGAAGTAACGAAATAATTTAATATGAGAAATACATAAATGTGAAGCCTCGTAATAATGTAGTATAGGTATAGGGGGCCAATGAGTTTTGTAGGGAGTCACTGACCCCCTTGCCCTTCCCCTAACTACGCCCATGCTTTCGAACTCGATTCAGTAGATTTGATGAAGACGAATTCTCTAGTGTGAAGTTTCTTCTTAATGGACTAATCACAACAAATAAAATCTGCACAGATTAGTAATTAAGATCTGTATAAGGATGACAGACAATTTGAATCGAAATTGAATTGACATCGTCATACAGATCTTGGTCAAAACAAACATTTGGAGAAATAAGGGAAAACTCGTTTTTAATTGAATGTAATGGAAGGCAGCCGAGAGGTAGTGAGGAAAGAAAAAATTAACATATATCAAATAAGGTGTAATTTATTGGAATCCTTCCTCCTTTCCTTTCAAACCGACGTTTTGGAGGATTCTTCCCTCCTTCTTCAGGGTTTCAAAGGGTCAATGAATGAAACAAATAAAATGCTTCCTTCCCCTCTCCACAGCAGTGTTCAAAAACTTTCTTCATTTTTAACAAAGGCATAGAAAAACAATTTTTTTCCTTCCTCCCTTTCTTAATTAGATCTAATTTATTTGATATGTGTTAATTTTGATATTGATATGTGTTAATTTTTTCTTTCCACACTACCTCTGGGCTGCCTTCCATTACATTCAATTAAAGTTTCTACCAGTCCGTCTCTCTCCAGAGAAAATTTCGTTGCAAAAAAACTCGTTTTTAATATTGTGAATATTTAATTCAAAATCAACAAATACAATCACTTCGATTAGACACTTTTCTTCAGAGTCTTCTTTTTTCTCATTTTATTCTTCATGTCTTGTCGATTTGAAAAAGAATTAGAAAAATTACGCTCAGAGCAGCAATCGATAAATTATAATTTTTATTTAAAGCAATCATCTCTTACAAGTATTGCATAATGACTAAAATTTATTTAGTAGCTAATTTAAAAGGACTAATTCTAAAGAAAATATGGTAGAATATTGAGGATGAATGGTGCCTAATTCCCCACCTTGATTTACTGATCTATCCTAAAAGAGAATAAAAAAAGTAAATTTTGAATTTAAATAAATAATTTTTGCTGAAAATTGAAAAACTTGGGCCTCTTGGCTGAGAACAGAGAGTTTTCGAGATCCGTAGTGAATAAACATAATCTATAGTTTTATAAATTGAGACGAGTGAATCCCACGGTGTTCAACGAAGTTCTCGAGCCCTGAAAGAGATCCTAGATCTGTTTTCCTCGCCAAATTTTCTAAATTCTAAATTTATTTTGACATAATACTCTACTTATATAGTTCATGTGTTTCTCAAAGTCCAACGATGTCAGAGATGATCTGTAAGCCCTGACCAAAGCATCTGGTATATATTTCTAAATTATTCAGTGAGATTTTAATTGTACTTAAAAGTTCAACGAATAAATGTAGAATCTGATCAGTGAGTTTAATTAAACTACTCCTAATTTATTTAATTTGGCAAGACTAATATGTGAAGCTTAAAGATTTTAGACAAATAATTTATTGTTACTAAATATATCATATTCAAAAATATCTCTATTAATCAATGGATCATTAAATTAAAAAAAAAATCAGGCAATTTAAAATCTTTCTTACGATTAAAAATACTCTAAATATGTATTTGAAATATTTAAAAAAAAATTCTAAACTAAGAAATAAGAAAAATCCAATTTTTATCTCTGTATTTTTAAAAAGTTTGATAAATTTCAAATTAATTTAACTAGATCATACTATGCTTATCACTTAAAAAATAATTAAAAAAAAGAAATCGATACTAAATGTGCGTGCTCTTTGGAAATCAAAAAGGCCAATCAATATATTATCAAAGATGTTAATGAAATTGTTGCATTAATTAAAAAGAATTCAAATATTTTGATGAAACATTCATTTTGGCTGTAGAAAGAAAAATTGTGATAATAAACAAAGATTCTTTGTGTGACATATTTTTGACCTTATTGCTATAAAAAAAGTCTGGCTCACCAATTTCTAGCTCCATCGAGTCCCCCTTGGTGTCTCCTCTCGAAGATATCTTCTGAAAATAGCCAAAAGGGAAATTAAAATTGATTGATTTCACCGTTAGCATTTGTTAAAACTTGAAGCGTTATTTGTGGTAAAAATTTAATTTATTACGATTATTATTTACTATTTGATGTTAAAGGACTTGTTGTTGTTCTTGCTGTATTGTTCAAAAAACACTTAAATGTTATCTTTTATTTAATATATATATATATTTACATGAAATCTTTTATTCAACTAATATATATACATAGTATAGATATTTAAATATTATTATTGTATTATATTCTACAAGTTATATAAGGTGGACGTTGTATTAAAGAAAAAGACTTAAAGGAATTTGTGGTGTTTCACGGCATAAAATTTGAAAAATTCGAATTCATCTTCGGGCAAGGATGGCGGAACCGTGGAGTCAGGGTCAGCTGACCCCCTTGGGAATTTATCAAGGGGGTCAGCGGTCCTCGTGAAGAAAGAAATTTTACCGTTATACTTTACCCAAAAACAACTTTGTTGACAAATTGTTGGTTGTAAAATTAATGTTATACTATTATCTGTTTGCGATGACAAAACCTAAAAACCTTGCGCCGT
The DNA here is from genome assembly GCA_024734495.1 of Forficula auricularia. Lineage (NCBI taxonomy): Eukaryota > Metazoa > Arthropoda > Insecta > Dermaptera > Forficulidae > Forficula > Forficula auricularia. Next base: position 219,328 of record JALMQS010000352.1, read on the forward strand.
AACGTTAGCCTAATAATTACTCATTTTACTTAAATAGGTTGGACTAGGTCAGGAACAGTCAAAAATTTGAACTCTTTTTTTCTTTCAGTTTTCAATAAATCCATAGCTAGAAACTGCTTAAAAATGGGTTAAATCGTACCAATTTGTTTCGAAGATCCACCGTCTACATCACTTTCCAAGTTTTGACCCCCCTGGCTAAGATCATTCCGCCGTACTTGTCTTCGGGAGTTTACATTTAACTGCAGCATGGCCCCACATGAAATTTCGGGCCCGGGACCCAAAATCTGAAGCGGGCCCCTTATTATGGAATAAGTATGTGTGTAACATTTAGGGAAAGCGGTGTTGGTTTATAGTGAAACATATTATGTGTGTGTTTTTATGAAGAGGAAAAAGTTGGTCCCCTTACGCCTAGAATGGGTTTTATTTTTTGTAATTTTTGCGAATTGCTGAGGCGCTGTGCTTGTTCATTTGTTATTTTAATGAAAAAAAAATATAGTGTACTGAATAAGGTCCTGAAAATAAAAACTAAACTAACAGAAACTATAATCACATATTTTTTTCTTTGCAATGATACTAAGGGTAAACCCGTAAATAGCGAAAATAATTTTTCAATCAAACTTTATTTACATTAATATACATATTATATAAAATCTAAATTCCTACTTATTGTATCCATTGGAGCTTAGACCATGAAAGATATAGACACGCCCTCTGCTACTCTCCACACAGAGTGAAGTGAGGCCATCATCGCCTACAGATGACGTCACGTTCTCGCATAAATATTTTGGTTATATTAATTTAATATTAATTTGCGATTATTGGAATCCAAAATAAATAATCTAAACTACGATAAATTTATCTCAATGTATAATAATTCCTATTGTGGCTATGCTATTTCTGGGTGTTCCTGCCTACAGATGACGTCAAGTTCTATAGAAGATGTTGGCCTCACCAAATCGACACCAGGGCGTGTCTATATCTTTCATGGTCTAAACATTGGAGAATAGTCTCATAGTCACGTCGTTATAAAAAAAGTTACTAAATTATATTAAAAAGACCCTGCACTAAACTGTACAATTTTACCAAGCTTTCTTGTCTGTTTGTTTGGTACAAATTTTGCAATCGATTTTAAACTAACTTCCCGATAAACTAGATACTTGAAACTTTAAACATAGCTCAGAACTGGGTAAGAACCTAATATAAGCTCGTTTTCTTCTATATCTGTTTGTTTGTCTGCCCGGAACAAATTTTGCAATAAATTCAACGCAGCTTTAAGGCAACTCCTTTCAGATAGTTTACAAATCAATCCTAAAAGCATAGCACTTGCATATCCTACAGGCGTTGCCACGTTTGAAATATTATTTTCGCGCGAGTTTTCGAAATTTTAATATATAAGAAGTATTGTTTTCACTCAAATTATTATTTACTTATCCTAATTTGAAATTATGAATCATGGTATAGAGTTACCACGTTTTTATTAACCCGCTTTCTTGTCTGTCTGTTTGTTCGGTGCAAATTTTACAATCGATTTTAAACTAATTTTCATTTCATGGTTGAGGTTGGTTGGCTTTAGCCTCTGTTTAACAATAAATTTTACAGTTAACAAATATCTTTTCAAAGTTTTTTTTTCTAAAAAAAATGTCACTCCCGAGTCTCGAGGGTGCACTTGGACCCCCCCCCCCTTGCGGGGCCATGACTCCAAGACACTACAAAACCCTTTAACCTCTTCAATTAACAAATGTTCCACAACAAACAACCAACCTATTCCCTTAGTTTGAGTAAATAGTATAATTAAGAGAACAATTTTTAAAATCAATCTTATTATTATTATTTATATAAAAAATCACAAAAATCATTCAAGGGTTGAAAAATAGAAATAGAATATCTACTAACCTTTAGTGGAGCTCTTCGGAGCTTCTCTTCTGAAGAAACCGAAACCAAAATGACAAGCACAATGAGAATCTTCTGAAACATAATATAAATAATAAAATAAATATTATTCAAAGATTATTTTTAATGTATATTGAAAATAACGTTTATAAGCTGTACGAGGAAGAGAAATCTAAATCCATCCTCAAAATAAAAATATTTAATTTATTTTAAAAACACGTGAGGCTTTGCATTTTACAAATGATAAAATTATTTCAAATAAATATTCATTAGGTATATATTTGATTTTATCGCAAGTGATTCTATTCTGATGTTGAGTTTAATAAATAATTATAATAATTTGTTTTGGAAAATATTAACTTAAAAATAAATATATAGAGATGCTTACCAAGATGCTGGAAATTTCAGTTGAGCAGGATCAGAGTGGTTCCCAATGCACATCCGAAGCCTCCGGTATTTGCCTTAAGAATAAATAAAATACATTTTAATAAAAAGCCGTTAGCTGGTCTATCTTATCATCCCCCCAGTCACCACACACAAAATTAATAAGAAAAGTTCACTTAATCACTTAACATGAATTTTGATACTCTTTAAATTTAGTTTCGTCAAATTTTATACATTAAAGAAAACTCCTATTATATGTAGGTATGTTAAATAAATATTTGCAAGAAATTATTTTTCTAATACATAATAGCAATTAACATTTTTTACCTTTGATTAGGCGTAGATGTTGCTTGGAGTCTTTCTGGACGTCAACTAAAAAAAAGAACGAGCTCTGTTATTGATAAGCTCGAGCATGGCGAAATTCCCAAGAAATTTGAAAAGTATATTTAGAGAAATTCACGCATACTAATTAGCAGGGGCGGATTTAAGATACCCAGGGCCCCTAGGCACTTGACATTTACCCCCCCCCCCCCCGCCCCATCTCGAAGCTATTTTGGAAATTTAGCAAATTAAATGCACTAGTACAGAATATATATATATATATATATATATATATATATATATATATATATATATATTTTTTTTATTCAAGAACATTGTATTTGTAGGTGCATCTAGCCTTTATAATGTACAATATTAGGCCAATTTAATTACAAAGAAAATAAACAATATGATACAAACAGATTAAGTAAAAGAGAAAAAATTTAAAAAAGGGAAACAACAATTATATGGAACAAAAACAATAAATATACTGAATAAATAGAAAAGAATAAAACTAAAAAATGACAATATATATATATGGATATAGACAAAAGAAGAGAGGAAAAAAGAAATTTTTAATCGACTTTAATGAGCTTAATAAACTACAGAATAATACAGTATGTTACTATATAGTTACGCTTTTTGATAAGGCAAGGCAGGCTTTTGAGCTTATGTAAATGGAGCAGCAATCCAACGTAAAAACTCTTAGTAATTTTAATGAGAATGTTAAGCGATATTTGTTTACCCAGAGATTGTGATTGCATACTTGTATGATATTTGTAATGCCTGTTGTAGATCCCTTGTGATCTTTTTAGATTGAAAAATAAAAAAAAATCCGCAACCGGGGCCCCCAGGCCGGCTGGGGCCCTAGGCCTTGTGGGCCTAGGCGGAAATCCAGCACTGCTAATTAGTATTTAACTAAATTAATAAAATAATAATAAAATTATGTTTCTTTAATTACTAAATAAATAATATTTTGGTTTTCTAAATCATTTTAATATCAGGCAATCATGAAATCATGGGTAATATAGGGTCCGCCATCTAACGTTTTTTTTCAACTAGTGCTTATTTCGTGAATGGTAACACTTAGCTCATGTTTGATTTGACAGATAATTAGTTTTATCCTTCCGCTGAACGAATATGGTTGTGTATACGCTTGAACAACGCTGGGAAATATTGCCTGCGATCGACTTACAGAAGATGCCGATTTTGCCAAAAAAATCATCTTTTCAGATGAAGCTCATTTTGATCTTGGCGGGTATGTAAACAAGCAAAATTGTCGCATTTGGGGCACAGAAAACCCGCACGCATAGCCGACGCACCCAAAACGAGTCACTGTTTGGTGCGGATTTTGGTCCAGAGGCATAATTGGGCCATTTTTCTTCGAAAATGAGCAAGGAGTGGCCGTTACAGTCAATGGCGATCGTTATCGGGCCATGTTGAACGAATTTTTGTTCACAAAAATTGAAGAGGAGGATATTGGCAACATTTGGTTTCAACAGGACGGCGCTACGTGCCACACAGCCGAAGCTACACTCGATGTTTTGCGCCCTGTTTTTGAAGATCGCATTATCAGCCGCAGAGCTGATGTCGTTTGGCCACCTCGGAGCTGCGATTTGACACCGTTGGACTATTATTTGTGGGGTGCCGTCAAAGATAAGTGTTACGCCGACAAGCCAGAGACAATTGACGCTTTAAAGGACAATATTCGTGAAGCCATTGGTGAAATACAGCTGCACACAATCGATAATGTGCTTAAAAATTGGACCGATCGTGTAGGCTACTGCATGGCCAGCCGAGGCAGCCATTTGAATGAAATTATTTTCCATTATTAACCGGAAGGATTGTACTTTCAAATAAAAAAAGAAATTTGAGAAAATATTCAGTAGTTTTTTTTTATAGCATTTAAAAAAAAAAAGTTATTTGGCGGACCCTATATATGTAAAGCACGCTAAGTGTACATATTTATATGTCAGAAAGGTTCGCCTTTTCAGCAGTCAAAATATATATTTTAATTAAAATTTACTTGAAAAATCGAAATACTTTTGGTAATGAAATTGAAATAATAATTAAACAAAACAATCTTTTAAAATAATTTGAAAAAATATATAGCATGGCTTGGGATCGAACCAGAATGGTTATGAATGATTAAATTAAAAATTAATCCGTATTTAATTACGCTCACTTAACCCACTGATCTAAAGAGCTCACAGAGACGAGACTCGGAAAATAGCCCTTTTAAATGACCTAGGACAAGCATCCCTTGATAAAGAAATAAATGCCTTTAAGAATTACATCAAGCAAATGGCAATATGTAATTTAATTTAATTCTTTTTCAAAATTCAGGTAAAATATGATATAATTGAATTCAAACTTGTTCATTGTTGCAATTTAAACTTTGAAATTGACATTTTATTGTTTAATTTATATTTTATTTCTTGATGATTATAAAGCGAAATTAATCAAAAAAATTTTCTCTCTTATTTTAGAATCAATTCCGATTCTATTTTATTTAAAATTTGCCAAAAATTCTATTGTTTAAAATTCTGATTAGGATTTTAATGTAATTCCTGTATAAATTTTTATGAACTGATTAAAAATTGCATCAGAGGAGCGGTTTGCATCCCATGCATGAATGAAATATATATATGAGTTCCAAATTTTTATTAGTAAGAAGTCAAAGAACTTACTTAGGGACAGGGGACTTCCAATGAAAACCAGGCGGTTTTGCTACACTCAGATCGAACGTAAACTGTATAATATGTTTACTTGGCTGCGAAGCAGCCAAGCTAAACATATAATCCAAGTTTCTTATATAGGAAGCTTCTCGAAGAAGATTTTTTTTCTTTAGAATCTTAATATATTAATTTTGTTTAATCTAGGTGTCTTCTAATATTCTTCTCCCTGTTGAATGGAAGCAAATCCTTGCTTTCATGACTGGGAGGTTTTTTTACGGAGTAAGTTTGTTATAGCCTCCCGTCCAACCCCTTTTAGTCGCCTTTTACGACAAGCAGAGGATACTATGGATTCTTATATAGGAAGCTTCTCGAAGAAGATTTTTTTTTCTTTAGAATCTTAATATATTAATTTTGTTTAATCTAGGTGTCTTCTAATATTCTTCTCCCTGTTGAATGGAAGCAAATCCTTGCTTTCATGACTGGGAGGTTTTTTACGGAGTAAGTTTGTTATAGCCTCCCGTCCAACCCCTTTTAGTCGCCTTTTACGACAAGCAGGAGGATACTATGGACCTATTCTACCCCCAATCCATAGGGGTCTCAATATGCAATACTTTTTTTTACAATTAGCAGTTATTGGTAGAAAGTCGGGAAGTTTCGTAAATCAACTGGTGTGGTCACCACACGACTTTCACATTGTCACTTATTTGAAATCATCGCGACACTCCTAATTTGTAATAATAATAACACAAAAAATTAAAGAAAAAAATACACAAAATTTATAAAATGATTAGAAAATTATTGCCTAGGATTTTTTTAATTAACAAAATTTTTTGATGATCAAAATAATGATTATTTCACTTATGGAAAGTAGTGTAGGTTTTAGGTGAAACATGATGTTAGTTAATAGAGTAAAGGGTGTGTGTGAATAGAGTAAAGGTGTATGTGTGAAACTACACACCCTTTACTCTATTAACTAAAATAATGATTGATTAATTTATTAAAAAGAAAAAGAAAATCTTTAAGTTCACAATGTACAAGATGGCTTTAATTTTAAATTTTAAAATGATATTTTAAAAAACTACAAAACACGATTCTAAAAAGTACAAAATAATGTAATACTTAATCAAAAAGTGTGGGGCGCAGAAACATGTACTTTTAATTAATTTCGACAAAGTGCCCCACACTTTTCCATTATTACATTATTTTGTAATTTTTAGAAGCGTGTTTTTGTTTTTTAAAATATATTTTTATTATTATTTTTATATAATTTCTTTTAAAAAGAATTCCTTCCGAATCCATCGTAAGATATATTAATTAAAACAAGACAATTTATTCTTAACAATTACCTTTCATATATCAGACTATAGTACTTTCGAACGATGGCGTAGTTACGGAATTTTCCTAGGAGGGGGCAGCCCGCTGATTAGCCACTACAAGGTTTAAATTTCGGTAATCAAATTAGAGATCAACTAACTCTTTAGTAGAATTGATAGATTTTGGAAGTAACGAAATAATTTAATGAGAAATACACAAGTGATGCCCTTAATAATAATAATAGAGTTTCGACTTTTCTAGGGGGTCAATGAGTTTTGTAGGGGGAGGGGGCACTGCACCTCTTGTCCCCCTTACGTCCATGGTGATGTGGCCAACCCCCTTTCTTCTTGGATATTAAAATTTAATAAAAAATAAAATTTAAATTCATTTATAATTATTATTTATGAGATTTAGAAATTTTTATAAATATAATTAATAACAATATGATCTGTGTAAACCATTGATTTTTTTATACCTAAAACTTAAGTCACAGATTATGAAAGATTTGCCGATGCTAATAGATTGAAATTTTCTTAGAAAATCATAAGATGGTGTTATCTATTAAATCCGATGGAATGGAATATTTTTAATTATATGTCAGAAGGGTTGTTTGAGTAAAATATTTAACGCGTTTACATATGCCAGCGAGATTTGCAACTCGCAGATGAGCCAGATGACCCGGATTGATGTTACTGGCACTCGGGTTCGATTCCCGATTGCAGATTTAATAGATGACACCATCTTATGATTTTCTAAGTCTGAGATGATAAGTTTAGGAATAATTAATAAATAAAACATATTAGCTTCAGAATTTTATTTATTAATTTCTTTAAATTAATTTTAAATTGATCTACTATCTACTTATAATAGCAAAATAGAAAATAAACTAAGATGAGAAAAATGATTAGCAGCCATGTAAATAAGAGCCAGAAGGCCAACAGTGGACTTTGGCAGTTTCTGAAATCAGTGGTTTAATTATAAAAGTATTTTTCTAATATTCAACTTTTCATAATTTTAGGTTTTAAATACACATAGATTCCTGACTCGTTTCACCTTCTAACAAGTAACAAATGGACATTTAATTATTTTAATTTTTTGAACCCCCATCATTACAATAGGTGATTTTGGTTTCTCATAGAATACTTACATGCCATTTTCTAAATGGGACTCATTCATAGTAAATTAATTCCAAATTTCTTAATTTGAAAAAGTTTCATTTTAATTTCTTTGAAACCTCTATAGCTAAAATGATTTTTAACCGACTTCAAAAAAGGAGGAGGTTCTCTATTCGACTGAATTTTTTTTTTTTTTTTTGTGCCTATGTTACCTCATATCTCCGCCAATTGTCAACCGATTTTGAAAAATTTTTTTGCATTGGGTCCAGTCTAGCTTCCGATTGGTCCCATTTTTTTTATAGGTATTAGACCTTTTTTATTAGGTTTGTTTAGACCAAACCTCTTTGTTTATGAACCGATTTCGATGGTTCTTTTTTATCCGAAAAGGGGTGTCTTAGGGATGGTGTCATATTGATTTGGTCAAGTTCTGATTATATTATCAGTATTAATAACATCACTAAAAATAAAAAAAAAAAATTTAAGAAAAAAATAAAAACCGACTTCAAAAATTAAATGCAACAAATAAAATACACTAAAAGGTATAAAATAATTATTATCTTATTTAGTTACAACTAAACGACGAAATATTAACATGAAATTACTTTTTGAAGTTGGTGCCAAACATATAGTACCTTTTATTAATCGCACTCGACGGATCTTAGTACGTTTGGCGGGTACGCTCGCTTATAGGTATAGTTTGTTTGGTACCGACTTCAAAAAGTAATTTCATGTTAATATTTCGTCGTTTAGTTGTAACTAAATAAGATAATAATTATTTTATACCTTTTAGTGTATTTTATTTGTTGCATTTAATTTTTTGAAGTCGGTTTTTATTTTTTTCTTAAAAATTTTTAGACTAAAACTTTTAAAAGGTCATGATGAAGGTTTTTGGTCTCTAAAATCTAATTTGTTTATTAAAAAATAAGTAAAATTTTAAGGCAGGTTTCACAAAAGAAAACAAATATATATATATCGAAATAAAATTCAAAACATATATTTGTTTTATTTTGTGAAACCTACCTTGAAATTTTACTTACTTTTTATTAAAAAAATGTTTCAATTTAAAAATTATTTCTAATTTAGAATTGATAATTATTCTATGAATTGTTAGGTGTTTTAAAGCAGATTATAATCGGTCATATTTTCTGCTGCAAGTGTGTCTTGAATTTGGGCATCGCGCTTTAACGTTTTCATCAAGATCAGGATGATGAAGAAGCCAATCAGTCTCTCGAAAATGTTGTTTAAACTATATAAGCGTAAAATTATTGGATAAAAAATACTTGGTAGGTTTCACATTAAGATATAAAAAATAAAACGAATTTATTTTTGGAGAATCTTTAATCTCGATATATATATTTCGGGTGACTAACCCATCTTCAGGAGAAACAGAAAGTCACAAAAAGAAACAAAGAGGTTGTCCTCTGCTTGATGAAAATAAACATACACACATATATATATCGAGATGGTATATCTGTATATATATATATTATTTATTTGTTTGAGACTATAGTTTCGAAGACTTGGTCTTCATCATCAGTCTTTCTTCAATTATAAATGTTTTTTGGATGGGTTAGTCACCCGAAATATATATATCGAGATTAAAGATTCTCCAAAAATAAATTCGTTTTATTTTTTTATATCTTAATGTGAAACCTACCAAGTATTTTTTATCCAATAACTGTCCAATAAAGTTACTTTCTGTTTATCCTGAAGATGGGTTAGTCACCCGAAATATATATCGAGATTAAAGATTCTCCAAAAATAAATTCGTTTTATTTTTTATATCTTAATGTGAAACCTGCCAAGTATTTTTTATCCAATAATTTAAAAAAATGTTTCACCAAGTACCTACACCAAATTCCTTAAAAACTATATAAGCGTAGTTAAAATGGTGGCAATTAAGCCTTAAGTTGATCTTGTCAATACACATAGACATACGGCGAGTTTAATTTTTCTTTTACGAGAACTTTCGCTTAACCACTGCCCTACAATTTTATCAATGAAAAATAGTTTTAAAATGTGCTTTTAGATTTTTTATTAGTGTTGAACCAATTATAAAAATAATAATAATAATATTGCAGTGCATTTTTTACTTTTGACTCTTTAGGTTCTTTGAGCACGAAGTAAATTCCCTAAAATTCAACTTCGTAAAATTATTTTTCATTTTAGGGAGATATTTTGCGGAAATAATTTCCAGAAGAAAAATTGCCCAAGATATTATGAATCCTGTTATGAAAGTCAAAAGAGCAGGATAAAAATCAATTAATCCGACGCTCACGTAGCTGCTACCACCTCCAACGCATTGGGGTTTACCTACGTAGAACCTTTTGTAGATGCATTGTTGTATGCCAGTTTGTTTCATTTTTCGATGTCTGTAAAAAACAAGATCAAGAGATCAATTAAAATACGTAAAAACATTGCGGTGTTATTTGTTCCATTTATACAAAAAATTGAAATTAGAGGAAAAAGTAAAAACATTTTCAAGACTTAGTAAGTTTTCCGCAAATTATGGATATTATTTAGTCATGTTTTGCTAGCGAACAGTTATAGCTAGAAAGTTAAAACTTGACAGAAAGTTATTCTTATATAGGGTGGAGTGTAAAGATCTCTCATGTTTTGAGGGGACATTGTGCAGACTGTAATGGGGGTAGAGAGAAAAGGTAGATTGCATTTGCTAGAGTAGGCTCTACCATTTTCAGTACTTTTCATGTTACCATGAGTTGGGCCGGTAAACATCGGGGCTTTGTTGTTAATATAGGTATTATGAAAACAAACGTTTTGTGATAGCGACTGTGAGAGATTTTCGTACACTCTACGCGCTGGTTCGAAATGCATCTGTAGATCGGAAAACACTTTTGATATACATTTCTAGCCCTAGGGCTAGGGCAACTGGATCAACACTGGAAAAAATTTCCTGGCAGTTTTAGGACCGTTATAGCCCTAAAAAAGTGGTTGCAGTAAGAGGATCGTATAGATAGATACCCGTATGGAAATAAATAGATTTTAATATGTTTTTTATAAATTTTCAGAAAATATATTAAAAGTATAAAAATTTTATGTTAAATTTATATAAAGTTTATGTTTTCTATATATTCTTAAAACATAATTATTTTTATGTCGCTCTAGTATAAATTTTTGTATGTTTTAACTATGTTTCAAAGATATATTATGAATGTGATATAAATTTATATGTTTTAAATATGTTGTACTGGCTGGAAAATTCAGTTATTGTTCACTTTGCCCTTGAAGGCAAAAATAAATAAATAAAAATGTTTATATAATTATTTTTATATCTCTCTAGTATAAATTTTTTAATGTTTTTATATATGTTTCTTTGAATAAGAAATTTGAAAAATAAATAAATGTATTTATCTATCTATCTATATTTAAATATGTAATAATGTCATAGAACCCATCCGCGGAATACCTCAATGAACATATAAATATATATGTACATATAAATAAATCTCTAGGATAGGTCTGTAGTTGTTTAATTTTGCGATAAATATTCGTTTTAGGACCCACTGATTCCAAATCTACCATTTTTATTATTTCTATCTATCTGGTGCCTATCTGATGTCTGTTTGTATGTCAGCATTTGTTTATCATCTTTAAATTCAAAACGCCTGTGGGCGGATTTTGATGAACATTTACACAGAAGAACACATCGTCTAATATCATTTAGGGTACATTTTTTTCTGATGGGGTTCAATTTGGCTAAGGGGTCCCAAAATAAAAATTTATAAAAATGATTTTTGATGAAATTTGATTCACAGAACAACACATAGGTAGCCTATATATAGAGTACTTTGAAATGTTGGAGAGCTTTTTGATCCCCAAAATAGTAGATACGGGAAAGTTTTGGTAACGTCCTGAGGACAACCCATTTTATAGCAACATACCTGGATACATATTTTAATTATATTATGTATTCAGCATCGTTATCGAATAATCCCTTTCTATTTTAGAAAATATTCTTTATGTCAATTTAATATCTTGTTTTCTAAATTTTACAATTGATCTAAGAATTTAAAAATTTATGCAAACTCTAGTAAGTTTAGCTATTTCTGGTTATTCCTGTAGGTGGCATCACCTAATGCGTCTTCCAACTACGAACGACCTAGTTATCAGTTGGATAGGAAACGCTTAGTGAGTGATTATTATGTTTACTTGAAAATGCTATCGATGTAATTAAATACTTTTAACATAATCTAAATTTAAATGAAATCGATAATAATAAATGGAAAATGAAGAGTTGTAAAACTTCAGAAAAAGCTAAGGATTCGTTTCGAATTGAGTGACTGTTAATTTTTACCAATAAAACAAGTATCCGAAGTAGGGAATTCACTCGATTTTTTTATCGGGCTAGGTAATGTATGAAATGTAGAGAAAAAATATTTAAGTATAATTTTTTCGTCTGTCTGTCTGGATTAAGATATCCAAGATAAACCTAGAGGAATAAGTCATAAAAAGCTATATCTGGTGCTAAAATGTTTCTATTTCCAAAACGAAGAACTGATTAGATTTTCGGTCTTTATAGCTCCAGAACTCTGGTTTATAAATAAATCGTATTGTTATGGGGTTCTATCAATGGTCGAAGGGTCAAAGCTGATAAACTGAAATTTGCTACACAAGTAGATATTAATAAAGTGCAATTCTATGTCAAAACTCAACTTTCTATCTAGAACTGTTTACTGACGAAAACTGAAAAATCAATATTAAAGAGAAACAAAGAGGTTGTCCTCTGCTTGATGCAAATAAATAATATATAGAAAATTATATTTAATATATATGTGTGTATATTTATTTCCATCAAGCATAGGACAACTCTTTGATTTCTCTTTATGATTCAACAATTCTGCTACTCTCGGCAAAATAAAAACTTTTCAATTAAAATCAATACTATTTGGTAGAGAGCATACCGAGTCTTGAAAGTTTTCACCTTTTCATCCAGTGTATTGTTTATACTCACAAAACTCGAAACTGATCCAAGTAGGGATTTCCTCGAGGAGATCCGACATATGGATCCCGCTCTTTCAAATAGAGAACTCCCGCCAGACCACATTTCTCATCTTCTTCGAAGGTTTCTTGAATCACTTGATAAGCTCTGCTTGTTTCAATTTGAAAAGCAAAAAATTGAGTTCTCATTTTATGTATCCCGTCTACAGTGCTTAGAAATTTTCCTTTATATTTTTTAGGATCGATTCTATTTTCCCAAATTAGTTTACTATAAGTATCATTCGCTTTCTGAAAATTTAACACTTTCGTTAATATTAGGCCTTATTCAAAAGTGGAGGTTTATAAGTGCCAATCAAAGGTAAGACTATGAATGACACAGAATTTTTTTTAATTATATATAGAAATTCATATATTAATATATAATTATGAGAATAAAAATAAAACTTTAAAAGAAATAAATGTTTGATAGTAATAATTGAAAGGTAAATTTAAAGTAATAATAAAAAAATTAAAATATTAAATTGAAATAAATTAAAAAATAAAAAATATATAAATTCCATTTTCAGGCATTGATTTGAGTTTTGGGATTTTTTTTAAGTAATCTCTTATTAACCAGATAGAAAAGTGTCTTTTTAGTACTTGATTTAAAAATTATTCTCATGGTTAATTTGACGTAGAAATCCGAAAATACAACTCGTATAAATAATCTTATTTAAGAGTACGGAAGGTTGCCGACGTCGCAGCCAATCATGAAATCTTGGGTAATATTCGTAAAACACGCTAAATATACACATTTGCGAAGCAGGCAAGTTCATATAATAGCCCAAGAGCCCACGACTGCCAGACCTTCGTTATTTTATAAAAGCTGAAAGTTTTTCTGTGCATGTCCCCTATACAGGTAAGAACGACCAACGACTATAGAGTTTGGTTTGTGGTTACTTTGGCAGGTAACAGGTAATAAAGGTGTATAAAATAGTACTTTAAATTCGTTAAAGTATAAAGCTCAATTTTTTTATATTTTCTTCGGGATAACTTTAGAAATCTCGTCATCCATTGCCTGACACTTATGACAGTTGCTACCCCAAAAAAATTGAGCTTTATAATTTAACGAATTTAAAGTACTATTTTATACACCTGTTACCTGCCAAAGTAACCACAACCCAAACTCTATAGTCGCTGGTCGTTCTTACCTGTAGGGGACATGCACAGAAAAACTTTCAGCTTTTATAAAATAACGAAGGTCTGGCAGTCGTGGGCTCTTGGGCTATAATCCAAGTTTCTTAAATCAGAAGCTTCTCAAAGAAGGTTTTTTTTCTTTAGAATCTTTTTTTTATTATTTTTGTTTTATCTAAGGTAGGTGTCTTAATATTCTTCTCCCTGTTGAATGGAAGGAAGCAAATGTTTGGTTCCATGACTGGGAGGTTTTTTACGGAGTGACCTTGTTAGCCTCACGTCCAACCCCCTTTAGTCGCCTTTCACGACAAACAGAGGATACTATGGACCTATTTTACCCCCGGTCTATAGGGGTCATAGTATGCAATACTTTTTTTACAATTATCAGTTATTGGTAGAAAGTAGTGAGATTTCGTAAATCAACTGGTGTGGTAACCACACGACTTTCACATTCTCACTTATTTGAAATTATTGCGATACTCCTAATTTACAACCTTTCCTTTATATCAAACGGATTAAAATTTATACACGACTAATAACTCATGACTTTTGATAAGTACAGCAATTTAAAAAAAAAGTTAGTGCCGTTTTTGAGAAAATAAAAAAAACGAAAAATCTTTCATGCAAATGTCTACTTCCCGTGTTCCGATTTCAACCAAAAAGCTTGCTGAACTCTTTTTAAGCTATATCGAGCTTAAGTTTCTAATTTTGTAGCTCTGAAACTTATGGTTGAGAAACGCAGAGGGGAGGGCGGTACATACGCACTGACTAATGGATTTTTAGCCCCTTTTTGGCCTCTGAGGACCACAATATCCGGTTTCCAACTATTAAGGACATCAATTCCTTCCATCTAGAAGTTACAAAATGAAATTAACTGTTTTCATCTCTGAGATACAACCTCTCAAAGAATTAGGATCCAGACAGGTGATCGCAATACTTCCCATTACTTTTTTACTATATTCTATAGAATATAAATGTGAAAGTAGAAATGCTATGTCTTTGCGATTAGCCAATATGAAAATGAAGTAAAATTGTAAATAATCTAGTTCAAAATGGAATTAATCAATTACAAATTCAGACGATTCCCGGAAAATTAAATTAAATTTATCCTATTTCGATAATGGTTATAAGTGTAATTAGAAAAAAATATTTACCGAGAGAAATTGAAGATTATAAGATACATTTTCTACTCCGATTTCAATACCAGATTCATAAATATCTTGGAGTGTATTAATGGAATCTGATTTTGACTGAAGAAGTGCTACAATCGAGGCTGAATATGATATATATAAAAACATAATTGCAAGAAGCATCATGAAGTAAATGATTCTTCCACTTAGATTATTACTTTCCTTTTCTGATCCTTTATGAAAAAATCAAATTTAATTCAATATAAAGTTCACTTAAAGAAAGAGAAATATTTAAATAAAATTAACCTTGCTGGCAAACAGCTCCGATAATTGCTAAGACAATATCAGTCCAA
Organism: Forficula auricularia; assembly: GCA_024734495.1. Classification (NCBI taxonomy): domain Eukaryota; kingdom Metazoa; phylum Arthropoda; class Insecta; order Dermaptera; family Forficulidae; genus Forficula; species Forficula auricularia. The sequence goes on from JALMQS010000352.1 coordinate 234,645, forward strand.
GTTACACTATTATCTTGAAATAATTGGGTATCAAATTGAATAGTTAATCGCCAAAGAAATCCGCACAAGACAAGAAGTCCAATAGAACAGATCCACACAATTCCAGAAAACGGAAGTACATAAATGTTGTTTACAAAGCTCAATGGGGGAAGTCTGAAGAGAAGATTTGTCCTATGGAAGATAATTATTTAAAATTATTATAAGGTACTTCCCGTAGCACGGACTCCAAAACCAAAATACACTTGAGGCTCTTTTTATCTGACAATGGCACGCAAAGGTCGGTAATCGGTTTCACTGCGCCCTATATGTAAGTTATAGTATCGACCGATGGGTGAACCGCGACCTAATATCTTGTACACCTACTCGCACTTCCACTTTCATTTCCAAGTAGAAGACAATAGATGAAGGGGCATTATCTAATGAATTCTAAAATAATTCCACATAATTCCAAAGACGTGTACACCTAATTCCCATCGCGGTTCACTCCTCGGTATCGACTATGTCTGGTGGATTTAAAAAAAGAAAAATAGTCGAACTTTTCAAAATAACTATTGATTTGATAGATTTGAAGCAAATTTTAACATTATATTTTCTATACATACTAATATAACAAAAAATAAACAGACATAAATTTATGTTAACTTCTATATTCTCTCCTAGAGCCTGAATGACTGAACCGATTTTGAAAAACGAGGTATTGTTAGACTCGTTGCTTTTGTTTTATGTAGTTTTATAGAACGTAACTTGTTAAGCATTTTTTGTGCTATTTTTTTATTTGTAATATCCTGTGAAACCTATCTCCGCATAACAAGAGACTCGAGTGTACTACTCTTTTCCAAGTTTCAGTTTAGTATGTCACTTGAAAAAATATTGCAACTTTTCTTTACTTTATAATGATAAAACGATACAAAGAGTTGTGTAATATCATAATAGATCCTTGCATTTCTGAAAAGAAGACAGTATTAAGAAACTAGTAAGGGGGTGAATGTTTTGTTCAACCGGTTCTTGAAGGATTGAATATTTAATAAGCGCTGTTTTGAGATTGTTTTCATTAAAGAACTGTATTTATTTAGGTATAGGTATATATTTATTTAAATCAAAAAGAGGATAAAATCAATAATAATTTCTTCTTTAGTTTTCATAAGACCTAATTTTATCTCCTTCAGTCTAAAATAAATAATATTTCACACAAGTTTTACTAAAATTTGAATTCATATTAAAATGGAGATAAGGGTAACACTTTAGAAAGCCACTTGTCTTAAGGGTGTTCGGGACTGTTTATCATTTTTATAAGAAAATTCTCAAATTTTTACCATCTAATCATTGATGTGTTAAATATTTATTCCGGAAATTTGAAGTTTATCGTCTGTCCCATTACCAAGAAATAAATTATTGAAAATTGTTCTTTTAGCATGGAAGTAAATGGACCGAGCTTTTTAAAAGGGATATAACTTCTATACAAATTATACCATTTTCAACAAATTTATACAGATCAATAATTCAACTTTTATGAATCGAATGATACATTTTTCAATAGTTTTTACAGTCTAGTTAATTAGTTATTCATAAATGTAAAAATAAAAAGTTATTTGCAGCCAACAGAATATATCAAAGGCACTAGTGTAGAATTCCAACTCTATTTCTTGAAATCGTTTTTGTGTTAATTAAATGTTTTTAAAATGAGAAAAAATTTATCTCAATATTCTTTTTATTAATTTTATCAAAACAAAGATTTTTATTCGAAATTAACCTCATTATTAACAATTTTTTTATCAAAAAATTCAGTAGGCAAGACGTTGTCACTCTGCAGAAATACAAAAGATTTTTTCGAAGATCAACCAGATATATAAGCTGTCCCGAACTCCCTTAAATAAAACATTCCACAAACATTCATGTCTGTGCCATAAGAGATATCGCTAGAAAAGGGGACTGAGAATAGCTTTTGAATGCGTTTAAAATTAAGCCAAACCGTCACATGGAAAAATAGTTGCATTTTGGTAGTCATGCTGTACGGGTCACATTCTATATTTAATATACTTAAGTATATTCTTTACACTGATGGAGTCGTAAATGCAACAAAATCAGTAAAGTTAACTCTTCCCTTTATCATATAAAGCGAAGAAGCCCCTATGTCAATTTCTTTTCTCTGAAGATATCCGCTCAATCCGGACCATTCTCCATTTGGTCCCCCGTAACCCCAAGCACCTACGTAAGTCATTGTATAACTGAAAACATTGAAAATAACATTATTTTAAATTCTATCTTTTCTATTATAATATATTTTTATTTACCTGGCATTTAAGCCCTCAGCAATATTTTTAAAAAGATAATAATTCGTTTTTGAGACTGAATCAATATGTTTATTAATTATGTAGTTGCCCTCTAGACGCTTATAAGTGTCATTGTTTGTTACCTAAAAAAAAAAAATAGAAATGGATTAGAACAGTGGTTCACTAAACATATTTTACATCATTCTTAGATAATTTCATGTAGGGAAAAGTGAAAATGCTCGGTACGCTATCCGCAAATTTTAGTTAAATGATAATTTTTTACCAACGAATGGTTTGACCTAGTAAGTTGAAATATGGCATAGAGGTGACGTTTATTAATAAAGTTTTGATATTTTTTAGTATTTTATTATCCTGAGGAGTTGAGAAAAGATCATTGTAAAAGAATTTGAGGAAGAGAGGAGCTCATAAAATCAGGTCATGTTGACCAGGGCCGTGCGCTAGATTATTTCAGGATATGATGCAAGTCTTTGAAATGTCACCCCTTAAATGTTTTTTCTTTAAAACAACCTTCGATTGTGATTTAAAAAACTGCAAAAATGTAGGAATACTATTTTTATTTTGAAAATATAAACTATTTTAAAATAATGATCTCAACTAAATCAGAAATCAAAGGGTACCAAAAGCGCCTAGGTAGAAATCATATATATATTATATATCGAAATAACATATGCCAATATAGAAAAAAGTTTCAAACAGATTTTTATAATGAATGTATGGTTCATATTGTACCATATTTTGATTTCGCTGCTTTGTCGCTCCCTTATGGAACCGTGTGATGCGATCGCCTCTCCGTATCATAGTACGGCACGGCAGTGATGTTAACTCTTGGGATATATCTGAACGATAAATGTATGAAAGAAATAGGAAGGAACTCACCTAGTAAAGAATATTTTCAGCAGTTAATAAAGGATACCTATGTGATGTGGACTTTTAAAAAAGTGAAAGAGTGGACATGGGATAAATCTGTATGGAGGTTGCTTCAAACCAGTCTTATCACTATATAATCACTGATGAAACAAATATTGATTCTTACTATAGTTCCAGCACGGAGAACAGCTTTTTGAAGATCCGTTCTTAGTACGTATTTATCATCAGGAATCCACCGTAGCTTCTCATTCTCCCAAATGGCTCGAAGGGAATGCTGAAGTGGTTCTTTCGAGCCAGTTCTATAGATTTCAAGAACTCGATAGTCAGGTGTCACATAAAGACAACGAGTAGCTATATGGAATCCATATTTTCTTACCCATGGAGCCAAATCATCCAGCTGAAACTCCAGTAAAATATTTAAATAATATTGTACAGAGTAATTCACAACACCAATCGCTTTATTTTCTTACTGGAACGTACTCTAAGCTCCGGTAAATAAATTTCATTACCAAAACTTGGTTGAAATATTTTAGATTTCCGGAGAAAACCAGAAATATATTCAATTGGGAATTGGACCCAACTTAAACATTTCAAAAGGGAATATGTGTCAAATGGAGTATTATTGGATAGATCTTTCAAAAAGAGACGACTTTTATAAGGGAAAATTTGATTGATACTTTCTGACATACCTATATCTCCATTTGAAATTTTAAAGTTGGACATTCTTACAATCAAAAGTCAGCCAAACTTTGGAAATTAATTTTTTCGCGATGTTTGGAGCACGTTTCCGCAAGAAATTAAAGGGGTATACTCTATCTCACAAAATTACTTATTCACCTTGCCTTGCTTAAATGGAACTTCTATAATTTGATTTGATTCTTCTTGTTTAGTCATATTTATTAATACCCAACGAAATGGTCTATTGAAAAAATGTTTCTCCTCAGCCTGAAAAAAACAATATTTTTACTCTTTACTTTTTACCATGGACCCAAGTAGTGAATTCCCTAGAAAATTTAACTTGTTTGCTTATTTCTGCTTGGATACTCGTACGTAGAGAATAGTAATTTTTAAGAATGATTTTTTTTGTCTATCTGTCAAAAAAATTCTAATGAATTCAAATTTTGAAAATTAAATAAAATGAAATAGCATGGAATATAAATTAAGAAATCACATTTTTAAATGTAAAATTATTTTCAATGATTATCTTTATAAATTCAATTATAATAATCTTAAAAATATAAACTAACAAATCAATTTCTACTTACAAAATCCAGTAAATTCCGAGCACATGGGCATTTCAAATCTAGAATAGAAGCGATTGCTTGAGGCTTAGCTGGATATGAATGTGAAATATCTTGAGAGCATTCACTATTAATCTTGAAAAAGAACCCTTTCTGTGCTAATTCTTTGGCAATTTTTCTATTTTCTGTTAAAATTCATTAAAAGAAAATAAACTCTATGTAAGCAGTAAAAAATTATTAATGGGAAATTTATAAAATACAACTTAATATTAATTTTTTGACTAGAAAACTTGTCAAGCTGAAAGCCATACATACAATTTATGCTACACCCACAGGCTTCGATTATAACGTTCTTGTGTTGGATTGAGATATTGATACACTCTAATGTTCTTTTGATGTTTTCTTATCATTGCTAAATTTTCCTTTAGTTTTGTAAAGTATTGAGAAATTAAAGTCAAAACGAGAATCAAATGATGTCTCTTCAGAGGTTGAATATTTGAAAATGTAGGTACAAAGCAAATCTTAAACTAAACAAAACCATCATTAAAATTGGTGTTTTTACCCTAACTTGGAAATACTTTAATCTTAAATTTAAAGTAATACCGCCTTATTTAACTCACTAGATTCCCTAGCTAACCGTTGAACTGTCTCCACAATTTCTCTTTTTACTTTATCCAATGCTAAGCATGGGAGAAAGTATTGGAATCGCTCTCGAGGCAAGCGCGACTTCAAAGGGTCCTCAGGTAAAGACTACGGAACCCATAGACTCAATTAAGGTCACAAATTGAAGTATTCAATGAGATTGAATTTTAGCACGTGACGGTTTTGCCAAAAATTACCTGGAATCTCGTCGAGAGGCCAAAAAGTGCCATTTTTTTTTGGAAGTGCGTGCGGATGGATGGATGGATGGATGTGTGTGTGTTATCGTTTTTTTCGTCCACGATTTTTTCCACACCTTTGCGCTGATTGAAATGAAATTGAAAACCTACCATTAGTTTAACAAAATGAAGCGCTGATTAGTTTTTGGTACATATCGGTCCACAAACATTAGTACTTTATTTCAGTACTTTTTTAGTTTTTTCTAAATATCTTGAAAATGACTTAACCAATTTTGATGAAATATTAATATCCTAATTAAGTACCTTGGGGACCACAAAAAGGTTAAATAAAGTTTTTAGTAAAAATGTACTTTACTCAAGAACATATTAATATTTCAAATGAATTTGGATAAAGTTTAGAAACGATCCGTTGCAGTTTATTTATAGATACTACCATAGCGTTTGTTCAGAAGAGATAAAACTTCCCATTTGTGTGAAACACTCAATTTTCGAACATTAAACATCATCATGGAATCAAATTAGATAGAAATCGAACAGTCATTCCCAACCCGTTTATCTCTATGCCCCCTACAAAATGGAGCACTCTTCCTCCTTCGTCTTTCATACAACAGTTCTTTTTTCAATAAACGTATTTACAGGAAGCTTCTTTCATCAATATAATTAAAAAAATAAATTAGATTAAGATTTTGTTAAAAGAAACAAGAGGTTGTCCTCTGCTTGATGCAGAGAACAACCTCTTTGTTTCTCTTTGTGAATCAACAACTCTGCTACTCTCGGCAAAACAAAAACTTTCCAATTAAGATTTTGTTGTTGAGAAAAAAATACAAATTTTAAAAACCATTTGAAAATTCCCTCTATACCTTTTCTAATGACAGAAAAGTGTCCCAACTTCTGATGTCACGGCATTGATTCTGGTTTTGGTTATACATTTTTTAATTAATCTAAAGATTTAAGTATCTTTTTGAGTTTCTTTTTTGAAATTCTTCTTTTTTATAAAGAAAGATGGAATTTTTCAAAAATCAACCCAGGTTAGGTAAATAACCATTATAATATTGAGAAATGAATTTAATTTTATTTAGGAACAAATCTAAGATTTTAGTAGAAATATTTTTACATTGCATATCAGAGGGCTTCGTCCCTTCAGGAATCGAACTCAAGCCAAATCTTTACATTAATTATTTAAATAAGGAACCCCACACTGAAAACTTTTTCAGTTTAGCCTGATTTTTGCTTTTCCCTTCTAGTTGAAAGGAGTGAAATATCTTTGGGTTCGATTCCTGATATGCAATGTAAAAATATTTCTACTAAATCTTAGATTTGTTCCTAAATAAAATTAAATTCATTTCTCAATAAATTTTTTATTTTTAAAAAACAAAAAAATACTTGATCAATATTTTGAATAACAAATTGTTAAGGAACATGCTGTCGGTGCAAGGTGAAACATTATTTAATAATAATTGAAATAAATAAATACAAGATGAGTTTCACAAAAATAAAAGAAAATATTTGACTCGATATAAGTAAATATATTTTCCTTTCTTTTTGTGAAACACACACTTTAATTCCACTATTATCAATATTTTTAGCTTAACTATGGATTAATATCAAAATTATAACTCACACACCCTATTATAATATAAAAAATCCTATTTTTTTGCATTACCCTATTTCTGAACCCACGTGTCAACATTTAAGTTTTAGCAAAAGTATTTATTATTTACCAAATGCTCCAAAACAAATAACGACATCAAAGAAAACCGCATGTTCTCTAATGAAAGGCGAACTTGCTACAGAACTAAGAAAAACAGGAAAGATGGATGAACAGCTCCCGAAATTTATTAGAATAGATAGAATGAATATCAGGTATAACATTTTTAGCTATCTATTTGTAGAGATTAGAAATCATTCTTTTTATAGTCTTCAAAGATCAAAAGAAATGATATTCCTCCCTCTACCTAATAAAGACAAGGTCTTAAGGCCTATCAAATTTTTTCTTTATTTCCTTACCTATCTAATAATATGGTATATTTCAAAATCATTTAAGAAGCTGAAAAGATCAAAAAGAAATTAAAATCAGATTTAAAGACATTTATTAAAAATTGATTTGGCATTGGAACAGTTACTTACTAGTTATGTTCAATTGCCCAATATTAACAGCCTGTAAATAATTAAGCAAATTGAAAATTTTAAAGTTCTCTGATCACAAAGAAAAGTTTAAGATATATTAAATATTTCCCTAAAAATTCATCCAAAAATAGAGGTCATAAAGAATAATTAATTTTCTTATGTATTGCCTAGGCATGGGAAATACTCGGTACACCTGCCTGAGGGACGACCCTTGAATTGAATTCAATCAAAATTTATTTTATTTATTGTATTAAAAATAATTTGTTCTGAAATATTTATATTTTCAAAATTCATTAGATTTGTAGCTTTTTTTTTAAAGAGATTTTTATTTATAAATGCTGAAATATTATGGGGAGCTTTCAAGCACTTTTAGCAAATGAGCTGAAATTTTGCACTCAATTTTGTATTAATAAACTTTACTTCTAAACTAAATTGGCTTATAAGTGTTGCAACTTATTGATGTAGCGACTTTTTGAATCTTTTATTAACTATAAGAGTTTATTTTGCAAAATTTGGATTAGCTTTAAACATTTGCTTAAATTATATTAGTTTCAATTAAATTGAAAGTTTCGTTTTGCCGAGAGTAGCAGAATTTTCATAAATTAAAGGAGACAATAAAAGAGTGTGTGTCTTCTACTGAAAAAATATATTTTTTTTAATTTATTTATAACGAAACTATAGTCTCTTTATAAATAAATTTAAAAAATTATTTTTTCATCAGAAGACAAACTCTTTTATATTGTCTCCTTTAATATATTATTTTCAGTTTCTTAGCGAAAATATTTTTATTCGATGACTAAACTCATCTGGACTACTTGTATTTGACCTCTTTTAGTTGGCTTAGGATTTTCTAATTATTTTATTCTTCTCTTTTTGATAATTTTATTTCCATTTGAGGTTTATAACAACTTTTTTAAATCTTTAATTTTTGTGAAATTCAACAAAAACTCTCCTTAATTATTATTTATGTAATGTTTCACCATAAACCAACACCGTAATCCCTTAATTTTATTTCCCTTCATTACCCCTTGAAATTAGGCAACCAATTTTGATCATCTGTCGAGAATTAAATAAAATTCCTTACCCCTACAGCAAAAAAACAAGCAACAGAAATATTGAACTCATTCAAAATTGTATTTCTTATCGTACTTGGTAATATCTGAGACTAATAAAAAAACAATTCAGCATGCTTTTTCCTTCCTTGTCTGTCTGGGTGTCATCGACAATAAATCTAGAATCTGGTGCTAAAATGTTCGTATTTCCAAAACAAAAATATCTATTAGATTTTGGATTTTTTAGATTCAGAACTTCCAGTATTGAAATAAAGAAAATCAGAAAAAATATCAAATTTTTAAACAGTTTTTCTTGTAAAAAACTTGTAACTAATGATCTGAAATAAAGAAAACTCTGATAGAGATAAACCAAAACCTCTGTGTGTCAAAATTGTAATTTAACTGTTCGGTCACATAATTTACAGACAACCTACTATCCTATTGAGTCTTAAAAAAGTTTTGACTTTTTCTTTTAATTTTAAATTCTTTAAATTGAAAGTTTTTGTGCCGAGGGTAGCAGAATTTTAATATATTGAAGGAGGCAATAAAGAGTGTGTCTTCTGCTGGAATTATAAATTTCATTTATTTATAACGGTATAAATCGTTATAAATAAATAAAATTTATAATTCCAGCAGAAGACACACTCTTTTATTGTCTCCTTCAATATTTAAATTCTTTGTTAAAATATAATTAGTACTTAGACCAAAAAATCATAAAGATAACTTTTGAATTTTTCTAAAATGGAAGATACACTTTTTCAGAACTTTGGATACCATAGTTATATATGAATTGAATGAGAGGAAAGAAGTTTATATACACAGGATTTGGAAGTCACTTTGACAATTAAATAAAATGCAAAATTCTGTATCATATCTCTCTTTATTAAATGATATATATTTGATACATTTAATTTTAGCTATTCTAATTAATTCTTAGCTACGTTTACGTTTTGATAGGTCAACGCTAGAATAGAACAGGTCTATACTAACTATAATACTCGTAAAATAAGTAGGTGATTGTGGAGACACTATCTTGCTACTGAACTGCAAGCAATAGCACAGGTGGGAACCTTTTTTTGTTTTAAAGGCCATATTCACAATAACAGCCCCAGAAGGCCGCACTTTATGCCTCAGGTTCCCTAGCCCTGTTATAGAGCAAAGAATGTCCAAATGTCCTCCTTTGGGTCAGGTTTTCCGTTAGGTGACACCAGCAGCATACCCTATTTGACTAAAGTGGAATTAAAAATTTAAAACCAAAATTTTATTCCTATCCAACAACATTAAATTAAAATAGCTAAGTGTATAATAATTGTTCGCTGGGTTTTTTGTTGTATTATTTCATTTTCTTTATTATTTTTAGTATCCTGTCGATATATTTATTAATAAAAATCTCCACTAGTAATATACCAATAGATATTGCAAATCCAATCCCTAAGACCAGTAATGCGGGATAGAAATCAATGATACCAACGCTCACATAACTACTACCACTTCCACTACATTGAGGTTTGCTTAAATAAAACCTTTTAAATATGCAGTACTGAAGACCGGTTTCTTTCATTCTGCGAAAACTGTAAATATAAACAATATTAGAATATCGAAAGTAGAAATTCTCGTTTTGTATTCTTATTGTTCTAATTAATCCCAGCAAAAGACTACTGTAAAAATAGGCCAAGTTCGATTAATAAAAAACTTTTGCCAAAAAAGTAGTGATATCTAATGTGCTGCCAAGTTCAACATCATCAATTTATTAAATGAGTTGAGAATATCGTAACTCACTTAATTTTTCATATCTATCATATATTTATTGATTTAATATTTTTAGTTGAAATTATAATATTTTCCTGAAACTTGGCACATAACACTGCGTAAATGCCAAGTTTCAGTAAATACTGAATCTATGAAATAAAAAACAAATTTCCAAATTTTAATTATTATTATCATAAAATTTACAGCTTATGTTTTTTTTACTCACATGGTTCTAAACTGATCCGTGTAGGGTGATCCTTTAGCACAACCTAGGTATGGGTTATCCTGTCTTAAATAAGTAATTTTTGAGTCGAGACCACATTTCTCATCTTCTTCAAATGTATTTTGAATTATATGATATGCTGGACTAGATTCCATTAGAAAAGCAAAAAATTCAGTTCTCATTTTATGAATTCCTTCTTCTGCTGGCATAAAACCTTTGTGTTTTTTCGGATCCAAATGATCATCATAAATGACCTTACTTAATGGGTCACTTTCCCTCTGCAACTAATGAAAATAAAATATATAATTAAAAATAAGTGTGTGTTTTGAATTAAAAAAAAAAAAAAAATATCTTTTCAAAATGCAATGATCATGAGAGGGGCAATAGAGAAGCCATAATAATAATTTAAAGACCAAATGGCATATAAAGAATGTTGCTAATCTTACTAAAATATTTTTTTCGCAATTTATTATAAGGAACGCTAATCAGGTACTATTGAACAGTGCTCTATAGATACAGAAGTTCTTCTGTGAGCAAAGAATGAATTTCAAAAAATCATTTCATTGTGTGCGTTAGTTAACAAGGAGAATCATTTGCCAAAATTTCAGCTTTCTAGGTCAAAGGGGTTGACCTGGAGGTTGTTTTTTCAGTGAGTAATGATTTTATATTTAAACATTTTAAATCAATCATTTAAATTTACCATTTATTCTTCTCAATTATAAATATTTTAGCATTTTATTGTATAAAAATATATAAATGAATATTTACCCGAAGATATAGAAGCAAATACGAAACATTTTCTGCACCAATTCCAATACCAGAGTCATAGAGGTCTTGTAACGTAACGATAGAATTAGATTTAGTTTGTAAAAGAGCCACTATAGAAGCTGAGTAAGATGTATATAAAAACATAATTGCAAGAAAAATCATCAGATATATTATTCTGCCGCTGATATTACGACTCTCTCGTTCAGATCCTAGGGTTAAAATTAAAATGTTTTTATTATATATTAATTATTTTAAAGGTGCTATTTCGCTGCGAATGTCCACCACCGAGTTCGGCAGTTACTGCTCACCGTCACTTCCGACTGTTACTGCTTGTGTTTTTTGTTGAAAAGATACTATTACGCTGCGACTGTTCAGCACCATTGAGGTCGAAGAACACATATTAAATATTTTCAACAGTCGGAAGTCGCGACATTGCCAGACTGCCCATAGAGTAGTCGACAGTCTTCAATCGGGAGACTATACCGATGACGTCATGGCCGACTTCTGAGCAGTTCCAACGAAAATGTTCCCTTGTTTTATGTGAAATCAGTAGTTGACTGTCAACAATTACTGCCGACCACAACGGTGGGCAGTCGCAGCGAAATAGTACCTTAAGAAAGAAAAGTGATAAGTAGACAAAAACCTTGTTGACACACTGCTCCAACAATTACTAAAACAATATCACTCCAGGTGATGCGATCATCTTTGTGCATTGGCGTGTCAAAATGGAGAGCTAACCGCCATAGTAATCCAGACAAGACAAGAAATGCGATACAACAAAGCCAGACAATTCCAGAAAAAGGAAGAGTAAAAATGTTGTTCATGTAGCTGAGCGGTGGTAGTTTGAAGAACATGAGGCCCCTATATGAAATGGAAATATAAATATTAATATAAATTCAGAAAACATTAGTCATATGTCAGAAGTCGAGGCGAAACCAATCTGACATTTAACAAGCACAAAAAAATTTCTGACATGAAATAAATATAATCTATAACAACTCAGATTTTTCGGAATTTTCAATGATAATTATCTTAATTCTAATTTACTCGGGAAATTTTTTTTTTTAGATTCAATTCGTTTTCATTATACTTCAAGTTTTGAAAATTTTCGAAATCCTCCCCAATTTCTATTTAAACTATACATATTATTTAGCTGCTTTAGAATCGCCTGAGACACTTAACGACGAAGATAAAATATTTAAGTGAAATTTTTTTTGGCATATGTCAGATTGATTTCGCCTTCAAGGACGTAAATTGAGCTAAATTGCTTTTTGGTATTTGTGTTCAATTCTTAAAGGGTTGAAAATAACCGTTTGGAGTGTAATAAAAGCTATTCAAGTGCGGTTCGGAAAGCATACCGAGTGCTTTCTACCTTATATCTTCCAAAATACCAATTTACCAATTTACAAATTTTGTCATTGGTAAGGAAAGAATGATTAAATTTGTCGAATGTTTTCATAATCTTAAATTAAGTAAGTTCTGAACTACGTAAGGTATAAATATCATCAAAAATTAGTAAATTCAGGGGTCCTGAAATTTTTAAAAAATTAGAGAAATTCTTGTTAATAAAAATCTTTGCAGGGATATTTTGTATTTTCGCATCTTTTAAGTTTCAATTTCTATATTATCTTTTTAAGTTTACGAGGTAAAATGATTTCACAGACGGGCAGCGTATCGACACTAATAGGGTCCCTTTTTACTTTTGAACGGAATCCAAAATACTATCCAAAACAATTCCGAAGGATTAGAAGAGAAATCATAAAAAATAGCAGTTTGAGGTTTGAAATATTTTTAAAAAAAAATTTGTCAAAAATGGCTTGAAAATAAGATTTTTAAATATAAGTCTTCAAGTAATTGTAAATCACTCAAAATTATTTGATTGTTTGTATTAGATAAAATAGCGTGAAATCGTGATACAGGAAGAGGCCTGCCGAAGGAGGGCATAGCAGCTGATAAATTTATAATACAATATTGACTTTTTGACTGTTGTATTTTGGATGTATGAGAATAATGTCATCTGTTTAGGTAATTGAAAATTCCATCAATATTTTAATAATAAAAAGTGAGACACCTACGATTAAGGAATCAAAATTAATTTTGGATTTCAATTAGAGATTAAACAAAAACTCCAAAAAGGTTTATTAAAATTTGGATAATAAAATATAGATCGTTTTAAACATTTATTGACTTTAAATGCAGACAGAAAATGTAAATACATGATTAAGGGCAGACTTAAAAATTGGGGATCTCATAAAATGGTAAAATTTAATGCGGACTAGAGGCAATGTATAAAATATTGTTTTATTCAAATCACTATCTTTCAATAGATATTGGCTTTTATCCGAGGGGTGAACCGCGACGTAAGATCGTGTACACCTACTTCTACTTCCACTTTCATTTCCAAGTAGAAGACAATAATGGGCATTATCTAATGAATTCCAAAGACTTGAACACCTAATTTCAATCGCGGTTCACCCCTCGCTTTTATCAATTCTTCATTGAAATCTACGAGTCCAAAAGAATACTTCTTATTTATTAGATAAAAAAATGTGATGCCTAACAAGGGACGAATTTGAATTACAAACACCTTATGAAAATGTGTCCCTCTTAGGGACTACATATTTTTTCTTTGTAGACAGACAGCGCTCTCTAAGTATTTCCTTTTCGTCTCTCTATTAGTATAAATAAGACTTTCCCGGGAAGTGACCCTTATTTTTCTAATTGAAAAGTTTTTGTTTTGCCGAGAGTAGCAGAGTTGTTGATTCACAAAGAGAAACAAAGAGGTTGTCCTCTGCTTGATGCAAATAAACATACACACATATATATATCGAGATGATATATCTGTATATATATTATTTATTTGTTTGAGACTATAGTTTCGAAGACTTGGTCTTCATCATCAGTCTTCATAAAGATCCATATGATATTGACTCCATGAAAAACATTTATAATTGAAGAAAGACAGACGATGAAGACCAAGTCTTCGAAACTATAGTCTCAAACAAATAAATAATATATATACAGATATATCATCTCGATATATATATGTGTGTATGTTTATTTGCATCAAGCAGAGGACAACCTCTTTGTTTCTCTTTGTGCCTTATTTTTCTATCAAAATCCACTGAATTTATAAACATGGAACCCTTGGTGATAATTTTCTGTACTGATTTCCAATTTTTCAAGGATGCTATATTATTATTATTATTATCCGAGTTGTTACACTTAGGCCCTGTTGTATGTCGCAATGTAAATGCTTTTTACCACTAACAAACGGTAGATGGTAAATGGAGGACCTGGGATGGCCAATCAGATGACAGGCACTGAAAGTTCCTGTCATCTGATTGACCATCCCAGCCCCTCCATTTACCATCTACCGTTTATTAGTGGTAAAAAGCATTTACTTTGTGACATACAACCGGGCCTTACTCAGCATTATGCTGGTAAACTTTCACCTACCCTGGCAGTTATTTTCTTTTTAAGGGTTAGGCTCGGACGGTGCGAAAAGGAAATTCACCCTGGTCTGTGCACTCAGTTTTCAGATAATTTATTATTTAAGGAACTTGCGGACTATGTGGTCGGTTTGAAGGAGTATTGCCTTTTGGCCAACTCTTACTATGTTGGATGGTATGTCAAGTTTCTCGATGGTCTTGGGCAGTTTTTTTGGAGGCTACTCCTCCCTCGGCGATAACTATGGGATGTATACGTCAATTTATTGAGCTTTCATATTTTTTAATTTAATAGCAAGTTCCTCATATTTCCTTTGTTTTTCCATTTCGGCCTTCTTGATATTGTGAGTTAAAGGAACTCCTATGTCAATTATTAATGCTGTTTTTGTTTCGATGTTAATTGGCAGAATATCTGGCCTATTATAATCGATCGTTTTTTAGTTAGCACGGACCTGTCCCAGTAGAGGATCGTGTTTGAATTCTCAAGTACAGGTGCTGGGGTGTACTCGTATACATATAGTATGTTGGGGTATTTTATATATCTAGGAGGTCATGTTTTAGTCCCATTTGTTGGTGGACTAGCTTTGCCAACTGATTATGTGTTTCTATTATTATTATTGGGGTTTAAAGAGCATCGACTGATAAGATCATTCGATCCTGGAATTTCTGAGAACATTTCAAGGGTGCTAAAGTTAATTTTTTTCTGATATACATATTAGAAATAATAAATCTTTTTGTTACTCTATGTCCGATTGTATTATCGTAATTTTTATGAAAAATAACTTTCTCTTAAAATAAAATTAAAAAAGATTTTCAAAAGTTATTATTGTTTTACATGTACTAAAAAGGTCTATCACATGTTCACTGTAGTTTAATAAGTATTGTATAAAGTGTGTCAATAAAATAAATAGTGAACGCTAACTAGAAAAACACTGTATAATATTTTTTTTTACTTAGAGAAAGTGGTGTAGGTTTTAGGTGAAACATGATATTAATTAATAAAGTAAAGGGTGTGTAGTTTCACAGTGAAACTACACACCCTTTACTGTATGATATAATTTCAAAATTCTCAATGTTATCCTAATTCGTGATTAAATCTTACTTAGATGAAATCGTATGTGCAATAAAATCGATAAATGCCGTTCGATGTTTACTAATGAAAAGCGAAGCGGCAATGTCCACCTCTTTTCTCTGAAAAAGTCCAGTTAATCCATTCCATTTTCCGTCTTTTGGTATACCCCAATGCTTTACGAATGACACCGAAGAGCTGAGAGAAGTTTTAAAATAATCTCATTAAGACTGACTGATAGAAATATATCATTTTTAAATACCTTGCATTTAACCCTTCAATCGCATTTCTCATTAGATAATAGTCAGTTTTTGAAGCTGAATTTATATGTTTATTTTGGAAATAGTTTCCATCTAAGC
Source organism: Forficula auricularia (assembly GCA_024734495.1). NCBI lineage: Eukaryota > Metazoa > Arthropoda > Insecta > Dermaptera > Forficulidae > Forficula > Forficula auricularia. Next base: position 250,679 of record JALMQS010000352.1, read on the forward strand.
GCTTGTAAGTATCATTATCTGTTAACTAGAATAAATGTAATTATTTATTATTGAATTAAAATAAAAGATTTTAAACAGAAAATAATCGATACCAGAATGTTTTTTACTTTACCATACAGGGTATGGTCAAGTATTGTAATCGTGCATGAAAAAAGTGGTTTTTTTGCTATCTCAAAAACGGGTGAAACTATTTTGGTTAAAAAATTGGACGAAACCATGGCATTTCGGTCTACAAAAAAGCCCTAATAAGTGAACATCGAAAAAATTACATTTTTCGTGACAACAATTAATTGTTTTGTCAAAATGTATGTTAGTCTGTTATTCTGTTAGTCTGCGCGTTACCAAATTTTTGTGGACGAGCTAGCTAAAAAACTAGTGTGAATATCAAAACCAAATTTCCCACGTAGTTTTGGTGCATTGAGATTAAGAGCAGATTAGATTTTGGTGCATATCGACCCAAAATTAAGGGGTGTGGAGGGGGCTTAAAATTCAAAAATCTAGGCCATTTGAGAAAACTCAACCAAATTTTGTATACATAATCCGTGGGCCTCCAGAAGTTTAAAAATTCAAAAACTAACAGCCCGAAATGGGGGGGGGGGGTAGGGTCAAAAAATGAAAATATAGGCCCTTGTACCAAACTTAAACAAATTTTGTATACATAATCCGTGGGCCCCCAGAAGGCTAAAATTGCAAAAACTACCCCCCCCCCCCTTACATGATTATAAATAATTTTATTAAATATTAAATATAAGAAAGGGGCCAGGGTGTATGGTAAAGTCAAGTGGATTTACGAAACACCCCTTCTGAATTTTGGACTCATTAGCAATTAATGATATCTCCTTATAAATGGGAATCTTCTATTGTAATATCAGCTTTTCTTCGACGATTTTTGTTTATTATTTTTTTAAATTTTATTATTTTTAAACCCTTCCTACCCCTTCGTTTGGTCTCGATCAATTTCACATAGTGAGTTATTTTTATAAAGTCATATAGGGATATGCGAAATTTTGTACAAATCGATCAAAGGGTCTTGGAGTTATGTTGTAAGTTATATTTTTTGAACCCCCTGATCATAATTATGGCTCCCGAAAAAATAATGGCTCTCTTTTTTTATTATACATCTCTTTTATAGGAAATTTTTTTTTCTTGTTTTTTTTTAGTTTGAAACTTTTATAATTTTGATTTTTTAAGAGCCCCCACCCCTTAATTTTTGGTCCAATTTCAACCACAATCTATAATCTCACTATAAAGAATCTACATGTGAAATTTCGTTTTGATATTCACACTAGTTTTTGAGCTAGAGCCTACATAAAATTTGGTAATGTTCTAACTAACCTACTAACAGATATTTTGACAGAATTATTAATATCTCAAAAAATTTATTTTTTTCGATGTTTAATCCTTAAGTGCTTTTTTGTAGAGCAAAACGCCGTGGCTTCGATCAATTTTTTTTTATATTTTAAGTCGTTTTTGAGTTCTTTCGAAAAAACTAAGCAAAAAAAGACTTTTTTATGGATTATTACAATACTTGACCATACTCTTCTGTATAGATACTACCATGGCGATTCATTATTATGAAAATGACAATGTTATGTCTTTTTTCTAAACACTAAGTATAAATTTCTACTATGATTATATTAATAGTAAAAGATGCTAAATATTTTTTACCACAATTGCTGATCGAATCAGAGCATTTTGGACATTCATTCTTAATTTATATTTATCATTTGGAAACCAATGAAGACTTCCATTTTCTTCGAGAGCTCGCAGGACAATCTTAAGGTCTTCTTTAGGTCCAGTTCGATAAAGTTCTAGTACACGATTGTCAGGGGTCACATAAAGACATCTGCTATCGAATTGAAAATCATGTTCTCTTACCCACGGCGCTAAATCATTTAACTGAAAATTAAGAATAATATAATTACTTTCAATTGATTTTAATTAAAAATATTTCTGACATATATAATAAACATGTCTACATCGATATAAGATTAGAATTGGCTTTTTCCTTTTAAAGATTTATCAAATCAATAAAGTGCGACAATTTATGCCTCCGTGAGATGATGAAATTTTTGATAAATTCCATCAATTTTCATAAATTCATAAATTCTTAAAAACTCACTTGTCAAAATTAATTAAAAATATTAATTTAATTAATTTTTTCTTATGTTATAAAAATGCTAAAATGGTTTAAATATTTTTTTAAATGAATATTTCAGACAAGGCTAACTCGTACTTGGACTCATTCTTTCCTTAAAAAAATAAGTATATATACTCGTATATTATTTATAATAATAATTTAGTAATTTTCCGTTATAAAATTAAAAAATTATTGTAAATAAAAAGAAAATCACACAATTTAAAATTGTTTCTAATTTAGTAGAAATAAACTGCTATGCAAAATTATCGCATCACTACTAATTTTTTCTTACAAATCCAACTGTTGTATTGAATTTCATATTATTTTAACAAAAACAAATAAATAATCATTATAAATAAATAGGTCATATAAAAACTCTCCGCGGTTTTTTGGTACATTTTTGAACAAAAAATTTCTTTATTGAAAATTAATTTTAATCAAGTACTTACATATTGATCATTATTATCTATGACCGTTTGCCATTTTTTGGGTAGCTTCATAATTCCATCGTTATAGAACTTTTGTGATCTATCGTCGAAAAACTTGGGCAAGTGATTTTCAGAAGCGCTTCGGTTGGCCAATTTTTTACCATCAAGAGAGTTTTGCAGAGACCGAAATAAATGGTAGTCAGACGAGTGCAAGGTCCGGACTATACGGTGGATGCATCAAAACTTCCCAACCAAGTTCCGCCAATTTGTTCGGAGTCATCAAATAAAAAAAATTAAAAAAAGCGCCGGTGAAAATCACTTGGTCAAGTTTTTCGACGGTAAATCATCGAAGTTCTATAACGATGAAATTATAAAGCTACCCAAAAAATTTCAAAAGGTCATAGATAATAATGGTCAATATGTACTTGATTAAAATTGTACCAAAAAAGCGCGGAGACTTTTTATATGACCTATTACAAATTAAGAACAAAAGCTCTTAAATTTATTGCAACAAATATTTAACATAAATTAAATAATTTTCAATGTTAAAACGAATTAAATCAATTTTTATTTTAATTAGTAGTGATGCGATAATTTTGCACAGCTACTATATATTATTTGTTTCTCTTTATGAATAAACAACTTTACTAGACTCGGTAAAATAAAATCTTTTCATTTATTTTCGTTCATCATAATAAGAGATTAAGAGTTTATAGGGGTTTATGATGTCACGTTTCGCTTGTGGCCACAAAAGCTAGAATTTTCAATTATTTCACTAAAACCAAAAACATTCGAATTGAGACTATTCGTCAATTCAACAATCCTTAATACCTTTTTAATTAATAAGCAAAAATAATTATTTATCTGAAACATTTCTACGTACTTATTCTGGGCTTAACATAAATTTTATAATTTATAAAAAATTTTAAAAATACATCTTTAACAAATTCACCTCCCCTTGCTTATTGGAATCAATGAGGTCCAATTGTTTCTGGTTCGTCATATTTATCAGTATCCACCGAAATGGTCTATTTAAAAGATTATGCTCATCAGCCTAAAACATAAAATTATATTTATAAAAAATTCTTTTCATTAAATTCGAGATACTTGATTAGTTTACTAGCCATTTCTAGTACTTCAGGGGCACAGGGACAATTAAGGTCTAAGACAAAGGCAATTGCTTGAGTAGTCTCTGGAATAGAAGTTGAAATATCTTTTGAGCATTCACTATTGACTTTGAAAAAAACACCTCCACGTGACAATTCTCTGGCAAATTTTTCATTTTCTGTTAAAAAATAAAATTCAATGGAATGTTAGAAGTAAAAGTGAAAAACTTTTCAAGAATATAAACTTTCAGCAGATTTTGGCGATTTGGCAATTTTTTTGTCATCGAAAAGTTTGAAGTAAAAAGTTGAAAAATAGTAGACAAGTGTAGATCATTTAGTTGAAACGTTTGAAGAGCTCTCTATTTAATATTTCGATTTTTAACTGCTTTTATGCACTGGAATCTCTAAAGCTAGAAATTTCGAATTCTAAGTAGGTTTTCGCTTTGGATATACAAATATTTTTCCACCAAAATGTACTTTATTCGTCCTTTTTTGTGAGTATCGAAATCCAGATAGAGAAAGAAAGTAAGAAAAATGTTTGATATGATCTTTGGCCGGCTTATTTAATTTGATAATATTATTTTTTCTATAACACAAATAAGAGAAAAAAGAAAATGATTTAATATAACCTCTTCCTTTTTTGAAGTCGATTAAAAAATAATAATAATTCTCAATTAAAATTAAACATAATAGCTCGCTCAATATATATATATATGCATATAGAAATGATGATATACTATATATCAGAGTCACAGTGCATTAGTAAGACACAAGACAAAAATCACGTTTTGTGAAAATGGAAAATATTCGCAAAATATTGTATTTGTTACTATATTAGAGTATACTAACTCATATTAGATTCTTTGAAGTGTTTTTAATGAAAATTATGAATAAATACTCATAGGGCCAGTCTGTTAAGGATAACTCAAAATTTCAAAAAATTGAGGTATCCCACTACTTCAATGGCGGGGGGGGGGGGTAGTTTGATATATAAATTTTGAATTAGTACTCCCTTGAACCCAAATTAGTCCTTTTAGATCCTTTTCTTTATTTCTCAGTGCAGATCTCCAAGCAGTAAATGTACTGGAAAATTTGACCATATTCTAGCACATTTGACAATATGAAATAAGAAGTTTAATACAATCATCTTCAGTAATAAATTGCCAAATCACTAAATCTTACGGATAGCGTGTTGAAAAAGTTTCTTCTTTTTACTTTAATTCTTTTTGTATAATTTTTTTATTTTATTATAATTTTATATATTTAAATGAACATAAGTCAATAATAACTCGAAAAATGCGATTACCCGAATGTCCAAAACATAAAATTAAATCAAAAAAGAGAGCGTGTTCACTAATAAAGTGAGATTGAGCCAATGAAACAAGAAATGTATTATCTGAAGGCTTTCCTAAAACACTGAGTAAAAAGCATAAACTGTAAAATAAGATATACATGTTTTCGTATAACTCAAGTCAGTAAAGAAAGAAAAGTAATTTAATAAAAAAATTTAAAAAATTACTTGGAATACTCTTCAAGAAAATATCGATTGATTTTAAATATTCACTCAAGAAGTGTTGCTTTTTAAGAAAAAGGTGTGGTTCGATTCAATGATTTTGGTCTCCAACTAGTAATTACATAATTATTCCACCCTAGTTAATTTCCTTTGATTCAAAACTATAATTAAAACATTTAAAAATAGTTTTTTAAACTCATGGAAAAGATTGAGGTAAAAACTTATAATGAAAAAACAACTAAAATAAATCAATTAATTAAAATAAAGAAAACCAAATTATTTTAAATTTCTTAAATTTTTTAAATGCTGAATAATAATATAATACACCTGTTATTGGACGGCCCCGGGCTCGAATCTAGGACGATCCTTTAATCTATAATACAATATTTTCTTTAGGGGGTTCAGGTACGCTGAGTAGGTAGAGTCTATACCGATTAATCAGCCTGCCCGGGCTCAACCCTAGCTCACTGCGAAAATTTGCTATAATCTAACACAGTGGTTCCCAAACTTTTGTGGCCCATCTGACTAACATCTTAGCCCCCTTTTCATTTTCATTGAATTCCTAATTTTAGTTTGAAGTAAAGTGTAAATAATAATCTGTTGCGCAAGCGCTCACGTTTGTTAGGGGAATCCCTTTTTCCTCAAAATAATCTTGCACCACTTTAAAAATCGACGATCCCTTCGTATCAGTGATCAAAGTTCTAGCAAACAACATTTCAACGGTAATTTCCTTTTGTTCATTGATAAACCTCACATAAGCTAATAAAAATGCTTTGTTATCAATCACAGTTGATTCATCAATCTGCAATGTAAATTTACTGTTTTTTCAACAAATGGTGAGTTTGGATTCAACGTCCGTGGCCATTTCGTCAATTCGCCTGGAAACAGTATTGTTGCTGAAAGGAATCGATTGACTTATTTTATTACTAGGGCCCTCGCCTAGCATGATTTCAACAATTTTTTGGTAGCCGGTAAAACAAGAGTTTCGCCAATTGTGTGAGGTTTACCACATTTAGCCATCAATTTTATTACTCCTCGTAAGAAGCAAGAAGACCTTTGTCAAGATCGATTGCTCGTTTTTTAAATAATTCACTCACATTAGGCCGTTTATCAGCTTTAGCTTTGAGGTTTTGAAAATAACTAAGTTCTTTACTCGCTTTATTATTGTGTACTCTTGATAGTAAATGATCTTTCATTCGCGAAGGCTTCATGGCTTCATTACTAGCAAATGTTTTATCGCACAAAAGACAATGTGGAAACTGCACATCTTGCAGTGACGCGATAATACCGAATTTTAAATACTCAGCTGAGTATTGATGACACTTCTTTTTTTCACAAAGAGAAACAAAGAGGTTTGCTTGATGCAAATAAACATACACACATACATATCGAGATCGCGATCGCCCCCAGGTTGGGAACCACTGATCTATTTCTTACACTTATTTACACACACGAACAGATATACGTAAAAAAATAGAAAAATAGAAATAAATTACCTTATATATTATATGTATTAATATTAAATAAATTAAATTTCTATTGAGTAAAAGTTGAATCAAACAATGTACCTTGTTTTATGAAAATTTAAAAACAAAAATTTTGAAAAATTAAATTCTATGTAATGGAGTTGATTGATGTTTCCATATACATATTCATATTTTTATTATTTATGTTTCAGTTTAAATTAATATAATAATAAAAAAATTTTTTTTATTAATTATTAATTGCTGAAGGGAGTAGGAGTCAGTTACACCTGGAATAAATATAAAAATACGAGAGGGAACAGGTGTATGAAAAGTCATGTGGATGCCTAAAACAATTTATTTTTTTATAAGCTTGATGAATAAATAAATAAAAAAATATTTAAATTTAATAAAATTTTTTTTAATAATTTATTCTTATACATATAAAATTAAAAAATACATTAATACGAAAGAAATATCTATAACAAAGAAAATGAAAAATCATTTCCACTCTGAGAAGAGAGGCCTCTGTAAACATGGACATCGACTACGGCTGGTCGGTTTTAAAGAAATCCGAGGACTCCTTTGAGGAATTGAAGATTTTGGTCTGAGTAATTCACAGAGCGGGCAACCACCAGACATTCCATGTCCGCATTTTAATTGAAATGTTCTGGGGACTTCATACCCAAACTCTTCAACGTCTTCATCTAATTCACTGTACGGCACTTGACGACATTCAATGATAAATTTTGGAACCTTTTGACAACTTTCCATCATCTTCGGTACATTTTTACACTCCTCTTCTAATTTAGTGACCTTGTGACATTCCTTAACAGTTTTTGGTACTTGGTGGCATTCTGTCACATAGTATGGTACCTGTTGACAATTTTTACCACATCTTAAAACAGTCTTTGGTACACGTTGACATTTTGTTACCATTTTATTAACATCTCCACATTCGGTAACAATTTTTGGTACTGTTTCACAAATTTCTTCTATTTTCTTTACAGGATTACATTCTTCAATGATTTTTGGAACTTTTCTACATTGCGTTACTAATGGTTGTTGTTGATGGTTGCATTTACAATTATCAGGGTGTAAACCACACATAGAACATGCTTGTTTTTTACAATTACAGCTATCAGGGAGTAAACCACAAACAGAACATGTCTGCTTTTTGCAATTACAGTCATCAGATTGTATACCATAACTAGAGGAAGATTGTTTCTCACATTTACATTGATCAGATTGTGAACCACAAGCAGGACATGATTGAATATTATCCTCAAGAAACGATCTAATTATATCATGATCACTCTGTTCCACTACATGTCGGATAGGCCTAAACTTTTCTTCGGCTTCCTTTTTGACTCCGAGATCTATTCTTTTCAATCCTTCATCTTCTACTTGTTCATTTCCATCAAGTATGATGTTTATTTTATTTAAATCTCGGACAAATCTTCTATTTATTTTACTGACATCTACATTTCTACCTACATCTACGTTCCTGTCCACCTCTACGTTCCTTACCACATCCCTATTCTTATCTACATTCTTGTCTACATCTACATTCCTATCTTCGTTCCTATTCCTGACCACGTCTACGTTTCTATCCACGTGTCTACTCTTATCAACATCTACCCTCCGGTCAACATCTACGTTCCTATCCACATTCCTATTCTTATCAACACCTACGTTCCTGTCCACATCTACTTTTCTATCTACAGGACTATTTCTGGCAACATCTACATTTTTGTCCACGTCTACATTCTTATCCACATTACTATTTCTAGCAACATCTACATTTTTGTCTACGTTCTTATCCACATTACTATTTCTGTCAACATCTACATTTTTGTTCACGTCTACGTTCCTATCCACATTACTTTTACTGGCAACATCTACATTTTTGTCCACGTCTACGTTCTTATCCACATTCCTATTCCTATCAACATCTACATTGTTGATCCTATCTATATCCCTTCTACCTACATCTACGTTTCTATTTACATCGACGTTTCTGTCAACATCTACTGCAATCTTGTTTTTTGGATCCGAATCTCGAATAAATCTCTGTATTTTTAAATTATTGATCTCTCTTTTTTTGGCCAAAATTTCTTTTAATGATGTTAGAAGATTTTTTTCCCAATATTCTCATCTACGTTCTTATCCACATCAACATTTTCTTTAGTAATCTCGCGAGCTATTCTTTTTACTTCTTCAATATCAACATCCACGTTTTTATCTACGTCCACGTTTATATCTACATCAACGTTCTTATCAACATCTACATTTTTATCTACAGCATTACGAGCTATTCTTTTTACTTGTTCAATATCTACATCCACATTTTTATCTACGTCTATGTTTCTATCTACATCTACATTCCTATCTACGTCTACGTTTTTATCTACATCTTTATCCACATTGACCCGAGCTATTCTCTTAACTTCTTCAATATCTACATCCACATTTTTATCTACGTCTACGTTTCTATCTATGTCTACGTTTTTATCTACATCTTTATCCACATTGACCCGAGCTATTCTCTTAACTTCTTCAATATCTACATCCACATTTTTATCTACGTCTACGTTTCTATCTATGTCTACGTTTTTATCTACATCTTTATCCACATTGACCCGAGCTATTCTCTTAACTTCTTCAATATCTACATCCACATTTTTATCTACGTCTACGTTTCTATCTATGTCTACGTTTTTATCTACATCTTTATCCACATTGACCCGAGCTATTCTCTTAACTTCTTCAATATCCACATTTTTATCTACGTCTACGTTTCTATCTACATCTACATTTTTATCAACATCCACAAATCTATGAATTCTTAAATTATTTTTCATGCCTCTCTTCTTTCGTTCATTAATATTTTCAGTTTCAATCTCACATTTTTTTACCGCATCACATCCATCAAAAAAATTTTCAGCCATTTTTAATAAAAGAATATTATCGCCATTTTCTTCAATTGATTCATCTGCTTTTTCAACATTTCTGAATTCAGTTTCGAAGAATTCATCATTAGCGTTTCTGGGATATCGACCGAGTCTTCCACCTCCAAATGGAATTGGGCCAGAAGGTAAATTTCTCATAAATTGTTCCATATAATCCTGACCATAATTCTAAAAAAAAATACAAGGAAAAATTTAGAAAATCTGATACAATAAAAAATATGTGCAGCAAAACATCAATAAATAAAGAGTAGGTATAATTACCTCAAACGCATCTGCCAATCCTGATCCGAGCATTGCAAGTGGAATCGTATAAGCAAAAGGAACTGCTTGATTGAAAATCGGATTAAAAGGAATACTTCGCGGACTTAATGATGGTCTATAATTATTAGGTGGATTATGGGCGAATGGATTAAAGGGATTGTTATAAAATGGTAATCCTTGAGAAAATGGTGGTCGATAAGGACGATTTCGACGAGGCTGTGTATGTTGAGATTGTGTTTGGCACTAAAATAGAATAAAGAAAAAATTATAACTTTAGAAGAATGATTAGCTACATTTATTAATTTTAAAATTAAAATACGAGAAAATTAAAGTTAATTCAAAACAATAATTTATGAGAAAGTAAGTGTAGAGGATAGAGCCAATCATATCATATTGAATAACATTTATCAAATGATTTATTAAAACATTTGGAAGTAATCCTATTCAAATAATGTATTTAAATTAAGTTATATTAAGTGAAATTAATATTATTTTATTTTAAATATATAGGATTACACATTTCATTCTGCCAGAAAAAGATCTCCTAATTAATGTTTCAATTTAATTTTCAAATCTTTTTCAGCATTTTAGTTTGTTATAAGTAGGGCTCGATTTATAAGCACTAAAAATAACCAAAATAGCCACTTATAAAAGCATTTTAAGTAAAAATTGGCACTTAAAAAGGCATTTTAAGAACAAAGAGGCACTTGAAAATAAAAGTAAAATATTGGGTATTAAGCGGTCTGTCAGTAATACCAAAAGATTTTCATCATTATTTTATACAGGCCACAGGATACCTGTAGGTACAGTGTACAAGTACAGGGTGGGTCATGAAGATCTCCCACATTTTGAAGTGGTATAAAAAAATGAAAAAATTTAACTAGGAAAAAAGTGAATTTATCTTTGAAAATAATTTTTTTTTTAATGTGATTTAAACATTATATCAGACAAAAAGGGGTAGGGGGAAGAGAGTCAAAAATGAAAATTCTAGCCCTTTCGACCAAACTATGTAGGTACCTATACAAAATTTGGTTGAGTTTGGTCGAAAGGGCTAGAATTTTCATTTTTGACTCTCCCCCTCCTTTTGTCTGATATAATGTTTAAAACACATTTAAAAAAAATATTTTATGTTCTTTTCAAAAACAAATTCCGTTTTTTCTAGTTAATTTTTTTCATTTTTTTACTAGTATACCTCTTCAAATGTGGGAGATCTCTATGCCCCACCCTGTATAATGCAAATTACCATTAAAAAAAGGAAAATAAATAATATTTTTAAGAGACAAGGAAATTGAAACTTAAATAATACTTTGAGGATTGATCTAGCAACTGTTGAACTATTTGTTGCTTCAAGTTCGGAACAAAAGCTATCAAATATGGTTCACTTTTCGATTTTTGGATGTCCTAGTCGACCCTGTCGCGGCCTAGCGGCTCGAAAAATAATTTTTTCGGAATATTTTCTTAATAATTCAAAAAAAAACTTTTAAATTTAGGAAATGTATAGAGCGTAACAAAATGGAAATTGCCAATTTTAGTTAAAATAGGCACTAAAAAAGGCGGTATAGGCACTAACTAATGCCTCTTATTTATCAGAATTTCATTAAAATATTTTTAATTGAAACAAATAAAATTAATATAAAATAGCACTCACCAATGAACAAGCAATTAAATAAACAGATATAATTATATTTCCCTGCTTGTAAAACATATTCGATTTTTTAATATAAAACCAATACTAATTTCTCCACACATCATTTTACCCTCTTTATATACATCTGATGGAATTTCGGTTATGTTGTTATATATTTATATTTAAGTTCACCTGTTTCTCGATAATCGTGATCTTATTACAATTTCTCGACATGCCAAGGTCAAGATTAAATAAACTTGCATTTAATGGGTCAAAACATTTCTATTATAAAATATTGATTTAATAAATATAATATCAATTGAGAAAATATTATTTTGTGAATTTTTATTTCTTACTCGGGTCCTAGAAAATTAACATTTTTTTTATGTTTTATCAAAAATTTTTCAAAAACTTAAGTGAGTATGTAATTTTTATTATTTTAATTTCAAGTGTTGAGGGTAGTTATTTGTTACACGAGTGAAATAAATTTAATAATTTAGATAAATTGTTTTTTTATTTATATGCTAAGTATACACTACCTTCATTTTTTTAATCGTATATTTAGAAATTTCTGAAAAGCAAATAATAATAATCGATATACGTTATGCTTTTCTCTCTGTTTGGGTATTTTTCTGACTGGTGTCCCAACCAATACCAGCAATTAATCAAGATCAGAGGGTAGTAGAAAGTAAGGTCTGGTGCCAAAATGTTTGTGATAAAAAAAAATTGTTTTAAACGAAAAACAGAGTAGATTTTAGACTTTCGAGTTTCCGGAATTTCTCTTCAAAAAATTTTTAAGAAAAATAAAAAACCGACTTCCAAAAAATTAAGTGCAACAAATATAAAAATACATCTAAAAGGTATAAAATAATTATTATCTTATTTAGTTACAACTAAACGACGAAATATTAACATGAAATTACTTTTTAAAGTCGGTGCCAAACAAACTATACCTATAAGCGAGCGTACCCGCCAAACGTACTAAGTAAGATCCGTCGAGTGCGATTCATAAAAGGTATATGTTTGGCACCAACTTCAAAAAGTAATTTCGTGTTAATATTTCGTCGTTTAGTTGTAACTAAATAAGATAATAATTATTTTATACCTTTTAGTGTATTTTATATTTGTTGCATTTACTTTTTGAAGTCGGTTTTTATTTTTTCTTAAAATTTTTATTTTTCTCTTTTAGTGATGTTATTAATAGTGATTATATCATCAGAACTTGACCAAATTAATATGACACCATCCCTAAGACACTCCCTTTCGGATAAAAAAAGAACCATCGAAATCGGTTCATAAACAAAGAGGTTAGGTCTAAACAAACCTAAACAAACCTAATAAAAAAGGTCTAATACCTATGAAAAAAAATCGAAAAAAAAATGGGACCAATCGGAAGCTAGACTGGACCCAATGCAAAAAAAATTTTCAAAATACGGTTGACAATTGGCGGAGATATGAGGTAACATAGGCACAAAAAAAAAAAAAAAAATTCAATCGAATAGAGAACCTCCTCCTTTTTTGAAGTCGGTTAAAAATGCAGAAAATCTTTAAAAAAATAAGCCATTTGTTATATGAAGCTATAATGTAATGTATAATGCAGTGTATTAATAAAATAAGTAATTTAAATCTCTTGACTACAAGTATTGCCCCCCTTTGGAAATGGTTTTTAACCGACTTCCAAAAAAGGAGGAGGTTCTCTATTCGATTGAATTTTTTTTTTTTTGTGCCTATGTTACCTCATATCTCCGCCAATTGTCAACCGATTTTGAAAATTTTTTTTGCATTGGGTCCAGTCTAGCTTCCGATTGGTCCCATTTTTTTTCGATTTTTTTTCATAGGTATTAGACCTTTTTTATTAGGTTTGTTTAGACCTAACCTCTTTGTTTATGAACCGATTTCGATGGTTCTTTTTTTATCCGAAAGGGGGTGTCTTAGGGATGGTGTCATATTAATTTGGTCAAGTTCTGATGATATAATCACTATTAATAACATCACTAAAAAGAGAAAAATAAAAATTTTTAAGAAAAAAATAAAAACCGACTTCAAAAAATTAAATGCAACAAATATAAAAACACACTAAAAGGTATAAAATAATTATTATCTTATTTAGTTACAACTAAACGACGAAATATTAACACGAAATCACTTTTTGAAGTTGGTGCCAAACATATACCTTTTATGAATCGCACTCGACGGATCTTACTTAGTACGTTTGGCGGGTACGCTCGCTTATAGGTATAGTTTGTTTGGCACCGACTTTAAAAAGTAATTTCGTGTTAATATTTCGTCGTTTAGTTGTAACTAAATAAGATAATAATTATTTTATACCTTTTAGTGTGTTTTTATATTTGTTGCATTTAATTTTTTGAGGTCGGTTTTTATTTTTTTCTTAAAAATTTTTATATGATATCGATATTTTTATCGAAAAGAATAAAAATATCGATACCTCCATGGGGTTAGGCGTTTTAAATTAATCAGACCCCATATACTAGTATATATTGATTTAAGGTGAAATAGACTTTGAACCGGCGAAGATAACGTATATTATTCATATTCCAATTCGCTGACCATGTTATCAGAAGATATAATTAAATTGAAAGTTTTTGCCGAGAGTAGCAGAATTTTTATATATTGAAGGAGACAACAAAAGAGTGTGTCTTCTGCTGGAATTATAAATTTTATTTATTTATAACGAGACTATAGTTTCGAGGGCTTTGCCCTCTTCATCAGTCTATTACAATGTATTCACAGGAATTAATTTATGAATGAAAGTATTACATTTTTCATGTGTTAAGGTTATAAATTACATAGAGTGGGCAAGTTAAGAATTGACACTTATACTTGTTTTATTATTTTGACTGTAGTTGGCGTTCGTGAAGTTTATATTTTAGCCGCTATTTTTAAAATAAAGCTTTCGGGAATTTCTATTTTACGATTTAAGAATTTTTTTGGTGAATTATTGTATGATTTTAAAATTTCTAACGATTCGAAAATACTAATTTTTAAGGGATCTAATTCTGATCTAATTAATTTAATATTTGATTCATCTGGAAAACAATGTTTCTCGGAAATTAGGTGGTCTGCAAATGCACTATGCCCTGAACCCCCTTTAAAAATCCTTTTGTGTTCCGAAATGCGCGTGTTTAAATTTCGTTCTGTTTTTCCTATATAGGTCGAATCACATTCTCCACATGTTATGGAATAGACACCTTTTTTGTCCATTTTTTCAATTTTGTCTTTCTTATTATTGCTAATATCAGATCCCAATGTTCTAGAGGATTTGAAAATGGTTTGATATCCTAAAGTTTTGAATTTTAATTTTAAAGTTTCCGAAATTTTTCCATAGTATGGGATTATTAATTTTGGTTTTAATTCTGGCTCGGACATTTGGGAATAAATCAGATTCAGAGTTGACTTTTCAATTTTCTTTTTTAATAGTTTGTCAATAAGGGTTTTCTCGTAACCGTTTTTAGCTGCTATTTGTTTAATTATTTCTAATTCTTTATTGAAATTTGTTTTATCTAAAGGGATATTGGTTAATCTATGAATCATTGAGTGGAATCCTGCTAATTTGTGTGTGATAGGTCTACAGGAATTATTATTTATAGCTATGTCTGTGGTCGTGGGTTTTCTAAATATTCCAAAAGTATGTTTTTTATTTGAAATTTTGATTTCTACATCTAAATAATTTAGTGTTTTATCTTTTTCGATTTCGCTGGTAAATTTAATTTTGTCGTGGATAGAATTTATATTGTTGATAAATTCACCCATAACGCGCTTTGTACCTGTCCATAGTAAAATAATATCATCTACATACCGGTAGTAATAGTGAATGTATTTGAAATATTTGTATTCTACGTTAAGAAATTTTGTTTCGAAATTGTCTAAAAATATTTCCGCTAGTAGGGGTGATAATGGACTACCTATCGCTATTCCATTTTTTTGTTTATATATTTTATTATTAAATTGAAAGAAATTGTGATTTATACAGAGGTTCATCAATTCGCTTAAATTTTGTTTTTCTCTAGCTTGTAAATTAGGGGATTTAAATATGATTTTGTTAACTAATTCTTGAGTTTCTTCTGGTGGAATATTTGTAAAAAGGCTTGTGATGTCCAGAGAGATTAATTTACCATTATCGGGAATTTCAACATCTTTGATTTTATTTATTAATTCAAGTGAGTTTTTAATTGAGTTTTTGGGGATGAATTTAGTTTTTTCTTTAAATATTTTGTTTAAATGTTTGGCAAGTTTTGTAATTGATGAATTTGTATAACTAACTACCGGTCTAATTGGAATATCTTCCAATTTTTCAGACTTGTGAATTTTTGGAAGAGAGTATAATCTGGGACATTGTGGATTCTTTTCTGGGAGTGAATATTTTTCTTTGTCTGTTAATATAATAGAATTTTTTATTTTTTCTTTAACTATTTTATCAAAACTTTTAACTGGATTTTTAATTTCTTCAAAATTATTTGACTTTAGAAAATTCTCCGTTTTTTCTTTGTAAATTTCATTGTCTAATATGCAGACTGTATTTCCTTTATCACTTTTTATTACTTGTAAATCATTTTCCCTGATTTTTGATTTTAATTGCTTTAAAGTTTTATTTTCTTTGAAATTTATATTGTTATGATTTGACTGGCTTGTTTTCTCAAAAATGTTTGCAGATATAGTTTTATTCATATAGTTTTCATGGTTTCTAATCAATGAAGATTCTATGTTTACCGCGATGTTTTCTAATTCATTTTTATTTATTGGTGAATATATGCAATGATTTAGGCCTTTATTCAATAAATCTTTTTCTGAATCGGTGAATTTAGTATTTGTGAAATTTTTAATTCTATCACTAAACTTGAAAGTTTCACTTTGGTTATTGTTTTTTAAATTATTTGGGAGTTGTTGATTTCTAAGATTTTGAAGTTTTTTAGATAATATTTCTGTTTTTTTTGTTAATTAAAAGTTCAACTCTGTCTCTGATATCACTATCTTTGCAATCGAATAGTGGAGGGCCTAAGATTTCTGTTAATCGCGTGTGGATATGATATAAGTACAGTTTAAATGTATTTCTAACAGAGTATAAATGGTTCAATTCATGACTCACCCATCTCTTCTTGGCTTCAGCAATGACTCTTGAAGATGTTCTGGATTTGATGTTAGTTTTTATTTGTATATATCTTGGAATGAGGTTCTCGGAGCGGCATGTTTTGTGGAACCAGATGTTTTTATTTGCAGTGGAATATTTCAATCTCAATTTAAAATACAAATTTAAGGCTTCTTTTTCGGGTGCATGGCTGATTTCAAGTAGGAGATGATCTTGTAACTTCGAATACTTTCCACCAAATGTATTCTCCATGAGGATTGTAATTGTGGCAATTAGATTGACGATCTTTTTATATTAAATTGAAAGTTTTTGCCGAGTTTTGTCCGAGCCAGAATTAAAACCAAAATTAATAATCCCATACTATGGAAAAATTTCGGAAACTTTAAAATTAAAATTCAAAACTTTAGGATATCAAACCATTTTCAAATCCTCTAGAACATTGGGATCTGATATTAGCAATAATAAGAAAGACAAAATTGAAAAAATGGACAAAAAAGGTGTCTATTCCATAACATGTGGAGAATGTGATTCGACCTATATAGGAAAAACAGAACGAAATTTAAACACGCGCATTTCGGAACACAAAAGGATTTTTAAAGGGGGTTCAGGGCATAGTGCATTTGCAGACCACCTAATTTCCGAGAAACATTGTTTTCCAGATGAATCAAATATTAAATTAATTAGATCAGAATTAGATCCCTTAAAAATTAGTATTTTCGAATCGTTAGAAATTTTAAAATCATACAATAATTCACCAAAAAAATTCTTAAATCGTAAAATAGAAATTCCCGAAAGCTTTATTTTAAAAATAGCGGCTAAAATATAAACTTCACGAACGCCAACTACAGTCAAAATAATAAAACAAGTATAAGTGTCAATTCTTAACTTGCCCACTCTATGTAATTTATAACCTTAACACATGAAAAATGTAATACTTTCATTCATAAATTAATTCCTGTGAATACATTGTAATAGACTGATGAAGAGGGCAAAGCCCTCGAAACTATAGTCTCGTTATAAATAAATAAAATTTATAATTCCAGCAGAAGACACACTCTTTTATTGTCTCCTTCAAGAAGATATAATAGTAGCACCAGCGGCTTACCTTACTAAAAAACACATCTTCTGATTTTTCAACATTTTTCTAACAAAAAATTACTTAATAAATCCGTCCGAACTTGGACGTAATCATGTTCCTATTATTATTTTTATTTATTATAATTATTATTTTTTTCTTAAATGATAACATTAGCTGTAGTAGGATTGAATTCTTATTTCTAATCTGATTTTGTTTCATGTTAGAAATCACATTTTCATTTCATTTGAAATGTTGAACAATTTTTCAATGTTAATTTTTTAAATTTGTTTCCTATTTTATCAAAAACAATTTATCTGATTCTGTTCAAACTCGAACGAGTTATCTCAATTAAATGATTTTTAAAATATTTATATTGTTTTTTAATGTTAGTTTTCTGTAAGAAGACTTGTTTACTGTAAATTTATGTAAGTGATCATCGGAATTGAAATAATTTTATGACAAAAAATTAATCAAATAAAAAAATAACAAATATTCAATAGGTAGAAATCTTAATTATTTCAAGAAATAACTTTGTGTAGCATATTTTATCTAACTCCAAAGAACGAATTTAATACACCATTTGAATCAAAATTCGATTCGACAAAATATTTATTAGTATTATTATTTGTTATTAAAGAAAAAAAGAGGAGGATCTTGCTGGTGGTTGTATTTGTATAGGGATCCAAAGAAGTAGCGAAATCAAAGATTAGGAGTAAATTGAATGTTTTTTGCCTAGAGTAGCAGAATTTTTATAAATTGAAGGAGACAATAAAAGTGTCTTTCTCTGAAATAAAATTTATAATTCCAGCAGAAGACACTCTATTATTGTCTTTTTCAAAGATTAGGAGACTGTGAGACACTATAGGTTGCACAAACATTAACAAGGGTAATTATTGAAATTAGTACTGATTGCTTATGGGGATCAATCAATAATTCATCAGATAGATTAAATAAATAAAATACATATGTATATAAAATATTATTTACTAGGTATTACTTAATTTTACATATTAATTAAAGATACTTTAATTAATTTACATTTCAAAAATAATGTTAAATAATAATGAAATAGTACTTAAAAAATGTTGTATAATAGATTTAATAATAATTTTCCTTGAAAAAAATTAGGTGCATACTAATTGCCCAAGGCTAATATAAGGCAGGGGTTTTAACACTAAAGAAATGATGAGAATTTTCTTCAAAGCTATAACAATAAAAATCTTCCCCAAAAAAGATTATCAATAATATTATTGATATGATTTGATAAAACTTGAAAAATGTCTAATTTCATTGAATTCTCAATAGCTCTATTAATTATTACAATTTAATTTAATAAAAATTTTACATACCTAACTATACATTTTTTGCGATCAACAATGCTTCCTGGTTAAAATTTTATATGTATTTATAACATTAACTAATTTGTTAATTAGAATATCCTAAGATTCGCTAAAATTGTAATAATGTTTATATTTCTGTAACAATATTTATTAATTTGTAAATTCTTCTTTAAATCTATATTTTAATTAATAATTTATTATATCTCTATCTAAAATTGATAGCTAGGACTCAAACTCCAATGGCTTGAATAAGGGGACTATTTAGGCTTATTAATATATTTAAAAAAAATTTTAAATTGTTTCTTGGGTACAATGTCTTGACTACTATGTCAATTATCAACTTCTATTCTTTCAGAAAGAAGTAATTTCAATTTTCATTAAATATTCGTTTCAGCAATGACTTTCAAAGCAGGAATAAAAATATATTTATATTTTGGTTTCCTAACTAAAATATAATATTTTAATCAGATGCTACTATAATATAGATATAATAAAAGCCAACTATCTGAATAGACTATTAGCATACAGAAACGGATGTAGGTACTACACGTACTAATAAATTAATATGTACACACATCTCTCGATTTATGTGAAAGCGGATTTTTATTACACTGAAGAAAACTGCATATGGAGAGTTTGTCAGTACGAAAGACAATTACATAAAGAGTTATCACCAAAAATGGAAGGAAAAAACACGCATTTAAAAAGTCCGTTAAAATGAGGAGTTTATTTTTTATTTTTTTATTTTTTTTAATGATATTGATGTGAGAAGGAGATACACCAGAAAGTCCATCCCCTAAAGGCCTGTATGGGCTGGCCCCTCCATCATGAAAAGAACAGAGTAGAAGGAAAAGAAGCCGGGATCACGAGCCAAATCTCAGAAAGTTAGATATAGTCCAATTTACTAAGTTTTTAGGGGCTTCGAGCAGTGGTAATTTCTCCGCGCGATAAATTTGGTTAAATTTATCTCCCACTTAAATTTAGCGAATATATTAAAACTCGCATGAAATAAGTACCGCGTAAATCGAGGGACATGTGTATTTATAAATATTATAGAAGTTTCTATAAATCTATAACTCTTAGGCTAAGGCCATACTACAAAGAGCCTCGCTTAGTGACTAATCCTAGTGAACAAACGTATTGCATACTATCGCTCTGGCCATATCCCAAGCGACGCGCCTAGGTAGATGTCAAGTTAGTCACCAGGCGAGTAGCGTAGCGAATAGGCGTGTTGGTTATTTTTGCTAGTCGCCTAGTGACATTACAATGGAAGAAATTTTAATAGCTCCCGTTTTTAAAAGGGAATGACTTTGGAACCCATCAAATAAACATCACAAGAAGGTGCTTAAATTAAAAAAGCTGTGGGAAGAGGTTGCAGAATAAGTAAAATATCTGTTCTGTTCTCATCAACAGACGAGACGGCGCGAAAGTGAATGGTGTCACCAAACTAGGAGCCTTGTAGGTGGCCATTGTGTATCTTGACAACAAGTATAGCTCCTAGCTTATCTCTAAGCGAGGCTCTTTGTAGTATGGCCCTAGCCTTATTGTTGATACACGATTTATTTACTGAGTCAATATCAGATTATAACTTCTAGAATTATTATAGAAGATTTTGTCATTTTCATAATCATTAATAAGATTGATATGTCTTGATTAAGACTTCTCTTGTTTTGTCTTCAAAATGGTTTATTTATCTATAGGAGCTTAGTTTGAAAATTTTATTCTTAAAATAAAATATATTAGATTCTTAATCTATGAAGAAATTTTAACAAATAAATTAAAACTTAAGGTTAGATTTTTGAGTAAATAAATTTTTAGTAAATATCTACAATTACAATTAATGGGATTATTTTTTTTTCAAAAATGAATTTCGTAAAAAATTTAATAAATACAATGTAAAAAATAAATTTATAAAGAAAAAAATTATACTATATTTCTTTAAAACGATTCATGAAGACCATAAGTGATTATATCATTATGCTTTTTGAGAGCCTCCGGATAAAAGTGGTGTTTCTTCTTTAACAATACCACGTCCGGGGCTCGTCTTGTAGTCAAATTTGTACTTTACTGAAACAGAGAGATAAATCAAAATGAAGAGACCACAATTATTTTTGATGACAGAGAGTAAATTTATTACTTTCTCTGTGCAGCTGTAGCTGTGACTGCTGCATATGGAGGAGGATCTGGACGAAAGTTCCCGCCTCGTTGGCCATTCATCGACAAACTTAAAAAGAATAGTTTGAAATAATAATATATATTTTTCTTTTATAACTATATATCATATTTATGATCAAAGGAAGAAGTGACTGTTTTAGGCAAACAAAATGACTCAGGTGATAAATTACCGAGGGGTACCCAAAATTGGACTATCTCGACGATGCTCTGATAAAGAGCGCAATGTGTTGGTTGCTCGGTGCACAGCAGTATATTGAACCATTTGCACATCGGGCGTTGAACCTTGACGCTTACTTCTGCAAAAAAATTTATTCTTATCTCAAGCAACATTTACTTAATTCATATAATTAAAAACAAATTAAAAAAAGAAGTGAAACAAATAAATACAACTCAGTGGTGGATTTTCTAAATTTTGGGTCCTATGGATATTCTGATTTCCTGATGAAAAAATCTAATTTTAATTTAATTCAACTGCGTAAAAATGTATAGATTAATATGAAACAAATATAAATAACATACTTAAATTTTATTAAATAATTAATGCAAAGATTTAAACATTTTTTGAGTTTCTTTTTTTGAAAAAAGATGGAAATTTTTCCAAACTTATACCCACACTTATACTACATATTAATAAATGAATTTACTTAAGGAGCAATTATAGATTTTAGAGAAAATATTTTTACATTGCATATAAGAGAGGTTCGTCCCCTTAAGAATCGAACCCAAGCGCTAACTAGCTTGCCGGGCCGTTAGCCAAATCTTTAAATTATTTTATAAAACAGGAAAGACCTAACAAAATAAACCGGCTAAGTGCAAGTCGGACTAGTATACTGTGGTTTCCGAATCTTATATCTGAACTTTAGATATAAAACTGATTCCTATTTGCTATTGACAAAAAAGATAATGAAATTGAAAGTTTTTTGTGCCGAGGGTAGCAGAATTTTTATATATTGAAGGAGACAATAAAAGAATGTGTCTTCTGCTGGAATTATAAATTTTATTTATAACGAGACTATAGTTACGAGGGCTTTGCCCTCTTTATCAGACTATTACAATTGATTCACAGGAATAAGTGTATGAAAGCCCTCGAAACTAGTCTCGTTATAAATAAAATTTATAATTCCAGCAGAAGACACACTCTTTTATTGTCTCCTTCAAAAGATAATGATTAAATTTATGAAATTTTTTCATAATTTTAATTGAATCCATTTCTGAACGCCGACAGGGATAAAAATCGCCTGTAAATGGCAACTTTGAGACTCATATCGTCATTTTAAAGTGAATTAAATAAATAATATAAAATAAAGGAAAAAGTTAAAACTTTTTCAAGACCCAGTTAGAGCCTCCCTAGTATTAAATGTAATTATAATAAATTATTTTGGAGAAGATAATTTCTTGAAAGAATGTCATATATTGATGTTATAATATACTACGATTCAATCACTCAATAAAAAATTAAAAATTTGAATATTTAAAATAAAATAAATATTATAAATAAAGGTTAAATAGTAAATAAACAAAAATACAAGAGGTGTAGTGCTATGAGATGTTAAATGTTACATATACAGAACTAAAGGAAAATTTGCCAAGAGTTATTGAGAGGGGGGTGAAAAAGAAGGATTACCTCCAAAAATCTTGGCAAATATCAAAGATGGATTCAAAATAAAGACTGGAAGTATCATCCCTGTTGAAAAAGAAGAAAAAAGAGAAAGAAACTGAGAAAAAATAGAGAAACGAAGAAAATATTAGTTAGAGATGAAAATATTTTATTATTTTAAAGAACAAAAAAATAATAATAAAGATTTCAGAAAATTCCTATGTCTCTAATCCAAGCACTCTGAATTTATTTTAAGAATCGAAAAGTTATTTCTTTGAGATCTATAGCTTACTTTTTGATCCGAGTAACTAAAAGTACAATTTATAACAATGTAGTTCAGTTTTTGTTTTAATCTCAAGAGAAACGTGGAGAAGATAAATTTATTAGCTCAGGTAGTTTAAATTCATTTCACTATGTGTAAATAATTAATAATCAAAATAACATACGATGATTCATGTCCATGATTTTTAGTTCCATTTGAAGGGAAGAATGGAGAGAGATAAATAATTCCAAAACAAGAATTTATCTAAGTAGGCCATTTTGTCAATTTATTTTGACTTCTTCAGCAGCTCGGATTTTTTTTTTGTTTAAATGTCATGAATGAATAATTTTCTATTTAATAAATTAAAAATCGTTATCTTTGAGGAGAACTCATCTAGTAATGGTTTCCCTTCCTATTGAAATAATAATTTTTAATTGATTAAATAGAAAAATACTACTTCAAGCAGTGGCGTAGCCAGAAAATTTTCATGGGGTGGGGGGGGGGGGTAAATCCACAAAGCAAAATATTTATTGGGATTTTTTTTTTATTAAAACAAAAAGGTACCTACATCAAGAAATTAAAAAAGAACATAATTCTTGATTAAACATATGAAATATATTTAATTACGATTATTTTGCCATAAGAAACAGTGGGTCGTTGCAGTTACTCATCCCATGAGCCCTGCCCTTGGGGGGAGGGTTCTGCCCCCTCCCCCCATGGCTAAGCCTCTGACTTCAAGACATTTATTCGAAAAAATCGAGGTGCTGAAGAAGTCAAAACAAATAGACGAAACGTCAAGCTTAAATAGATTCTTTTTTTATATTATTTATCTGTTCATATCCCTAAGAAACTTCAATTAAAATCAAAATAAGGTATCAAAAAATTATATATTTATCTATGTAAATTAAAATTCTTCCATCAGATCAATAATTATTCAACTTGATAAATGAAATTAAAAGATATTTTTTTTTTTGAAATTTATAAAATTTTCAATTGGACTATGGACTAAATGATCAAGAGTCCTATTTGATCTCCTCAAGTAACGTTTATTAAACTTTGAAATATTATTTTGACATTACCCAAAATACTTACATTCCTTCACGGTGAAAACATAGTACAGCAGAGAGCAATAGTACAAGAAGGAGCATTAGAAGCATTGGGACAAAAAGAGAGAGAGCCAATTCGCCAATATAGCTCCTCTGAGGAAGATTTCTTTTACTGGGTCGACTCCAAATTTTTTCCTGTCCCAAACTGGCACTTGTAAAATCAACCAGATCACTATGACCCGACATAATTACGCCAGAAGTCGGGGAAGAACTTGTCTAAAAAAAATTTTCAAAGCGATATAAAAGACAATTTTAATATTTAAAGTTTTTTATTCAGGTGGATAATTTTGATAGTGTGTAGCAAAAAAATTGTAATTTAAAAAATGATAAATAGAACAAGTATCTAAGTAGAAATCAAAAGAGGAATAAAAAATTAAGCCAATTCGTGCTCATGGCAGTAAAAATTTTGAGGCCCTTTGGCTTAAGGATCAGAAAAAAATACTATAAAAATCGTAGGAGAGGAATAGACTTTTTCGGAAAGTTTACAGTATTAGACTTTTAATGAGTTTAATAAACTAAGCTTATAATAAAACCCAACTCATCTCTGAATCTTCGGCTCCAGCAGAACACTAAATATATGAAGTTAAATTTATTATGGTTGACAAAACCAGAAACAATCACATGTACTTATGGTAATATGTGTATAATTCCCAATAAACTGAAGATGGTCCGATAAATTCAGGCCGAAACGTCTTTAATCTGGGAATTTTATTGGACCTGATGCATTCTTGCTTTGGCTGACTAACTCGTTCAACCCACTATATATTTATCCCAGCCACGATCTCCAACAACATAAACCCAACGTTTCAAGAAAATCATTCAACAAATTTTACAGCTAGCTAAGTTCTAAAAAAAGTTTGCGTCTTGTTTTCTCTTTGGCAAATTCATCAATTATGTTTACAATATTTCAATACTTGACGTCTAATAACAAAATTCATTGTTCTACTCAGATGTAGGTATAGTTAAAATTATTGTATATGACCTTGTAAAAATTTAAAATAAATTAAAATAATAATTAAAGTGCTTTTGTCCTTTAAACTTCAAGGGATAAAACTGCTTTTGGTAACCACAAATGCGTGAGAAACATGGGCATTTTTACCATAAATGCCATAATCAACGCGGTTATACATGAGAACCAACTTAATTAATACTAAGGAAAGGGTAAAGAATGAAAAACAATCATGAAAATCGGAAAGGGACGGATGAAATTGAAATGGTTTCGTTAATTTGAGAAGTTTGAACCTTGAAAGCATTGATAAGAAAAAGGGATTAGATACCCCGTTATTCAATGTGAAAAAGAGGGGTTAGAATTGACTGAAAATGATAATTATTTTGTTTTCGGTATTTGACCCAGCTGCAGGTCTTTTTGGTTGGTCTTTAAATTGAAGCCCCCAATTAGAGGGGGAGTTTGGAAGAGAACGTTTGGGTTGCATTCAAAAAGGCCCTTATTCAATGTAAATTAAACTTTTAAATTTTAATAAATATTTAAAAATTGACACGAAAGTTACACCCCTTTTTGGTAAAACCCCGCTACAGACCTAAAAACAGATCACAAAACCCTTAATTTTCGAATAGAGTTTCAATTGATCAAGAAATTTTTCGGGAAAAGTTTTAAATGGCTATGTTGGTTACGGATGCGTTGTTCTGACTGGTCTTATTAAACCCTGTAGTTAAAAATTTTATTGTTTGAATTTATGAATTTTTTTTTAATAAAAGATTTCTTTAAAATAGTAGGGAAAGACGGTCTATTTATTAAGGAGAATTCGTGATTTTTTTATATTTGTTATATTTTTGTTTATAGTTTAATAACAATTTCAGTAATTTGGGTGTTAAATTTAGAAGGTTGTTATCATCTTCCACATTTGTGATCCAAAAGTGCAATGCCTAGGACGACCAAATTAGGATTAAGTGTTTTATTAAATAATTTAAAGGATGAATACCTCTCATTTCTGAGTTTCATATAGCGATTATTCATTGAATCTTTTACTTTTTCTTTTGTGGTAGATTTTAACTAAGAATCAATCAATCGAGATCGGGGCTACTGGCGCCCGCCAGCTGAATAATTCTCCCCTGAGAATAATGACCAAATGAATTTAGAGATTATGATTTTTTAGATCATAAAAACTACTTTAGATATCGACACCAGCGATCCTAGCAACTTCGCAGAAACTAAATGGAACCCCATGTATGTTTGGTTGCTGATAAACAGGGGCTTGGGATAGAATTTATGTATTCTATTTATCTCTAGATATGTAAAATAAATTATAAAGATATTTTTTAATTTCTAGAGTTTGAATGTATAATATTTTTGAAATAGGCTAAGAATTAAAACTTACAAGTCGAAAAGAACACCAATCTAATGCAAAGCCTTCTTTACGAAAGAGTCGATCAACACTGGTTCGTTTAAAGTCTCTTGGACATCGGGATAGTTTCCATAATGGACGAACTTCATCTTGCAGCTGGTTCATTTCCTTAGAAAATGGAGCGACACTTCCCAACCGAAGGACCACTCTAAAAAGAAGACCATCCATGATTAATTACTCAATTTATACTAAATTAAATTATTAAATTTATTTTTCAAATAGTTAATCTTATATAAGAGATTTCAAGTTGTCGATAGTAATAGATTTAAATTTTCTTAGAAAATCATGAGAAAGTGTCATCTATTAGATCTGATGGAATAGATTATTTTTAATTATATGTCAGAAGGGTTGTTTTTAACCCCTCCGAAATCGAACCCGAGTGCCAGTAACAGCAATCCGGATTACGGATTTTACTTATAAAAATATTTTAAAAATAACCCATTCCATCGGATATAATAGATGACCCTCTCTCATGATTTTCTAAGTTTTTTTTTATTGCAATCAAATGCAAGAAAGAGCGCACCAGTAAAGAAGCAGCCTCTATGGATATCTAAAGACCCTTGCATTACCGAAGAGAATGAAAAGTTGATTAAGTGAGGGGGTGGAGACGTAGGTGTTAAATAAGTTAACTATAACTAATACTATACAACTAAATACTTAATTTCTAGAATTTGAGGTGTTCAGAGCTAAAATATACAATTGAAAAGTTTTTGTTTTGCCGAGAGTGGCAGGGTTGTTGATTCACAAAGAGAAACAAAGAGGTTGTCCTCTGCTTGAGGCAAATAAACATACATACATTTATATCGAAATTATATATCTGTATATATATTATTTATTTGTTTGAGACTATAGTTTCGAAGACATGGAATTTTTTAACTGGCTCCCAGCTAAGTAAAGAACGAAAATTTTCAATGTCCATACGGTAGTGACCCCATGAAAAATAATATTTATAATTAAAAAAGACTGATGATGAAGACCAAGTCTTCGAAAAATAATAATTAACACATTAACGAGAATTGTTTTTGATCGCGCTTTTTTTAAACAAGATATATATCGCGAGACTACTGCTGGTTGAAACTATTGGAGTCTGCTGAGTCTTAAGCCTGGACCAAGAGAGAATGAAAAAGATGTGATCCATTTGGCTATTAATAATCCAGCATCATTTCGCGATTGGCCCGCATGTCACTTTTTATATCAAACACTAATATGGATCACCAAATGAATTTTGCAATCTGAGATGTATATCTTGTTTCAAAAGCGCGATCAAAAACAATTATCGTTAATGTGTTAAATATTCTTTGATAAATTCATGAGAAAATTAGCTTCGTGACTCTCAATTTTATTATTGTTAGACTTGATTAATTTTGGCAAAGAGCGCCTCAATAGTACATGAAGATAATAAAAGTTTAAATTGATGATAAAATCAGAATTTTAATGATATCAACATTTTTACTTTATTTAACTTGTCATCGACTAAATCCGAGCTATTGGTATTGCTTTTTTGAACTCTTGGGATAGATTCCCGAAGTGAGTAAATTAAAAACAACCTTATTGACATGTAATAAAAAATTTCCATAACAGCTCGGATTTAAAATAGATGACAATCTGTGGATGGTGGATTCTTAAAACATGAAGATATTATTTAAAAAATATATTTTTAAATGATGAATAAAATCCTCACCCATCTCCTTCACCAGGACGCAGAGGTTTCCTGGCTCCTAATTCAACAGCATTGGCAAGGAAGGTCACATAAAGATCTTCACCAGAATCATGCCAAAGCTGACCTCGGAAGACATCAAGAAGGCGATTAACTCGCGAAACATCAAACATATCCTCAACATTCAAGTTATCTATTTTTATTTGAACTTCATTTCGCGCTGGATCTGAAAAAATTTTAATAAAAACAATAAATAAAGCAGATAATTTGGAAAATAAATCTATACGTATATTAATCAAGATTATTTGTAAATGAATAGTTAAGTTTTTTTATCTTCATTTTATAAAATAAATTTATAGCTCACTTATTTATAAGCTCATTGAAAAAAATATTTGTTTAAGATTAATTAGTAATTAGGTATATGTAACCACAACAAAAACAAATATAGAATAAACGATTAATGTTGTTTAAACTATAGTTTCAAACAAATAAATAATATATATACATATATTATATATATTTTATATACTAGGTTTGGCGGTTAATAATGTCATATGGCATTTCGGTATTTTTCCACCAAACTCATCCAAATATTTTTTTGGTTTTATAGTGTTGGTAATCACCTTTCAAACGGCATATAACATGTCAACATTCGTTCATTTGTGTATGAGATATTGGCTTGTAAACATGGCGGATTTTGTGCCGAAAAAAGAGCATTTGCGGGAGGTGATGTTGCACTATTTTTTAATGAAGAAATCGCCTGCGGAAACGGCTCGTATTCTCGGGGGAGTTTATGGGGACCATGCTCCATCTGAAAAAATCTGCCAACGTTGGTTTGGACGGTTTCGAAGTGATGATTTTGATGTGAACGACAAGGAGCGGTCTGGACAGCCGAAAAAGTTTGAGGATGCTGACCTGGAGGACTTGCTGGCAGAAGAACCGCGCCAATCGCAAGGAATGCTTGGAGAGACTCGGAGTAGGCCGCAGAACAGTTGGTGACCGGCTGAAAGCATTGGGAAAGATCCACAAGGAAGGCAGATGGGTGCCACATGACTTGAACGACCGGCAAATGGAGAAGCGAAAAATGATGGCTGAAATGTTGCTGGTTCGTCAAGAAAGGAAGTCGATTCTGTATCGTATCGTCACGGGAGATGAAAAGTGGATCTATTTCGATAATCCCAAGCGCAAAAAGTCATGGCTTTCACCTGGAGAAGCGGCACAATCGACCCCACGGAAGAATCGGTTCGGAAAGAAAACAATGCTGTGCATCTGGGACCAAAAAGGTTTGCTGTATTATGAGCTGCTAAAACCGGGCGAAACTGTTGATGCGGGCCGCTACAGACAACAATTGATCAATTTGAATCATGCATTGATCGAAAAACGGTCGCAATGGGCTCGAAGACATGGACGTGTCATTTTGCTCCTCGACAACGCTTCGTCGCACACCGCCAAATCGACGAAAGAAACCATCAAAGCGCTCGAATGGGAGGCTCTACCCCACCCGCCCTACTCTCCAGACCTCGCTCCATCGGATTACCACCTCTTTAGATCAATGGCACACGGATTGGCTGACCAGCACTTCGCTAATTACGAAGAAGTGGCAAAATGGCTCGAATCTTGGCTCGCCTCGAAAGGGGAGAAATTCTACTGGGAAGGGATACACAATTTGCCGGATCGTTGGTCAAAATGTGTAGAATCCGATGGTGCATACTTTGAATAAACCACTTTTGCCAGTGCTGAAAAAATTTGTGCTTTCCTCATGCCGAAAAAAGGACATTATTAACCGCCACACCTAGTTTATGTGTGTATGTATTTTTGCATCAAGCAGAGGACAGCCTCTTTGTTTCTCTCTATGAATCAACGACTCTGCTACTCTCGGCAAAATAAAAACTTTTCAATTTAAAAATAATTATTAGAATCATCACATAAGAGTATTTTTTATTCAGTGTAGAGAAATAGTTCATTTTGACCATGCAATAAGAGTTGCTTTATGAATTGCTTTTATTTTAATTTTTATGAATTTTTATCTAGTAACACTTAAATTGCTAGTTAAGTGTCTTATTTAAATTATGATAGTATGACGTGTGTTTCGGAACTTAATTTAATAATGTACCTGATTTTTCTTCTATATTCATGTCTACTACATGGTGACGTGTTTCATAATTACGACGATTTAAAGCCACAATTTCTATCTGAAACAAAGAATTAATGTTGTCAATAAAAGTTCTGTTTTCTCTTCTAAATTAATTTTGATATAATTTTTGAAGCTCCAAGTAAAAGTGAGATAAAACTTTTGATGCCATTAACTATTTATTAAATAAGAAAAAAAACATATTTTTTATTATAAACCAAAAAAATTGGCTAAGTGTCGGAATGAAACTCGCATATTCGGGGTTTCGAAGTTATTTATTTATTTATTTTTGGCTTTTCGGCCTTTCTAGCCATAAGCCAATTTAAGATACTAATTATTTTTTATTAAATTTGTCTATACAAGCATCTACCACTTAATGGAGTGCTAGAATTTCTTTCATCACCACTTATTATAATTTGCAAGGTAAATTAATCAATGTCCCGAAGATTTCTGAGCATCCGTCATTGTAAAGGTCTGAAGATAATATAAAAAGTCAGGAAAGAGTAAGGCAGGGAGAGACACATTTTGGTGTTATATAAATGTGTTTATTGCAGCTTATTTTATTATAATTTATTTTATAATAAAATGGGTGGAGTGGTGGGGGCGAGATGCGAGGTTTCGGGGGTGGGGGTGGGGGGTTCAGAGGGCGTGTACTATATATACTAGTATATGTTTTTTTTTAATTTGGTTACCGTTCATCGCTCGGGGGCTCCAGGTACTTTAGATAAAATTATTATAATAGGTATCTTTACTAAAGATTTACTTCAAAATAAATTTATTTATGATTTACTTGTAAAAATACATAATTATCTATATACTATATAAAATTAAGGTTTTGTCTGTACATTGCTCCAAATCACGCCAAATTTTGGTTGCACACGTTTCAAGCAAAGTTATGAACGAAAACACCCTCAACAAAATTCCTGTCTGTATGTATGTATGTATGTATGTATGTATGCATGTCGGTTTCAGTGGTTTCCGAAAAGTTGCTCACGATTCACGTAAAAACGGCTGAAGGGATGATTATGAAATTTCATATTTACATCAGATGTCTTCTAACTTACGTTTTTAGCTATATACCTTTTTGATATTTTGACCCCAAAAGGGGGTTTGGGGGGGGGGGGGGCGGACAGAATGAAAATTATCAAATAACTATATATAATGAAATAAGCACCCCTTGGCCCTTATATTCATAATCGGCATATAGCTTGCCAGGTTTGTTTTATTGTTTCTTTTAGTAGGTGCAGTTGGCAGTCTGTCATTGCTCCCCGCCCCGTTGCTATCATGAGTTGCGCGTGGAAGGCTATCTCGACTGGCGGAGTCAGTCAGCCGGAGGCACGCTAGCGGACACAAACTCTATGACTCAGCTGATGCACGCTGTCCACCATTATTGTTCACTTTCTTTGTTAATTAAACTTATATTAAATTCAGTCACTTTACACACACACAGTTTCAACTTGTTTCAATCGCTGTTTTCATTGTCTTCTTTACTTATATACATAATTATTCTATTAATACACTTTGTACAAATTGATTATTCTTCTTTACATAAATTAAAATCTTTTCTTTCAAAACTTCTATCTTTTATTCCAGAGTGCTAAATATACCATTACACAATAAAATCCTAATTTGGGCCTCACCCAGATTTAACATAAGTAGGTTAAATCGCCACATGGAGGACCGCACCGATATGACGAATGAAACAAGTTCAACCTGTGTGTATTTGTTGTAATTAATTATCATTTTATTTTTTTAGTCCAAAATCTTGTGAAATAATTGGCGTGAAGGGCCTAATTAATTTGATTTATTTTTTTAATAGTGATACCATCTGTCCTGAAATAACAATGCCGTCAATCGCAGAACTGTTGGAAGAAGGAGAGCAACAACCATTGGCACACTCCTCGGCGTTAAACAATCTCAACAACCAACCAGACCAGGCCCAAATGGAGACGATATCATGTGAGTTGCAGGGCATTTCACAGCCCAATATTACACAGAATTTTTTACAACCTAGTCTCCCACAAACACAAATTGATATGGCACAAATAACGGCATTGTTTAAGGATTTAAAAAATGATATAAAAGATACAAAAAGTGATATGAATGGTTCAATAAACTGCTTGGAGGGTAACATGAATAGATCAATAAACTGCTTAAGAAATGATATAATAGATACAAATGGTTCAATAAACTGCTTAAAAATCGAGTTAGAAAAGAAAATGGATAGCAATATGGATACTTCAACTATTAACATAGCGGGTTTAAGGACTGAAATGAAGGAAATGGGTAGGGACCTAAAAAGTCAAATAGATAGGCTGGAAGGTAAGGTAGACTGTTATGTTCGGGACATGGAACAAAGGAGAGGGGAGGTTGACGAGATAAAACTTGAGCAGGAAAACCTCGTAAAACTATCCTTTCAGTCCCATGCTGTAGCAATTGAGATAAAGGGTCAAAATTATAGTGTTCCCGAGGTCCCGGTCCATTTTCAAGAGTCTTTTGCGGTGGCCCTTTGTGAAACCAGGACAAAGAGTCTATCCCAACAACTGCTGCCTCTGGAGGATGTGCCTGAGCCCGCATCCTCTCTAGAGAGGCGACAGTTACATGAACTCTTAAATGAGTTCCAGGATATATTTTCCCCCGAGCCTGGGTGTAAGAAGGGCTACCAACATGTAATTGAACTAACTGATGTAGTTCCTTTCAAGGCCAAAACCTACCCGATTCCCATAACCCTTCTAACTGATCGCGGAACTCAATTCACCTCTAAGAAATTTCATGATTTCATTGGTGAAATGGGCACTGAATTGCGATTTGTCGCCATCCGCAATCAACAGGCCAACCCGGCTGAGCGTACCATGAAAGAGTTAAACCGGCTTTTTCGTGCTGATGTGCACCATAACCATCCATCATGGTACGAAAATCTCTCTACCATTCAACGACTATTAAACTTTGCCCCTGGGTTTTACATGCCCCTCTCCGAAATCCGTTTAGTTTATCAAAAGTTCTTCCTACAGTATGACGGCCCGTTCCGAGTGGCTGAAATACGCCCCGGGGGTACGTATGTATTGGAGACAACCCGTGGTAAAAAGCAGGGTGTCTACAATATCCGGTTATTAAAACGATTCTACCCTCGCCCAGAGCAGTAACCTCAAAGAAGGTTACAAACCACACGCTAATTCAGTGTGGGGGCTTGCTCTAATGAATTCTATTTTTTCTTCTTTTTCCCCCCCTCTTTTTTTATAAAATCCCACTATTTTTCATTATTTGTAAAATTTGTAAATAATTTTGTTTATTTTATATTTTTTTATTCTCTTATACTTTAGAGGTAATTCAATAGTCTGTCTGTCTCTTAATAAATTTTGTTAAAATTTAACTAAGTCCTTTTTTGTTTAAAATTAGGAAATTCTAAAAATTTTCTTTCTATAAAGAAAAATCTTTAATATAATTAAGATTTAAAAAGTCAGTCTGTCTCTTTCTAAAGAAAAATAAAATTCGAATAAATATTTCTTTGTCTGTCAAATTGATGAATTGTGTTATAATTTCATCAAGTAATTTTTTGTATGTAATATTGAGATTCTAAAAATTCATTCTATTAAGAAAAATCCTTAATATAATTAAGATTTAAAAAGTCCGTATTTTTCTTCCTAAAGGAAAATACATTTCAAGTAATTATCTCTTTATCCTTCAAAAATAATTTTTTTAAGTTTTCTTAGTTGGAAAATTTAAAATAATATTATAATCTTTACTATAATATTTTGAAATTCTATAAAGTCTTGGATAATTCCAAAAATTTCGATATAATAATAAATTTAATCCTTATCAGTAACAGATAATTTTCGTTAATTAGTCATAAAGAGATAAGCCTAATCCTTGAATAATTAAAGTTTCAAGTTAAAAGAACAATTGAATTGGTTCTAATGTAAATTCATAATTAGTTAATTTCATTTTACTTACAGATAATTATAATTGTATTTTTTTGACAATCTGTCAGTCTGTCCACAAAAATTGAATTATCTCATATTATTCTTTTAAAATATCGAATCTTTCTTTAGCATGATAAAAAGCTCCATCCGTTAATATGAAATTCGTTTGTAGTTAATTCCATCTTCCGCTCATTTCCTAACTCACGTTAAACCTGGGTAATTTTCCAATGGGTAATAATTCTTAGTCTATAGTATGCTTTGGTATGGGTTTTGTTTATTCAAACTAGTCTAGTGTGGGTATTCTGCAAGCAAATTCGCAGGCTGATTGGCCATCCGACGGGGTTGTAGCCTTGAGTCGCCTGAAGGCAAGCGGGCAAAGTCCCATGGAGTAAAATAAGCCTATAGATAATATTCTGCACTTTATCAAAATGTTTTCATTTCTATATTTACTTTATTAATCAATTGCCGAAGTAAAATTTATTCAATTCTGAAAACAGATATCAAATGATATAAAAAATATTTGGTCAGTTGCTATGGGGACCACTAGTATATTTTATACTAGTAAAATTTTTTATTTACATCGAAGTTAACTATATCCAAAGGTACCATAATATTGTTCCGTAGTAAGGCTGTGTGAACTACTGAACAGAAGTATTTACTTGTTAGTAAACAAACCAAAGGTGTGTTAATCGAATGATTAGGTTCATTCATTTTTTTATATGAAGAATGCCCATCTAATTTTTATTGGACAATTCTTTAATAAAGTCTGAATTCCATTATCTAAAAATAAAGGGTCGAATCCCGTTAGGGACATTTTTTTATTTAATTGTTTACAATTGAAGTTTATAACGATAATGGTTAGATATCCACCTTTAGCCAATTATTCAATTAGTAATCAATATTAAATTTCTATAGTTCAAACCTAGTTTTTTTATGGATGTTAAAATGTTTCAAAACATTTAGTTTTGATTAAAGAAATCTCCTTAACAAGAGTTTATTTGAGAATTCCTATTGCACTTTTTTTGTAATTACAAACAATTTTATAATTAAGTGATCCAATGCGTCCACCTTAAATACATTATTCTATTAATAACAAATGCAATCAACAAAAGCCTCGTCTGGCTATTTTCGTGAATTTCCGAGTATATATGAGGGTAAATAACTTCCCGCTCATTATTCTATGTTTATATAGGCAGTTTTGGTATATTCCCAAACAAGTCCAATTTGTTTATTGAATGCATAACAAGTAAAGGTCAGCATAGTTGCCTTCCAAGCAGTTGGTACGGGTTCAAATCCCGCCAAAATTAGATGCATTTGTCAACAAACATTCTTGCAATCCTTTTTCTATAGTAGTCTATTTTATTGAAAGTCTCTTTCAAATATTTTTTTGTATAACTACATTTAGACATTCGTTCCAAGGGAACAAGTAAACTAAGGGTTAATAGTCATATCAAATAATTTAAATCCTGTGGCCTGTTAACTGTGAATAAAAGATCTGTGTTGGGAAGTGAAATGTTTTGCAGCCTCACGAAGGTTCTCTAAACTTTATAAGGCTCTATAATCTGAAAGCCATGGTTGTGTTGTTTATTATTTTTGATCAATCAAAGAATTCAAGGACGGATGGTCGCTATTAATTACGCGTATTTTTAATTCTTTAATTTAATGATTAATTTGATTAAATATTTTTACATTAATTTTTCACTAATTTTTTTATAGTTTTTATTTTATTAATCGCAAAGAGAAAGAGCAAAGGTGAGATAATGTGTTGAGGTTGCTGGTTATTGGCGAGTCGATGTTGTGGAAGCGGGCGGTCTAAATTCTGCCATGCTTTAATGGTTTAATATTGTAAGTTGAGTATAATTGTTTTTTTATAAATATTTAATTTTTTTGTTTTCAGTTAAGGTCATTAATGGTCCAGTTTAAAGAATGTAGAGCACTGTTGAGTGTTCATCCTGCGTGATTTTTGGAGTGGAACTGGAATTTGAAGCCAGTTTAAAAGGACGTTCCGCTATGGTCGTGGGTCATTGGCGTGTGTGTGGGACCGGAGATTCGTTGTTGTCAATTCCCCCCCCTTTTTTTGCTGTGTGGAAGATGGAGAAAAGAGGCCTAAGAGCCTAGTTATTCGCGGCTAAGTCCGCAGGGCATAGACCCTATTGAGTGTAGTGAAGAAGGCCTAAGAGCCTAGTTATTGGCGGCTAAGTCCGCAGGGCATAGACCCTATTGAGGAATGAGCTGACTGCAATCCCACCGGGACGAGTTCTGGAGAAATGGGAGGCGGGCCATTCACTCTGAGCAGTGGAGGAGGCTTTAAAGCCTCGTAAATTATATTAAATTTTGTGCCCAATTGGAGGCGTTGTGGTTGGCCACCCCGACAGCTGTATTCAGCTGTCTAGCATCCACTCTGGTTCTGATTTGGCAGCGGCTCGTTTTGAGGACATGCTAGTGTCCGCCCTGTAGGCTTCAGAGACCACAGGGTAGGGCTGTGCGCTCTTAACAGCCATCCCGAATTCCCTTTTTTGTTTGACAATGAATCTTTGCTCCCACGTCTTGGCCGTGACGGGCGCTTGTTGTGGTGCGTCTGGCCCATACTGGTGGATCTGGAAAGTTCCGTTCCGATTTGAAACCAGTCATGTCCATTCAACACCTATACATTCATTGTTATTTTTTTTGTTATTTTAACGTAGCTTCAGTACAGTAGATTTTCTTATGTGTCAATATTATTCCATGAAAGGAGGCATTTGAATGCTGTCTGAAGGCTGACTAAAGCCATTAAAATTGTCGCTACTTAATTCTGTGAGTGGCTCCAGTTTTAATGTTTCCGGCCGGGGGGATGTAATGAAATAAGCACCCCTTGGCCCTTATATTCATAATCGGCATATAGCTTGCCAGGTTTGTTTTATTGTTTCTTTTAGTAGGTGCAGTTGGCAGTCTGTCATTGCTCCCCGCCCCGTTGCTATCATGAGTTGCGCGTGGAAGGCTATCTCGACTGGCGGAGTCAGTCAGCCGGAGGCACGCTAGCGGACACAAACTCTATGACTCAGCTGATGCACGCTGTCCACCATTATTGTTCACTTTCTTTGTTAATTAAACTTATATTAAATTCAGTCACTTTACACACACACAGTTTCAACTTGTTTCAATCGCTGTTTTCATTGTCTTCTTTACTTATATACATAATTATTCTATTAATACACTTTGTACAAATTGATTATTCTTCTTTACATAAATTAAAATCTTTTCTTTCAAAACTTCTATCTTTTATTCCAGAGTGCTAAATATACCATTACACAATAAAATCCTAATTTGGGCCTCACCCAGATTTAACATAAGTAGGTTAAATCGCCACAATATGTTTATTGCAGCTTATTTTATTATAATTTATTTTATAATAAAATGGGTGGAGTGGTGGGGGCGAGATGCGAGGTTTCGGGGGTGGGGGTGGGGGGGGTTCAGAGGGCGTGTACTATATATACTAGTATATGTTTTTTTTTTTAATTTGGTTACCGTTCATCGCTCGGGGGCTCCAGGTACTTTAGATAAAATTATTATAATAGGTATCTTTACTAAAGATTTACTTCAAAATAAATTTATTTATGATTTACTTGTAAAAATACATAATTATCTATATACTATATAAAATTAAGGTTTTGTCTGTACATTGCTCCAAATCACGCCAAATTTTGGTTGCACACGTTTCAAGCAAAGTTATGAACGAAAACACCCTCAACAAAATTCCTGTCTGTATGTATGTATGTATGTCTGTATTCAGTGGTTTCTGCGAAAAGTTGCTCACGATTCACGTAAAAACGGCTGAAGGGATGATTATGAAATTTCATATTTACATCAGATGTCTTCTAACTTACGTTTTTAGCTATATACTTTTTGATATTTTGACCCCAAAAGGGGGTTTGGGGGGGGGGGGCGGACGAATGAAAATTATCAAATAACTCTAAACTATTAACCCTTCGGCAAATTTTATTATGAAGAAAGTAGTAGGGGATGTGATTTCTGACAACTTTTGTTTCAAAAAATTTCCCCAAAAAATCACCCGAAAAGGGGGGGAGGGTGAAAAAATGTAAGTTCTTCCCCTTGGAGCTAACTCAACCAAATTTTGTATACATAATCTCTGGGCCTCTAAGAGAGCTAGAAATGCAAAAACTAACCACCCAAAATGGGGGGGACAGGGTCAAAAAATGAAAATTCTTTCTCTTGGCCCAAACTCAACCAAATTTTGTATACATAATCTGTGGGTCACTAGAAGGGAAGTGGGGGCGGGGTTTGGGCATGGTGCGGGGGTGGGGGTGTTAGTGGGTTAGGGTGCGGAATGGAGTGTTGGGATGGGGGTTGGGGTTGGGAATGGTGCTGGGGTGCTTAGTTGTTGGGAGTGGGGGGTGAGGGTGGGGTTCGAGGGCTTTGGGTCCAGCTGGCGCGCCTCCTGGCTAGCAAGAGGGTCGCCGAAGGCGGGCCTTGCAGCTAGTAATCTATATAATATGGGGTCGCGGATGAAAAAAGTTTGAAAAGCGCTGGTGTAAAGCAAGCTTTTTGGTAATCAGGGACTTGATCTCATCAGATTACTAACAGAATATGGTATGGTAAGAGAAGTCGAAACGTTTTCGTGAAATCTCGTCAACTTGTTTGTGTTTCAAAACAACATTTCTCCATTATTTATTAAGATTACTTGGATCGGTGGTGTGTCCGTTGGTGGAACTCCGTATAGGAATCCAAGCCGATGCCTGAGGCTAAATGTATAATGGATCCATGAAGGTAGATCCGGTGCGTTGAGTAATGAAGGTCGATACGAAAATTGATCTCCCCCGTCTAGAAGCAGAAAATAAGAAAGATTATTCATTTAATCTTTTTGTTACCTAGCATATAAAATATGTCTTAGCAAAAATTGTATTTCCATCTTAAGATTGGATAGTATAGTTCGCTTTTATCAACTTTATTATAAATGAGACACTGTTAAAAATTTCCTATATAATTTTACTATAAAAGATAGGAAGTCCAGCCATTTTTAGTAATATTACATAGGAGTATTGTAATCCTATGACATATTTTTTACTAATACGAATTTAATTAATACAAGAAAAAAGTAAAGTTACAATTTATTTTTGTATTTTTGCAATGAGTTAATGTGATTTTACCAAAATAAAAAAGAAAGGATCCCAAGCCGTCCTGAGTTTTAACGCCTTTTATAAATGAAAATTTTTCCATGGCGCCAAGTAAGTACATTCTATATTATACATATCTAAAAAAATCTAAATCCTGAAATAAAAATCTTGACTTTTCTAAAAAAATCAAGGATTGGGACCACAAGGGAGACCCTTTGCATTCATTTCAGATTTTTTCGAGGGTGAAAAAGTTAATTTTTTTTTATTAATATTAAAATAAATAGTGTATTTTTTGTCTCTAAAAACTCTTATATTAGAATTGATAAAAATATCTTTAGAATTAATATTTTATTTTTCTAAAAAATCAAATATTGAGACCACAGAGGGACCCTTTGCATTCATTTAAGATTTTTTCGATGGTGTCAAATTTATATATTTTATTTTGATTATTTATGTCCATCGATTAAATTAATAAGTTGTTCTAGAGAAATAACGACAATAGCTTATGCAAATAAAAAATATTTGCATAAGCTATCGTTCTTATTACCCTAGAACAACTTATTAATTTAGTTATATATTTTCGATTTATGTATGTCTAATTGTAAGTAAGAGATAAAAATGAATAATAAATAAATTTGTAGCTTTCCACTTTGTTTTTTGTCTAGTTAGGCTAAATGTCTTGCTTCAATTAATTATGAAGCTTCGCGGCTCACCTGTGAAGAGGCCGCGGCCTACAGTTTGGTAATCTCTATAACATAATATTTTTTTTACTATACGAAATCTTGTAAGTTTCCTATCTATTGCATTGTAAACATATAGTAAATTTACAATTTTTTTTTCAACACTGAACCACCAAAACCAAATTCAGAAATCAAAACTCTATAAAACAAAATAAATAAATAAAATAATTGTATTCCCTATAATATTATTTAAAAATCTTAGCAAAAAATTAAAAATTTGAACAAATAAAAATAACCCGCACCACGCGATCCCACCCTTGCACCCCAACTCCTAGTGGGCCACATATTATGTATACAAAATTTTGTTGAGTTTGGTCCATGGGCAAGAAAGATACGAAGCCTTTTGTGTTTTAGACCAGAAAATAAAAAATACCCCATTTTTCTCAGTTTAGGGGTCAAATTTCAAAAAAATAATTCCCGAGATTTCGCATTAATAAACCTATGTACCAAATTTGAATGCTAAAACTTAAAAACTCGAGGAGATAGCGCACTTTAAAAATTTCAAAAATTTACCTCAAAATGATTATATCTCCCTTTCGGGGACAAAAAGAGCAAAATACTCAAATATGTTTTTTTTAACTTTTAAGAGTTAGGTGTTCGAGGTGAAAGTTCGAGGTGTTCGAGGTGAAACATTTTATTATTATGTTTTTTTTTTGTATTTCAATGCTTCACCTTTAAAAACTAAACCCATATCGATATCTTTTCTGGTTTAAGAGATCTTGAAAAACTCTAAAAACCCATTTTGGGACCCTTTCTCCCTTTTAAGTTTCGAATTTCAAAAAATCCCTTCTTAGCACACCCATAAATCGGCGAAAGAATATACCCTCCAAATTTCATTTTTCTAGGTCAAGCGGTTTAGGCTGGGTGTTGATAGATGAAACATCACCTTCTCTTTTTATATATATTAAGATTAAAATTATAATCCTTCAAAAACATAAACCTTGAAGTTTAAGGATATTTATTGACTTAGGCACTTAATTAGAAAAATATTTTTTTGTTAGTTATTCGATAATGTGAATAAATAATAATAATAATAATATCAATGGCAACCAATATTTCCTTAATTAACTTTATTTTTTAATTTATTAATATTTTCCTTTCTGTCTAGGTTGTGTGTGTCCTAATGACGCATTGAGTCAGCATACAAACAAACAAACCGACATTTTGGAGAAAATTCCTTTTTAATAGAGATAAAAAGAAAGAAAAATCTTGTATATGTATTATAAATCTTTTGTATAAAAAGAATGTGAAGACAAATTAGGAGGTGATAGAGAAAAAGGATTACCTTGCAACGACCAATTAAACATGCCTGGTTTGATAGGCAAAACAAACACCTCCGTCATAGCGACATTCTCACCTCGAAGGGAGACAAAACATAATAAAAATATTAAACCACAAGAAAATCTATGCAAATACATTTTGAATAGATTTGGAGGGACTTGCCATTCATTCAGAGGCAGAAGCCATTTATAGATCTGACATTTAGGGCGGCGACGCAGGGCGACGCCAAACGTCGATATCAAATAGGCGGTAGGTATAAAGGAAATTCTGCATTATATTAAAAAAAAGTCTTGTTAAAATTAGTTGTTAATTTTAATTTGTTTGAATAAAAATGTTTAAATCGATATGTAATTAAAAATGTTCATTACATCAGTGGCGTAGCCAGAAAATTTTCTTGGTGGGGGTGGGGCTCAATCCACATATCAAAATATTTAGTGGGAATTTTTTTATTAAAACAAATAATCCACTTAAATTGTGTTTTTACCCGGAGAGTTTTGGGGTCGTTGTAATTTCTTCGACCCTTTGTTTTGGGATGTGCTGAATCCGAATCTGAGGTTTGCTACCAAAATTTCGTGACGGAACAATCTTATTTTTTGCTTATAACTCTAAAACTATAAACTTTTCGTAAATAACCTTGCTATTCAAAATGAAAGTTCATAAAATTTCCTACAAATTTGTTTGGGTTCAAGCACTAGTTCAAAATTGGGTATTTTTTTCTTTACGAAAATCCCAAAAACTCGAACTTTTTTCGATTTTTCCCATTTTGACCTTGAAAGAGAACGTTTTCTACAAAGACCACTCTATACATTTTTAAAGTAGATTAAATTTGATACAATTAAAACAAAGTTTCATCTTAATTTGATAATGGTAACCCGTGCTGCAATGAGGTTGAAGTTTTGACAAACTGCAATTTTTCTGACCCCCAAAACTTACGCCACTGCATTACATATCATTTATTCGCAGGTAGCAGGTAGAAAAATAAACTATTAATTCCAAAGATATTTTTATCAATTTTAATATATGAGTTAATAGAGAGAAGAAATTTGGTAATTATTCAGATACAAAGCCAAAAATATTAACTTTGACACCCTCGAAAATATCTGAAATGAATAGAAAGGAGTGCCCACTGTGTTTTGAATCTATGATTTTAATAGAAAAATCGATTGGGAGACGTTTGAATAATAATAAAATAATAATTTTCAAAATATTTTTATCGATTTTAATAGATGAGTATTTAGAGAGACAAAATACGGTATTTGTTTTGATATAAAGAGAAAAAATATAACTTTGATTAATAAAATATTAATTTTCTAAATATTTTTATCGATTTCAATAGATGAGTTAATAGAGAGAAGAAATATGGTATTTATTTTGATATAAATCGAAAAAATATAACTTTGACACCCTTGAAAAAATCTGAAATTAATACAAAGGGTCCCCCTATGGTCTCAATACTTGATTTTTTTTTAGAAAAATAAAATAGAAATTCCGAAAATATTTTTATCGATTTTAATAGATGAGTTAATAGACAGAAGAAATTCGGTTTTTGTTTTGCTATAAAGCAAAAAAACATAACTTTAAATTTTAAATATAAAATACTAGGTAGGTTTCACATAAATAAAAGATCAGATGCTTGTTTAGCACGACTCTATATATCATTTCAGGTATAAGCCCATCTTCAGGAGTTCACAAAGGACACTGTTGAACCTTGTCTTATCCTCTTGTGAACTCCTGAAGATGGGCTTATACCCTGAAATATATATAGAGTCGTGCTAAACAAGCATCTGATCTTTTATTTATGTGAAACCTACCTAGTATTTTATATTTAAAATTTTTAAAAGTTTCTAAAAAATTTAACAAAAATTTTCTTTACTTTATTTAATATGTTACACCAAGAACCTACACCATTCTCCCTTAA
The DNA here is from genome assembly GCA_024734495.1 of Forficula auricularia. NCBI lineage: Eukaryota > Metazoa > Arthropoda > Insecta > Dermaptera > Forficulidae > Forficula > Forficula auricularia. The sequence goes on from JALMQS010000352.1 coordinate 293,972, forward strand.
CAAAAGTACCTCATATGTTTATTTAAAATTATTAAATTGAAATTTCTAGACAACACCATATTACATATTAAGACACGAACAAAAAAAAGATTTAATTAAGTATTATTAATTAAAATCATTTAGTTTCAAAATATTAAATGAACTTTAATTAAAGGTTAGAAATTAAAAAATAGTTCATAACCAAAAGTGAAGTTGAAGTGGGACATAAATAAGCAATATATTGGATTTATCTATTTTATTTATGAATATTATACTTTTCTTTGATTGGCGCATTAGATTGAAATTATTACCTTGAATTTATTTATTTGTAAAAATCAATTAGATAAATTGTAATCAAGGGTAACTAGAATGTAAAAATTTTTTTCATTATATTAATTAAAATAATTAGTAATAAAAAATGTATTAAATTCAATTAATCCTAAGTAGCAATTTCCCTTCCACTAAGGCTATGCACACACAGTCGATTTTCAGTCGAGCGATAGTTTAGTTGATGGACATAAATATATTAAGTTTAATGTAGGTGCATACACAACACAACTGCAGATCAACTCGATTATTTAATCAAAAGCGATCGATGAGCACTTATGGTAAAAAAATCGACCTTAGTTAGGCTAGGCACACACAGTCGATTTTCAGTCGACCCAACAATTTAGTTGGGTTTGTTTGAAATCGTGATGAATTATCAATTTATAACCAACTCAATCAACTAAAAGCTCGATTTTTTTATCAAAAGTGCTCATCGATCGATTTTGATTAAATAATCGAGTTGATCTGCAGTTGTGTTGTGTATGCACCTACATTAAATTTAATATATTTATGTCCATCAACTAAACTATCGCTCGACTGAAAATCGACTGTGTGTGCCTAGCCTTAGTTAATTAGAGTTGGTTATAAATTGATAATGCATCACGATTTCAAACCAACCAAACTAAATTGTTGGGTCGACTGAAAATCGACTGTGTGTATCTAGTCTAAGTCTCTAAATAGTCGAATTGTCAAAGCCGGGGAAGGGAGGGCACATTTTTTACATTACCATACAGGGTATTGACAAAAAAGTTAATAAATTCTCTTATTTTGAAATTGTTTTTTTCATTGCCTATCCAACAAAAAATCACAAGTGGTAGTTAATTATTTAAATCCGGAATGGAATTAATATAAGCCATAAGGATTTATTCCATCCCCTCGGGATCGAACCCAAGTGCCAAAATTAGCAATCTGGGCCAAATGACTAACCTGTGAGATGAACCTCTCTGATATATGTATCGTGCAAAATATTTCACTCAAAGATTTAAATGAGGCAGTCCAAAATTCAAAAAAAGAAGATAATTTAAACTATATTTTACTTTACCATACAGGGTATGGTCAAGTATTGTAATCGTGCATGAAAAAAGTGGTTTTTTTCCTTCTTTTTTCCAAAATATCTAAAAAACGGCTAAAACTATTTCGATTAAAAAAATTGAGCGAAACCATGGCATTTAGGTCTACAAAAAAGCTCTAATAAGTGAACATCGAAAAAATTATATTTTTCGAGATAATAATTGTTTTGTCAAAATGTCTGTTAGTTAGTCTGTGCGTTACCAAATTTGTGGACGAGCTAGCTCAAAAACTAGTGTGAATATCGAAACCAAATTTCAAATGTAGTTTTGGTCCATTGAGATTAAGTGCTGATTAGATTTTGGTGCATATCGACCCAAAATTAAGGGGGTCGAGGGGGGTTAAAAATTAAAAATCTAGGTCGTTTGAGCAAACTCAACCAAATTTTGTATACATAATCAATGGACCCCCAGAAGTCTAAAAATGCAAAATACTAACCACCCGAAATGGGGGGGGAGAGGTCGAAAAAATGAAAATCTTTGCCATTTACCAAATTCAACCAAATTTTGTATACATAATCAGTGGGTCCCAGGAGTCTAAAAATTCAAAAACTAACCCCCCCCCGCCTTACATAATTATAAATAATTTGATTAAATATTAAATATAAGTGAGGGGCCAGGTTGTATGGTAAAGTCAAGTGGATGGCCACATCAGAACACGGTCAGCTTATTTATTCATAAACCGGAGGCTTATTCCCTCCTTCTTCAGGTTCTGTAATCAATTAAAATGGGATTTGGCTATTATTACAATTAAGGTAGTTCTTTCATAAATGCAAAAATTCAAGAAGTCTTCGACACATTGAGTATAAGTCAGTAAAAGCACAATAAGCACACTGTTAAAATCTGAAGACGATTTTACACACCAAACATGAAATAATTGCAATTAAAAATGAAATTGTTTACATAGGGTAGATTGGGAAAGGGTGGGAAAATGATCATTATTTTATTTTTTTTCATTGAAGGACTTTCACCATCTTGATGAAAAACTAATATTTGTTAGAATAATATATTCGGAGTAACTTAAAAAAAAATTGAAATTATTTACCTCGTAGTTTTGATAAAAAATAAAAAAAAACATATTTGGGCGATTAATTTTAGTGGAGGGGATAAAATATCAATGGCTTGGAAACGATTCATTCATAAAGAGAATATAGTAGTGTAAAAAGTACAGCCACGTTAAAAAAACATAACCTAAAATTTTAACACCCTTCATATTTATAGAGTGGTTACGAGGCTAAAACTTTTTGTGTGGATTGTCGCGAAAGAACCTCCTTAAGATCATTATAAAAAAATGTTTAATTTAGTTAATACATATATACATTTTTTAATCTTATTTAAATCTGTATTTGTGAAATTTCGCTGACTATTGATTCTAAATTTTACATTAAATCTTGAAGTGAAAAAGATTTGCATTCAAAAAATTTTGAGTGAATTCAATACTTTTGGCTCGTACAGCAGGCGGGCTTCGCCTGAATCCCGGGTGTAACGAGTAAAGAAATCTATTTGTTTAATCTCTAAAACGAATCTATAGTTTACGAGTTTTAGCAGTTTAAATATTTCTCAATGTAAAAATCCATCAAATAAAATTTTGAATCTAAAAAATTCGATCTCTGATGATTTGCATTTCAATTTAGGGAACATTCTTATAACTAATCCCGCTATTAAAATCGAAAATTAATAGTGTTTTTAACCGACTTCAAAAAAGGAGGAGGTTCTCTATTCGACTGAATTTTTTTTTTTTTTTGTGCCTATGTTACCTCATATCTCCGCCAATTATCAACCGATTTTGAAATTTTTTTTTGCATTGGGTCCAGTCTAGCTTCCGATTGGTCCCATTTTTTTTTTCGATTTTTTTTCATAGGTATTAGACCTTTTTTATTAGGTTTGTTTAGACCTAACCTCTTTGTTTATGAACCGATTTCGATGGTTCTTTTTTTATCCGAAAGGGGGGTGTCTTAGGGATGGTGTCATATTAATTTGGTCAAGTTCTGACGATATTATGACTATTAATAACATCACTAAAAAGAGAAAAATAAAAATTTTTAAGAAAAAATAAAAGCCGACTTCAAAAAATTAAATGCAACAAATAAAATACACTAAAAGGTATAAAATAATTATTATCTTATTTAGTTACAACTAAACGACGAAATATTAAAACGAAATTACTTTTTGAATTCGGTACCAAACAAACTATACCTATAAGCGAGCATATCCTCCAAACGTACTAAGTAAGATCCGTCGAGTGCGATTCATAAAAGGTATATGTTTGGCACCGACTTCAAAAAGTAATTTCGTGTTAATATTTCGTCGTTTAGTTGTTACTAAATAAGATAATAATTATTATATACCTTTTAGGGTATTTTATTTGTTGCATTTAATTTTTTGAAGTCGGTTTTTATTTTTTTCTTAAAAATTTTTATTCTACAAAGAATTATGAGCATCGACTTGAAAACCCATGCAATCTTTCAAATAATTGATCTGAATATTTAATAAATAATGATGATAACTTTTCTTAAAGTTAATTTGATTCTTAATAATATTTTTCTATATAAACTTTTCTAATCGAATGAAAGGTCTAGCTAATAGAAGGGTGTATTTAAGACTTATTAAAATTTTGTATTAAAAACAGAACTGCGAGGACTAAATCAGCATTTATAATATGATAACCAAATTTATGGACAACATGGAAGGATAATATATAGAATATGACCTAAAATGAGAAAGAGAAAATTGTTATAAGTTTTATATAAAAGTTAGGTTAGTTAATATATATATATATATATAATCCAAGGGGAATGAGTTCATTCGAAATACTCAGAAAACGCTTGTCGGATTGTTGAAAACCAAATCCAGGTAGGAAAGATATTGATATCGGTTTTATTAAAAATACAGTGAATAACCTATTTCTATAGTATTTCCACTGGGCAATTCAATCAGAAACTCTCAGATCATTATATTCTAACCACAAAAGTCAACATTAACAATAATACCACTACCAATACCAACAACAACGAAATTATTTATTTGTTTACTTATAGATTTACTTATAAGCTTATAACTTTACTTACAAAAACGACAATACCAACAACATCAACGACAATACCGACAACAACAACGAAATTATTTATTTGTTTACTTATAGATTTACTTATAAGCTTATAACTTTACTTACAAAAACGACAATACCGACAACAACAACGAAATTATTTATTTGTTTACTTATAGATTTACTTATAAGCTTATAGCTTTACTTACAAAACGACAATACCGACAACAACAACGAAATTATTTATTTGTTTACTTATAGATTTACTTATAAGCTTATAACTTTACTTACAAAAACGACAATACCAACAACATCAACGACAATACCGACAACAACAACGAAATTATTTATTTGTTTACTTATAGATTTACTTATAAGCTTATAACTTTACTTACAAAAACGACAATACCGACAACAACAACGAAATTATTTATTTGTTTACTTATAGATTTACTTATAAGCTTATAGCTTTACTTACAAAACGACAATACCGACAACAACAACGAAATTATTTATTTGTTTACTTATAGATTTACTTATAAGCTTATAACTTTACTTACAAAAACGACAATACCAACAACATCAACGACAATACCGACAACAACAACGAAATTATTTATTTGTTTACTTATAGATTTACTTATAAGCTTATAACTTTACTTACAAAAACGACAATACCAACAACATCAACGACAATACCGACAACAACAACGAAATTATTTATTTGTTTACTTATAGATTTACTTATAAGCTTATAACTTTACTTACAAAAACGACAATACCGACAACAACAACGAAATTATTTATTTGTTTACTTATAGATTTACTTATAAGCTTATAGCTTTACTTACAAAACGACAATACCGACAACAACAACGAAATTATTTATTTGTTTACTTATAGATTTACTTATAAGCTTATAACTTTACTTACAAAAACGACAATACCAACAACATCAACGACAATACCGACAACAACAACGAAATTATTTATTTGTTTACTTGTAGATTTACTTATAAGCTTATAGCTTTACTTACAAAACGACAATACCGACAACAACAAACGAAATTATTTATTTGTTTACTTATAGATTTACTTATAAGCTTATAGCTTTACTTACAAAACGACAATACCGACAACAACAACGAAATTATTTATTTGTTTACTTATAGATTTACTTATAAGCTTATAACTTTACTTACAAAAACGACAATACCAACAACATCAACGACAATACCGACAACAACAACGAAATTATTTATTTGTTTACTTGTAGATTTACTTATAAGCTTATAACTTTACTTACAAAAACGACAATACCAACAACATCAACAACAATACCGACAACAACAACGAAATTATTTATTTGTTTACTTACAGATTTACTTATAACTACTTACAACAACGACAATACAACACCAACGACAATACCATCAACAACAAAATTGTTTATATGTCTTCTTGAATAGTCTCAATTGAAAAATCGTTTTCTAAGGTAAGTGAGAGACTATTTAAAAACAAAATGATAGAGATTTTGATAGTAAGTTTAAATAAATTAACAAAATATTATTGTTTAAAATAAACTTTTCACCTTTTGATTCTTTCGATGAGAAGTAAGCCGATAGGAATTCATGTCGATGAATTAATTGGTCTCCTCGAACACCAAATGGTCGTATACATAGTTAACCTTTGAAAGAATTAAATTATAATTAATCAATGAGTTTTATCATATACCAATAATTATATTATAACAAGTCCAAAAATTTCACCACCAAGAAAGCTAAGATGAAATTTTTACAAAATAATTACTCACTTATAAGAAGTTAATGAAAAAAGTTGAGTAAAGAAAATATTTGGAAACTTAGAGGAGCTGTGTAGTCAGCTGCAGCAAGCCAGGGATGACAATCAAGAATCAAGATCATCTAATTTTGCCCGAATAAATTAGGAATGTATCGATAGTCTTTAATTGAGATTATTTTTTATAAAGTAATACTGATTGTTTTTTAAACAAACGTAAATAAACTATGAAGAATTAGATACAGTAAATTTTTCCTTCTGAGTGGTATAATTTTTTAAGACTAGAAGTATAAATAGTGTAAAAACATTACTCTCCTCGTCTTTCGACGAGATCACATGATGTAGAGTAGAAGTTTGAATTGAATCTTCTTGATGTTCGCCATTGGATATGAAGATACAAGAAACGCAATCAAAGAAGCCAATGTAGATAATTTAAAAATCTCAAAAAAAAAAAAAAAAAAATAGTGAGAATTTTCACTTACTGCATACTCAATTAGCCAACGAGCATGTAGTAATTGAAAAATAGGTACAATAGCATATTAGTGGGTTACTTTGTTTCTAATAAGTATATTAAATATAATCTACACTGTTAAAAAAATTTTATATAATTTTACTATAAAAAATGAGAAGTCCGGCCTCAAAACTTTTTAGTAATATTATACCAGTATTGTAATATTACAAGATATTTTTTACTAATATATATCTAATTAATATAAGAAAAAAGTAAAGTTACAATTTATATTTGTATTTTTGCAATGAGTTAATGTGATTTTAGCAATATAATATAGTATTTTTTACTATACACAATCTTGTAAAGTTCTCATATAATTATATTGTAAACATATAGAAAATTTACAATTTTTTTAACAATGTAGCTCAGTGTTTCCCAACGTGGAGTCCAAGCCCTAAAGGGGAGCAATTTGATTGTTAAGGGGGCTCGTCCAGATAAATATAAAAATCTACATAATTAGTTACCCATATTTGAAAAAATAATTTTAACGAACTTTGATAATAAGTAGCTTCAGCAAAATATACTTAAATGTTTGTAGAACCATAAAAAATACTAATAAACAAAATTTTGTTTTTGTAATTATATTTATATAAATAATAATTCATTTTTAAATGAGAAATTGAATAAGGACAATTTTATCAAAGATCTTAGTAGGATTATTTATGTACAATGAGTCTGTCTAATCCGAGGTAATGGGGGAGGGTAACCTCGGATTTTCGATAAAAAGCGCGTTCAAGTGGCTCAGATTTGACGGAGCATCGAATTCTCGGGACTTTACTATATTATATGGCGAAACCTTCTGACCTATATATACCTATCTACTGATATAAGAGTATGAAATTTCGATAGATTTATCTACAGACAAACGAAAAAAAACGACATAAAAAAGTTTTTGTAGCCAGGAAAACGTTTGAAATGTAGTTTTAAAAATCTTTGATTTTAATTTTAATTTTTTGATAAATCAAAACAAATATATTTGTATATTATTATTAATCTACCAAGATCTTTTGATAAAATTGTCCCTATTTAATTTATCATTTAATTAAAATACAGGTATGAAACCCGAAGATGCTCTTTTTGAAAAAAATTCCCATCTATTTTTCAAAAATAAGACACTCAAATTTTTGTATTAAATATAAAAATTATGTTTATGTTATATAGGGAACGTGCGTCACGACTTTAGTGCCAACTAGTGACAAGAATGTAAGCTTTGGGGGATGATTTATTAAACGTCTTAGACAAAGAGACTCGCTCACGGCCTCCTAGCTCACTCTTTTATCTATGATATATATACCTACTATAATACAATATTTGCCCCAATTGTCCCAAAATAATTTGAATAAATAAACACAAGAGAGCACTACTTTCGGCAGTAGTGCTGCCTCTATGTTTAACGCATGGTCCCTATAGGGGGCGTGAGAATTTTTGAAAGGCTTAGGTGAGACATGACACAAAAAAGGTTGGGAAACACTGGTCTAGCTAAATAAATGCACTCATGATAAAAATATGTACTCACTATATTATAAAGAAAATAAATATGTAGTTGGTTGAGAGAGCACCGAAACAGCAACATCAGAACAGCATGAAAGAAAAGAGAAATATATAAAATAAAAAATGAGATGATTTATGTTAAAGATTTATCAAGTATCAAATAAGAATGCCTACCGTAGTAAACGGATTCGAGAAAGCCCTTAAGAAGAGAAGCCTCAGCCCCCACAAACCAACCATACATTCTTCATCTAAAATATAAAAATAAATAAATTAAAAACTATTGCCTTATTCAGAAAAAAGTAAACTGGGAATTGACTAAATACTAACCGAAGAGTCCACTTGTTTGCGCCCTGATGGCTTCATGTTCTAACCTACACCCTGAATCTAAAATGGCTCAGATGGCCAACTATAATCTCGTCTTCATTCTTCAAGCTGTTCTTCTTTCTTGAGACGAACGCGAACGCGTAAAACACACGGTTAGGCTCAGTATGGCCTAGAAATCACAAATTTAAGACCGAAAACGTGAACAATCGGACGAAACGAGAAAACGCGCCCAAATCCGATAGTTTAGTAGAAAGAAGAGGAAAACACATCACTCATACAAGTTACCTAAGATAAGATTCATTTAAAAGATTTCTTATCTACCAAATTCAAATCTCTCCTCCCACCTACACACTCCACCTAATTTCGAAACGAATTAAGAAGAGGAGAGTTCGAATTGGTTAAAATTAGGATGGGAAACCTACTAGTACATCATAGTATATCCGATCATCATTGAAGTACAGCGTAAGATTCAAGGATTAATGTGCCCCTGCTGAAAAAGAAACCCTATCGAGCGAACATAGCTAGCCCTACGGCACACTTTTCCAAGCGTCTCACCTGTACAGATCAAGAGGCATATGTCCTGTACATTCAGGTTTCCAAGAAAGACTTTAGTAATGGTCTTTCGAAAAATTACACATTCATTCAGATAGAGGATTAAACCGATCTCTCAAGTATTGGTTGCATAGACAGCTGAGCCCTCTCGATGGCTGGAAAGTAAAAATATGCCTACCTATGTCCGGGCACCCCAAAAACCCGGCACATTCGCGTACCTATGGGGTTCTAAGACAACACCCTATGCCAGACTGAATATCTGAGTAGTTCATTGTCATTGCAACCGATACTTAAGTAAATCGGAAAATCCATAATTAAAAACTAAAAGGCCTAAACCCCACTTATAATTATATCGTTGGCGAAGGCGCAGATATATATTATTAAAAAATCGCCCCCTAAAATCTAATTCCTCACCTATAGGAGGAAATATATTCTCGGATTATTAGTATTATTAACTGAACCTAACTATAAAGGTACATTTGTGGTTGGTTACTCTGTTTAATAAATGTATGTGTCTATTGTACCTGAAAATAAAACACATAAAGACATTTCACACCAAAGAGAAAGAAAGAAAGATAGAAAGAAATCCCTTCCCTAGTAGGTATTAGAGTAGATAAAACTTTCTCTATACCTATTGGACACATTATACATTAGTAAACATCGTTAGACCAACCACACACCTTTCTATTCTATTGATTCCTAATTTCTAAACAGTGCAAACCTTTTTGAAGCCTTTTTGATTATCATTTGGATAATCAAAAAGCGATGTCCCTCGGTGGTTGGGTAAGAATGGATGATGGATGGGTTGGTTACCTAAATAAAGAGAGAGAACATCCTAACACGATCCGAGAAGACACGAGATCGAGTTTTACTTACAGAGTTACACTAATCTAAACCACCCATCAACATCATCCATTACTCAGCTTTCCAAATCCTTCCTTCCTTCCTTCCTGTCTTTTAAGATAGGCCCGCTTGCATGCATGGGCATGCGATTGATAATCGAGATGGTTAAGGGTCACTGAAAATACTATTCTACTAAATTAACTAATTTTTATTTTACCAAAATATTAATTTATTTAAATTTTGTAAACTTATTTGAAATTTAGAATTTAATTCAAAAAATAAATTAGAATTTAAAATAAAAAATAAAAAAAATGAACAAATTTCTTTAATTAAAATAAAAATTAAATATAATTTATTTTTAAATGAATTTATTGAAATTTTTGAATATTGCTCATTTTCTAAATACTACATGAGGGTTTATGATGAAAACCTGTGTCTGAAAGAGAAAAAAAAGGTTAAACATCCTATGTTCTAAGAGGGCATTCTAATGCCCCTTTAATGATCTAAATAGCTAACTAAATGTTCTATTATAATTATATTTATCCAGAAGAATATTTCTAGTAAATTGAAAATTTTGAAAAAAGTCTTAAGATGTCACTATGATCGGCCAAAAGAGAACTAATTAAATTGATTCTGCGCCCCGCATTAATGTGATACTTACCATTCGTTGTAATATGGAGTGATTTAGTTGGGCGGTCGGATGCTCGAGAGGGATGGTCAACGTCCAACTATATCGTTCTAAACGGATGAGGCAGCTTAGGGTCGAAACAGTTCTTCAGAAAGGATCATTATCCAGAGCCAGACTCACGTAGATCTACAAAAAGCAAAAAAATTTTAATAGTATTTTATTATAAAACAAAAAAATTATATTAAAAAATAGCTAATTAAATAAAAGCAAATATGTTTTGCCGTTTTAAGCCAATACAAACTAAAAATTCAATTATTAAAAATGAAAATTATTTTTATTTACCATCCGAAATAATTTGCCAAACTGTTAAAAAAATTGTAAATTTAATATATGTTTACAATACAAATAGATAGAAAATTTACAAGATTGCATATATAGTAAAAAAATAAATAATATATTATATTGGTAAAATCACATTAACTCATTGCAAAAATACCAAAAAATATAGTAACTTTACTTTTTTCTTGTATTAATTAGATACCTATTAGTATAAAATATATTGTAAGATGACAATACTGGTATGTAGTATTACCAAAAGGCTTTCAGGCCAGACTTCCAATTTTTTATAGTAAAATTATGAAAGAAATTTTTAACAGTGCACTTACTAATTCGAAACAAATATAAATTAATCAAATTTTCTATTAACATTAAATAGATACAAATAATTAATCAAAGAGGGTGTCCTTAATAGGGATAAATACATAGGGAGCCCCCCCCCTCCCCTCTCTGCGCCTTCCCGTTATTTTCATACTGAAACATGATGAAACAGCAATTAAATTTAATTATCGAAACTTCATATTTTGTTGATTCAAATTGTGATTAAGCTCTAATAATATATGATGGTGTCAAAGAAAACGGCCCTTATCTTCACCTTTTCAAACTCGAGCCAATGGCATCTCCTGTTTCTAGAGAAACAACTGAACAAATGGCTTTTTGTCCGGACCAAACATTCCATCCGAATCGAATAGAATAGCATAGCAAATTATTAATAAAATGATAGTAAAAAATAATCCAATGCAAATGAATATCATAAACTATTACAAGATAATGCAAAATAATATTTAGTCAAATGGTTAAAAAAACTGAAGTAAAATTGGAACTTACATTATTTTGAAGAGATGAGCTGAGGCTCGCTTGGAGAAAGGAATGATTGATTATTCACCACATTCGACTGAAATAGAATATTAAGAAAATATATATTAATATAAGATATAAAATAAGAAAATCTACTAATAAATAGGCTTAAGTTTAGAAATCCCACATATACCTACACTCAAATTAAGAGGTTAGAGGATCAATTTTGAATGCCCATCATTCTATTTGATTAATTTTATAAAATCTCAATTCAAATGATTAAATAACTAGAATCATTTAAAAATATAACTTTTCAAAGATTGAATATCAAAAACTCGATTGAAAAATTAATAAAAATTGTATTGAAATAGGGGAGAGAATAATGGCGTCGGCTTGGAGTATAAAATAATAATCAGAACGCCCCGTATTGTTAAATTCTAATTCTAATAATCAAATAACAAATAGAAAATGGGCATGTGTGCATGAGCCTGCCTGTCAAAGAACACAACATCCCTGCCTCATCTCATGTTGTTACAATCCAAAGAACCCATTGTTCCAATAATTGAAAAATTCAAATTTAAAATTTCAAGTTTCAATTATAGGACAAAATGAAAACTTTTTCAAGACTCGGTACGCTCTCCTATTAAAGTCGCTCTAGTAATGGAGTAGGTGAAATAGAGAGGAGATGGTTTTAGAACCCCATTGAAAAAACTTTTTGTTTTCAAATTCTTTACAAAATAAACTGATGTAGCCATACACATGACTTTACCATACACCTGGCTCCTCTATTATATTCAATAAAATAATTTATAATTATTCACGAAAGAACCCCCCCCCCCCTCTTAATTTTGGACCCTTAAGCAACATGAAAAAAAAATATTTGATGTTATTTTGTTCATGTTGTAAAAATACACTTTGGCGTGGTCTGGTTCCACGTTCCACCACTCAAATGGTCTGGAGTGAATATATTATGTTTATAATTGACTATAAGTTATAATTTTTATAATTTCATTGTGCGTCAAAAATATTTTTTAAAACATATGTATTTTTTACCGCACTCACACCATGCGCAGTACCTGGTCTACCTGCTACAGCCAGCCAGACTGGCCATTCCCTGTACAACATAGACGGTACTATTACGCATTATTTCTAGTTGGGTCAAATCCGTAGTCAAAATGTGTCACCAGCTCTTGGACTAAAGCCGAAATTTGAAAAATTTCATGTTTATATATACCTACATCTTTTCTATTAGTATCTTGTAAAAAAATTTAGTCTTCAATAAAATAATTATGTATTATTATTTTTTTTATATAAGATCATTTTTTAGCTAAAGGGAAAATTGGTTGGATTGGGGTGGTTGAAATTGCAAAGAAGCACAAAAGATTCTAAGACGGTCACTGATCCAAAAATTAACCATATAACATGTTACTTAATTAACGAGATGTATGAAATCGACTATTTATGAAATAACATGAATTAAAAATAAACTGACACGTTCTGATGTGGCCATCCACTTGACTTTACCATACAACCTGGCTCCTCACTTAGGTATATTTAATATTTAATAAAATTATTTATAATCGTGTAAGGTGAGGGGGGTTAGTTTTTGCATTTTTAGATTACTGGGGGCCCACTGATTATATATGCATTTGGTTGAGTTTGGTACAAGAGCCTATAATTTCATCCCCCACCCCCATTTTGGGCGGTTAGATTTTACATTTTTAGTTTTCTGGGGCCCATTGATTATGTATAAAAAATTTGGTTGAATTTGGTTCATAGACCTATATTTTCCTGACCCCAACCCCCATTTTTAATGGTTAGTTTTTGCATTTTTAGTCTTCTGGGGACCCACGGAATATCTATACAAAATTTGGTTGTGTCTGGAAGAAGGGCCTAGATTTTCATTTTTTGATCCTACACCCCCCCCCCCTATTTTGGCTGGTTAGTTTTTGAATTTTTAGACTTCTGGGGGCCCACGGATTATGTATACAAAATTTGGTTGAGTTTGCTCAAATGGCCTAGATTTCTAATTTTTAACCCCCCTCCGCTCCATTAATTTTGGGTCGGTTGGTGCATATCGACCCAAAATTAGGTGGGGTGGAGGGGGGTTAAAAATGAAAAATCTAGGCCGTGTGAGCAAACTCAACCAAATTTTGTATACATAATAAGTGGGACTCCCAGAAGTCTAAAAATGCAAAAACTAACCGTCCAAAATCGGGGGAGGGTCAAAAAATGAAAATCTTGGCCATTTACCAAACTCAACCAGATTTTTTATACATAATCAGTGGGACCCCAGAAGTCTAAAAAATGCAAAAACTAACCCCCCCCCTACATGATTATAAATAATTTTAGGGGCCAGGTTGTATGCTAAAGTCAAGTGGATGGCCACATCAGAACACGTCAGCTTATTTCATATAATAATAAAACTTGAGCAAGATGCGAGGTAGGTTTCACAAAAAACTCTCATCTTGCTCAAGTTTTATTATTATATTAAAATGTTTCACCTAGAACCAACACCTAACTCCTTAAAAGTTATTAATAATTATTTTCATGCACGATTACAATACTTGACCAGACCCTGTATAGTAAAGTAATGATATATTAATTTTATTTTTATCGAAATATCGAAATCTTTCCTAGTGGCCTAGATATTCGAAAAGAAAAGAAAATCGTATCTTTTATAATATTTCATTTTCTAATATTTATTTAAATAAATAATTTTATTAAATTATATAAATAAGAATTCTCAGAAAAAAAGCTCTCTGCGAGGATGATAATGCTAACTGGGAAAAGTAGATGCTGCTAGAATTTCCCAAGCGGCCGGGCGGGTGCGAAAATTACAATCGTTTTCCTGTGCTAACTGGTTAGCACTGGAAGACGAATGTAGTTTATAGCGTCTTGAGTGAGCTAAACAAGTTAGCACAGGAAAAAAGGGCTAAGAAGGGTTAGAGTAAATCAAATAGTAACTCACATTGGAAGTGAAGCGAGATGAAAAACTGGCTGACTCTGAGAGACTCGCTTGAAACTGCATTCGGCTGGACACTGGAATTTAGAAATAATAAATTAATATTAAAATTATAAAATATATTTATATATGAGAGAATGAAAGAGAGATGGTGAAGGCAAATCAAAGATAAACTCAAATTATAAGAAACATTTTCCAAGCCAATATACATTTGATTAGACAAAATAAATACAATTCTTTATAAAAGCAATCTAAAAACATTTATATAATTAAATTCAAAACGATTCGAGAGATATTTTACCTTGATCAATTGAAAATTTGAAAAATATAAACAACTGTTGGTTAATGAAACTATACAACTATATACTTCCATAAAGCTTCATATTTTTCACGGAATTTTTGAATTTTATTAAACGATATTTGATTTTGTTTATAAAGAATTCAATTTGTTTTAATTAATAAAACAAAAAAGAATTTTTTTAAATCTAATTACTCAGTTTAAGAGATTGGACGCTAACCTTGGAATCTTCATCTTCCAGGGGTTTATTTCTCAAAAATTTCACTTCAGATGATTAATTAATTTAAAAATTAAAATATAACAGATTTTAAAGAATATTTATCCCAAAATTGAAAAGAAAATAGGTCAAGATTGCATTGAGTCGTGGGAGAGATGTTAATTCGGTCGCTTGAGCTCCGGGACTAAATAGACTCGCCCGCCCGGACTTGAAATTTGGAAGGCTGGTAGTGGGGGTAGCGAATTAGGAAACGAGTCTCTGGCTGCCCGGTATGACGTCACACCTTCATATAACTATTTAATCTACATAGAGTATAATATATTATACAAAAATAATTTTTAAGAAACAAATAAAACCGACTTCAAAAATTAAATACAAAAAATAAAATACACTAAAAGGTATAAAATAATTATTATCTTATTTAGTTACAACTAAACGACGAAATATTAATATGAAATTACTTTTTGAAGTCGGTGCCAAACATATACCTTTTATGAATCGCACTCGACGGATCTTACTTAGTACGTTTGGAGGGTATGCTCGCTTATAGGTATAGTTTGTTTGGCACCGACTTCAAAAAGTAATTTCATGTTAAAATTTCGTCGTTTAGTTGTAACTAAATAAGATAATAATTATTTTATACCTTTTAGTGTATTTTATTTGTTGCATTTAATTTTTTGAAGTCGGTTTTATTTTTTTCTTAAAAATTATTTTTATTTTTCTCTTTTTAGTGATCTTATTAATAGTGATCATATCATCAGAACTTGACCAAATTAATATGACACCTTCTTTAAAATACCCCTTTCCAATAAAAAAAGAATCATTGAAATCGGTTCATAAACAAAGAGGTTAGGTCTAAACAAACCTAATAAAAAATGTCTATGAAAAAAAAACGAAAAAAAAATGGGACCAATCGGAAGGTAGACTGAACCCAATGCAAAAAAAATTTCAAAATCGGTTCACAATTGGCGAAGATATGAGGTAACATAGGCACAAAAAAAAATTCAGTCGAATAGAGAACCTCCTCCTTTTTTGAAGTCGGTTAAAAAGATGGACCATTGGGAGCATTATTTTTGAAATTTATAGGAAATTAAAATTTTATTTTCGAAAGATGATTATCCATTTTGTATAGAATATCTTCTAGAGATAATAAAATTTTATTTTGTTAAAAAAATTACTTTTTGGATCCATTTTCTATATAGCCCAGTCAAATTATGCTCAAATGGGCCCCTATGGGGAAAGATTTGAAGTAGTTCTGATTTTTTTGCATATATATGTTTTTTGGGGGCGCTGAATCCAAATCTGAGGTCTCCCACCAAAATTTCGTTACGCAACAATGTAGAAAATGCAAAAAAAATGAAAATTTATATTTTTTGGGGGTTTTTCGTTTATAACTCGAAAACTGTCAACTTTTCGTAAATAACCTTCCTATTCAAAATAAAAGTTCATAAGATTTTCTAAAAATTTTATTTTTAGGTTTTTTATCCGACCAACCGTTCGGGCTCAAGCGCAAAATCCAAGTTTTCGACCTCGGCAGCCCCCCCCCAGCTTACACAAAAACTCGCACTTTTTTCGATATTTGCCTATTTTGACCATGAAGGAGCACGTTTTCGACAAAGAGCACTCTATACATTTTTAAACTAGATTAAATTTGGTACAATTCTAACAAAGTTTCATCTTAATTCGATAAATGTTAATCCGTGCCGCATTGAGTTTGAAATTTTGAAAAAAAAATTGCAGTTTTTCAAAACTTCAACCTCATTGAGGCACGGATTACCATTTATCCAATTAAGATGAAACTTTGTTAGAATTGTAGCAAATTTAATCTAGTTTAAAAATGTATAGAATGCTCATTGTCGAAAACGTGCTCCTTCATGTTCAAAAAGGGAAAATATCGAAAAAAGTGCGAGTTTTTGGGTGATCCGGGGAAGCTGGCGAGGTCTAAACATGAATTAATTTTTAATATTTAATGAATTAATATTTTATGAAGAAAAAAATGCGAATCTGACAATGTTTTTAAAAGAGAAAGTCCATCTTTTAAAAGAAAGTCTAATAATTTAATTGAACGAATCCTACTTATCAAAAGTGGATTCATAATTTAAGTATATTAATTATAAAAACTGCTAATGAAATCATGATATTGTCCTATACTAAATCCGAGCTGTTTTGGATAATTTGATACATGTTAGAAGGATTGTCCCGAAGGAGGAAATACATCTCTTCTGGTATGTAATAAAAATTATTGATATAGAGCTCGAATTTATTAGAGGTCACTCGCTTGTGATTTCTTTAAAAATGTTAAGTCTAGTACCATCGGCAATATGAGCTTTTATATAAACACTGCTAAATAATAAAAGTATAATAGAAAAGTGCGAAATCAACACTCAAGGGAAATGATGAAACACCTTAGGTGAATTGTAATTTTTTTATTATATTTTCATGGCTATTACATTTTCACATATATGTGCAAACAATTTTTTTTATTTGTTAAAAAAATTTATCTGTTATCATCCTTGTTATAAGCAAGGTTTTTGTTAATTCTCTGAGTACGTCTGACAATTGGACTAGAGTTTATCCTTCAACTATAATACAAGCAAACAAAAAACAATTTTTTTTGTTTCAATTAAAAAAAAAAAAAAATCTATGCTCACAAAGTCAGAGGTTGCCGACCTCTGCTCTAAGGGATAAAGTATTTATTAATTTATTTATTTGATTTTACAAATATTTTACTATTTAGTTGTTTTATATATTTATATTTTAAATACAATAATTAAATTTAATATTTTTAATATATACATATATGACATTTTTATATAATCTTAATATATATAAAAAGAGAAGGTGATGTTTCATTCCTAATCAACGCACAGCCTAAAACGCTTGACCTAGAAAGATGCAATTTGAAGTGTATATTCTTTCAACGATTTATGAGTATGCTAAGAAGGAATTTTTTGAAATTCGAACCCTAAAGGGTGGAAAGGACCCCAAAATGTGTTTTCAGAGTTTTTCAATATCTCTTAAACCAGAAAAGATATGCACAGGAGTTTTTTAACAAAAAACGGGGGATTTTTGATTTTGTGGTCTAAAACACAAAAGGCTTCGTATCTTCCTTGCCCTTGTACCAAACTCAACCAAATTTTGTATACATAATCTGTGGACCTCTAGAGAGCTAGAAATGCAAAAACTGGATGTGGTGAAGAGTGGGGTGCGGGGGTGGAATTAAGGAGTGTGGTGCAGGGGACCAGGGGTGGGTGGAAGGGTGCGTATTGGGGTGCAGGGTGGGTGCGGAGGTGGGTTGGGGGTGGGGGTTCGGAGGTGGAATGCAGGGGGCCTGGGATGAGGTGGAATGGAGAAGGGTGCGTAGTGGGGTGGAGGGTGGTTGCGGAGTTGGAATGGAGTTGGGGTGTGGGGATGGGGGTCCAGTTGGGTCCCCCTGTCTAGCCGAAGGCGGGCTTCTCAGCTAGTATAAAATAGAGAAAGACATCTAAACTATAGGAATTAACAGATATTGTAAGGCTCCAGGCTTAGAGCTAAATATGTACTTAGATCAAGTAAAAAATTTAAAAGATTAATGAGATTAATAGATTATTTGCGGTTCTTACTCAGTAAAAATGTAGTTTCCTTGGACTTACCCGAATCCTACAAGTAAATTTTTTAAGATTCGGGTCTAACACTCACCTTCATTCTTATATTTTCCCCCTCCGCATGTGCTATCATTAAAAAAATGTCGAAATTCCGACAAAATGAGTAAATTGCTGATCAGAATGAATATCTAATTCATATATTTTTAATGTTTTTAAGCTATTAAGAATTCTATATAGTCTGACATTTTGCAAGTGGTACATGAACAGACCATTTGAACAGACCATTTGAACAGACCATCTGAACTGTCTTTAAAAGCAAAAATAATAATAATAATAATAACAAGTTTCTTCTACAATGCATTGATTTTGAAGATGGACTTGATAACTAATAGTTTATTTATTTATTTTTCTTTACTTTTCCCTTATATCTTTTCTATATCATTACATGATATTAGATATATGTGAAAATATTACATACCTCTTCCAATATCTTGACACTTTAAAATCTTTTATCTTCAAGCTCTTATGGTAAAAGAAACCAGGAGGGTAGTTACCACATATCAAGAATAAGCAAAACTTTTGGGACCTGTGGTTGTGAGGGACAACATTATTTGAATAAAAATATTGTTATATGCTTATAAAGATATCTGCCTTCAAATAAAATCAAAATATTTTACTTTGTTACTTAGTTATTAAATGTGAAAAAATGGTTTTTATTTAAATATTTCATTTCTAATTAATACAGATAATGTAAAATTTATACTTATGGTTAAAAAATTTCTAGTTATGGCACTGAAAGAAACTTTCACTTTGTCTCTTTTAGAGTAAAAGTAAACGACACCCTCAATCTGTACTAATTTGAGACCAGCAGGATCCGTTCCGATTCTCGTCGGATTACATACCCCACTGTGGTTTCACAACTCATAGCAATAGTCTGTAAAAAATACTTTTAATTTATTTGTAACGAAATTTTTTCTGGAGAGAGACGGACTCGTAGAACTTTTAATTGAAGGAAATCATTTTATTTGTTTCCTTCATTGATCCTTTGAAACCCTGAAGAAGGATGGAAGAATCCTCCGAAACGTCGGTTTGAAAGGAAAGGAGGAAGGATTCCAATAAATTACACTTTATTTGATATATGTTAATTTTTTCTTTCCTCACTACCCCCGTTGCCTTCCATTACATTCAATTAATACTTTTAATATTTTCCAAAGCATTCTTCCTTATCCTCTTAATATAAGAAACGTTCCAGAGCAAAAATGTATTAAGTCCATAAAATTCGATTTACACAATACATTTGTACATTTTTATTGTGAATTCTCAGATATTTACATACTTTCAAACTAGCCTTTCTATAGCAATAATAAATAAAAGCTAGATATATTGCAGACTTTGCGAAACGATGGAACTTATCATTGGCGCAGGCAAGGGGGTGCACTTGCTGTCATGAAAGAAAATACACAGAAAAAGATTAAGAATTGATTTGAATTTGACATTAACTTAATTGACATAACATAAATATCTAATATTATATACCTAACTATAATTATAAGGATGCACTGTTATAAATTATTATATTTTATTAGTTAATAGTATAGTGTGTAGATGCAGATACACCCACCCTCCCAGACAGAAGGGAATATTGCATTGCAATATTAAACCTTGCAGGAACATTGCAGCAATATTCCTATGTCCGCCTATTTTACATTGCAGCAACATTGCAACAACATTATACAGCAATATTGCCAATGTTGCCACTTAAATGTTGCAAACTGCAATATTGCCACTTTATTGTGCAAGTTTTGCAATATTCCCTTCTGTCTGTGTGAAAATAATCCTGCCGGTGCCCATGAAACTTATCATCGTTTAGATCAATATTTTGATTTATGAACTTGATCCTCCTTGGCTCGAAAGTATGTTATGTTAAAATAATTAAAATTAAATGTTTTTTATTATGTTTTAATTTTTTATCCGGAAAATCCCGAAATATAAAAGTTCCAGTAGAAATATAATAAATGATAATCCAAAACCGACCAAAAATGTTGTTAAGGGTAAAATAATCACTTCAATCTCAATGCTGGTCATCGATACTTCATCATTATAATTTCGTATGTCTTTTAAGTATATATCCATAATGTATTTAATTACTCCCACTTCATGCATTCGTAAGATTCTATAAAGAAATATTATATTACAATAAAATAAACTGTCTATATATATATTTTATTTTATTGTTTATTATAACAAATTAACTATTATAATTTAGAAATAACTAAAGAATTAAATGAGAAATTGGGGCCATAAGAGGGCTGGAACTTCTAGTAAATTATTTTCTTATCAATTTATTTAAAAATTATTACTTAACCAACAGAGTTCGGATTCATATAAGCGGAAAATAATAAATAATGTCCACCAAAAATTTGAAAAATATTCAAACATTTGTTTTTTGTTAAGGGAGATTGGTGAAACATATTAAATAAAGTAAAGAAATTTTTTTGAAAAATGTTTTTCGGAACTTTGTCCTTTGTGAACTCCTGAAGATGGGCTTGTACCCCGAAATATATATTGAGTCGTGCTAAACAAGCATCTGATCTTTTATTTATGTGAAACCTACCTAGTATTTTATACTTAAAATTTTTTTTGAAAAAGTTCCAAAAAAAAAAAATTTCAAAAAATTTTCGTTACTTTATCAAACATTATATGTTGT
Source organism: Forficula auricularia (assembly GCA_024734495.1). Lineage (NCBI taxonomy): Eukaryota > Metazoa > Arthropoda > Insecta > Dermaptera > Forficulidae > Forficula > Forficula auricularia. The sequence goes on from JALMQS010000352.1 coordinate 315,442, forward strand.
TTTTTTTTATCAAAATTACAAGATACGTTTATAAATTTGTGTGAAGAAATTCGTTTTGGCGAAAATACTTTATTTTTGCAAGGTAAAATTTATTAAATATTTTTGTTATACCTACTTATAATTATTATACCCTTCACTTTATGTTTAAAAATCATTTATTTTCTTTAATAGATAACATGTAATTCTCAAATGTATCAATTATTTTAACTTATTTTAGGAATTCTTTATAGCTGTAGTTATATTAATTTATGAAGGGGTTAAAATAAGAGACGTGCAGCTTTTATTTAATTGAAAAGTTTTTGTTTTGCCCAGAGTAGCAGAGTTGTTGATTCACAAAGAGAAACAAAGAGGTTGTCCTCTGCTTGATGCAAATAAACATACATATATATCGAGATGATATATCTGTATATACAGCTTTTATTTCTTTATTTTTTTATTTATGAGGTCCGCTAACGTTTCGGCTATTGGTTGTAGCCATCTTCAGAGCGGGAATTTGTCAATATTTATAAAAAAAAAAATTTTGGATACACCACTCATCAGATAAAACTATATACAAGAAATATACATATGATATATACAAAACTATATACAGGGTGTTCGCCTTTTTGGCCTTTTGGCGAACACCCTGTATATAAAAAAAAGGCCAAAAGGCCAAAAAGGCAAACACCCTGTATAAAGTTTTGTATATATCATATGTATATTTCTTATATATAGTCTTATCTGATGACTGGCCTTTTGGCGAATACCCTGTATATAGTTTTGTATATATCATATGTATATTTCTTGTATATAGTTTTATCTGATGACTGGTGTATCCAAAACATTTTTTTTATATAAATATTGACAAATTCCCGCTCTGAAGATGGCTACAACCAATAGCTGAAACGTTAGCTGGAGTTCATAAATAAATAAACTGCAACGGATCGTTGCTAAACTTTATCCAAATTCATTTGAAATATTAATATGTTTGTTCCTTTATTATTAATCAGATATCACTTGCAATTTGTAGTTCATGTTGACATTAATTAAAAATAATTCTCATTTAATAGTCGAGGAATAACCATTCTACATTGGATTTTTGACATTTCGGTTATTATTGTAACCATTGCTGAAGACATGGAGGAATCGACTTAAAATCAAAAATAGCCACCGATTCTCATCTAATACTTGAGGAATAACAATTCTACATTAGGTTTTTGACGTTTCGATTATTATTGGTAACCATTGCTGAAGACATGGAGGAATCGACTTAAAATCAAAAATAACGATCGATTCTTATCTAATACTAGAGGAATAACCTTATTTCATTCCATTTTTGATGTTTTGACCATTAATGGCAACCTCTACTGAAAACGTGGAAGAATCGACTTAAAATCAAAAAGACTAAATTCTTTTATTAACCGACTTCAAAAAAGGGGAGGTTCTCTATTCGATTGAATTTTTTTTTTTTTTTTTGGCAAACAACTCAAGTTTGAGTTGTTTACCAAAAAAGAATTTAGTCTTTTGGATTTTAAGTCGATTCTTCCACGTTTTCAATAGAGGTTGCCATTAATGGTCAAAACATCAAAAATGGAATGAAATAAGGTTATTCCTCTAGTATTAGATAAGAATCGATCGTTATTTTTGATTTTAAGTCGATTCCTCCATGTCTTCAGGAATGGTTACTAATAAAAACCGAAACCTCAAAAATCCAATATAGAATGATTATTCCTCAAGTACTAGATGAGAATCAATAGCTAATTTTGGTTTAAAGTCGATTTCTCTATGTCCTCAGGAATGGTTACTAATAAAAACCGAAACGTCAAAAATCCAATATAGAATGATTATTCCTCAAGTACTAGATGAGAATCAATCGCTAATTTTGGTTTAAAGTCGATTTCTCTATGTCTTCAGCAAAGGTAACGAATAAGAAAACAACGCAGTTGCTATGGTTACTTATAAAAATTCCTCCCAAATTTTTAGCATTTCACAGAGAGAAGCCTATCCATTCTTACTTAAGCAAGGCTAAATGAGCTATATTAAAACTTTCAAATGAATAAATTTTAAATAATTTAAAAAATTTAAAAAAGTACTCTCTTACTCTAGAGTAAAGTACTTTAAAATATAATTTTGCTAAAAACTTTATTTAACCTTTTTTGTGGTCCCCAAGGTACTTAATTAGGATATTAAATTTCATCAAAATTGGTTAAGTCATTTTCAAGATATTTAGAAAAAACTAAAAAAGTACCGAAATAAAGTACTAATGTTTGTGGGCCGATATGTACCAAAAACTAATCAGCGCTTCATTTTGTTAAACTAATGGTAGGTTTTCAATTTCATTTCAATCAGCGCAAAGGTGTGGAAAAAATCGTGGGACAAAAAAACGATAACATACATACATACATACATACATACATACATACATACATCCGCACGCACTAAATGAAAAAATCGCACTTTTTGGCCTCTCGGCGAGACCCCATGTAATTTTTGGCAAAACCGTCACGTGCTAAAATTCAACCTAATTGAATACTACAATTTGTGACTTTAATTGAGTCCATGGGTTCCGTAGTCTTTACCTGAGGACCCTTTGAAGCCAAGCTTGCCCCGAGAGCGATTACAATACTTTACCCATGCTTTGCATTGGATAAAGTAAAAAGAAAGAAAGAAAAGCTGCACGTCTCTTATTTTAACCCCTTCATAAATTATTTTAACGAATTCTATAAGCACCATACTCCGTATGCTTTGTGTAAAAATAAAATTTTATAAAATTGAAAAATCTATAAAATAAAAAACTGACTCTTAGAAATTAATTTACGTTTTACAAATTATTCGTTAATATGGATTAATATATAAAAATTAGCACAATAAGCAAATTAAATTATTTTTATGTTAAATGATATTTTTTTTTTTTGTAATTCGTCTAGACTTTATAAATCAATTTTATGTGACTATTAGTTTAAAATATGCATTTGCATATGAGCCTGTTAAAGCCGAAGTAGTATAAGTCACATTTATATAATTTTGGGATAAACAAACTTTTAGTATACTTGTTAAAAGAAATTCCATTGATTGGATATTATCATAAACTTTTTCAGCACTCTGCGGGGCAATTATTATTATTATTCATTAATGAAGATAGGATAGAAACTGTCTTCTTCCTAAACAGTTATCCGTACACATAATATATTTCTAAACTTAACTCAGATTTTTCAAAAAATTGACTTACACCACTTCAGCTTTATTATGTTAATATATTATATTATTATATTATTATATTAATGACTATTTAGCTAAAATAAAAACCTAAAAAAATACTTACAATTTATTGAAATACCGATCATATGGTGAATGTTTAGAAATACTAAATGTAAAAACAGTACGTTCTTTTCTTAAAGGAAAATTCACCGTTCGATAATTCTGTAATCTATAAAAATAATTTCCATTCGTATTTTGAATCAGCATACCATATTTTTTAATTTTGCCAACATTTTCTAATCCTTCAATGATTTCCGGGTATTTGCTCTCCTCAGGATATAAGTATCGGTTATAAAATTCTTTTAAGAACGTATCTTTTGATTCCTTAAACAATAAAAAAATATAAACATTTTCAAAATTTGCGGTTGTTAGATAGATTCACAACATTAAACATGGGCAAATAGAGTACACCTACAAATTAGATGAAATTTCAAAGAAAGAAGATTGCCTAAAGATGCAATCCGATTTGAATAAAATAATGAATTGGTGTAACATGAACCTGCTGTTCCTCAACTTTGAGAAATGTCTTACTATTACCTTGTCAAGACGTATTAATCACATTACTTTTGATTATTTACTCACAACTAACATAAACTGCGGTAGAGTCGACACTATTAAAGACTTGGGAGTAATTTTTTACTCGAAACATACAATCAATGATCACCTGGCCTAGATTGTAGATAAAGCTAATCGGAGTTGGGGATTTGTATTTCGAAACACGAAATCATTTAAAAATCCTAATACAATTAAATACTTATATTTGACTCTAATCAAATCTTTGCACTACAGACTGGAGAGAATTCAGCACAAAGTGTTAAGACATCTAGCATGTCTTTCGGGCAATCCTTTGTCGAGATACGACCATGACTACACTTCAACTGCTGAAACTTTCTGTCTTGCTTCTGTTACATCTTCCATGATTGCTTCCGATATTATATTTGTGTACAAGATTAAGTCGAACAAGATGAATTGTCCTGATCTTCAAAACTTGTTTCCTATCCATAACTCAAATTATGTACTTAGAAATAGACTACCTTTTATCCAGAAGTACCATCCAGCCGCCACTCTGAAGCTAATCCAATATTCAGATTAAGTAAATCTTATGACGATTTATCTAAACAACTAGTAAACCCCTTGGATTTCTAATTGAATATTAATAAAGTCGCAGTCTTGTTAAAAATCCTGACCCTAGTCCACTGTTCCGCAAAGTGTATGTCAAGTTTTGTTAAGATAATGCACCTACACATGCTGAGAGTTATGCGAGCTTCCAAATTTTGATCGCCTCTGCTCAGTTAAGCAGGCTCACATTTCTCATTAAACATCTTTTCCTATTACATTGATTATAATAATAAATAAATATTATTTTTTTCTTTGGTGTACCTCTAAAATTTCTTGATTTGGTAGGTGTACCTTGAACATAAAAAGTTTGCGGAACACTGCCCTAGTCTACAAGTAACTATTCTACTATTATATTTCATTTAATTACTATTATCCTATATTATTTTTATATTACTATATTGTTATTTAACATATCGCTCATCCGGTGCAAGAATGACGCAATTACAAAATACACAACTATACAGGAAAGGCAAATAAAGATATATTAGATAGTAATTTTTTACATTTAATAAAGTTTTTCAATCGTTTTTAGCGATTTTCTGGAGATTTAGACTTTAATCATCTTAACAGAATAACAGATTATATAAAGTGATAAATAGGACAGTAATTAATTCCATAAAATACAAATAAAAAAATGCAAATCCGTCATTCTTGCACCAGATGAGCAATATACTCTATTATTATTATATTAATTTAACGATATTACTTTGTCTATTATTGTTAATGTTGTTATACTTTATAATTATTGTATTATATTAATGTATATTAGGCATTTAGCCGTTGAAAATAATAAATAAATAAATATGTATAAATATTACTTCTAGATATGGACGGCTGCAGGATTTTTCATGAATCGTGTGCAATACTTACTGTCTACTATTTCAATTAACACAATATAATTTGTGAAATGTAGTTAAATTGCAGAAAAAAGTACCTAATTAAACGATTATGTCCCCAATAGAGAAAATGGTATTTCTATAAAATAATATGAATCGAAACTCCAAATTATCGTTGAAAGGGTGAATGAAATCATGATTTGTTCGAGGGGGGTATAGATTTATACAATTTGTTAAATAAACATAATATTTTGAAAGATTTAATTTGAGCCTAGAAGCATAACATTTGTAACAAAGCCAGTGAATTTGTAATTAAAATAAAAATAAATTTATATTATTGAAATGGAAAAAAATTAAATTGAAAACAGACCTTTATCATTTAATATGCCAGTCGTTTCGTTACTTTATTTATGATTTCTTCAGAGGCTTTTTACACAACTCAATTGTCTGATGCACTTGAAACTATGACAGAAACATTAATCAATTGTTTCTTTTTAAAACAAGATATAACAAATATAAAAGATAAAATTCAAAATCAAAAAATTCAATAAAACTAATCATGATAATTCTATCTTTTGTTCTATTACATACATTATAAACCTGGCATATTAAGGACGTTCCCTAATAAATCGATTTTCTTCCAATCCTTTTAATACTTTGAATACACATATTTATAAGTGTCCTTTATACGTAGAAATTTTTTTCAATAGTCCTTGCAGCACTAAATTTGTTAATATTGACGATTGAAATTTGCACATTTAACACGCAAACCCTAACGCGATTGATGTTAAAGCGACTGTTTCATTAAATAACAATCGTAATTTTCTTGAAATTATCTTAAAAAACTGAGAATCATTAACTCAAGATATAACAAATATTTTTCTGTTAAAATAATTGTATCAAACGGTATTCGTTTTGTATGAAAAATGTTAAAAGTTAGGTATTTTTGATGGTTTTCGTTTTTTTTCTCTCATGGCATGGCAAGTGAGAGATGGCTACTTGGCAACGTCGCACTAAAATCACTCAATTTTTCCATATCTAAAAAACTTCTGCAGCTGGTGCATTTGAGATTTTTAGCTAATTCTCTCAACCTAACTATACTGTTCTCATCTGGATTTCGCATTGAGCTGTTTCATGAAGTGTTTTTTTTATGCTTTGTCTTTTATCGTCGGTAAGAATGCAATGTTGCCAGATCCGAGAAACGACGCAGTGAAAATATTTTTGCCTTTCTGCGCATGTGAGAGTAGGGAAAGAGCGAACTGCTTCTGAGCTATATTAGGGAACGTCCTTAAATGATAAAGCTCTATTTTTAATTTAATTTTGTTGTTCAACTTCCTGCGATTTCATTTCAATAATTTAATTATGCGAATACGATTAGTGAAACAGTATAAATTTATATTTTCGGGAAAAAAATTTTAAATAATAAAAATACATTATAGATACAATCAATCTGATTCATACAAAAAAAAGACAATTCATTTGAGAGAGAGTTCAATTTCGAACCGGGCCGATTTTCGGGTGTGAAAATTGTTAAATATTTTTTATATCTTGATTATTTTTGATCATTCCTAGTCTACGTCAGCAAACCCTTATTCTTGATTAAAGCTCACTTCCTGTTTCCACTTTTTCGAATTATATATCTTCACACCATTTATAACCCAATTTATTAAACTTAGATTCCAACTCAACTCCAGAATATTTCTCATCCTTTTTAGAATATAGACTTATCATGCATTTTAAACTTTATCAACAAAAAAATAAATAAATTGAGGTTGAGGACCGGTTGATAGGAACGATGGTTCAAGAATGAAGGCTTGTCGAAAGAACTTGTTGATGAAAAAATCTTCTTTGGAGATAAATAATTATATGACAATTAATCGAGATGAAACTGGACTTGAGATTAAACTTTCACTTGAGTTGTATGACCTCATGACTTGAGTATGTATTTTATAGCTCTGACTCGAGTTACCCGAGTATTTTTAAACTCACAGTACTATCACTACAATAAATGCGAATGTAATACAATATATACGAACAAAAACTTCTCTTTATGAAACGGTATACATATATTGAAATCAATGTTAGAAAGTCTGCATAGGAATAGGGGAGTCTTTATTAGGAATAAAAGCAGAAATTTAGTCTCAGAGGCATTTCAATTCCATAAGTTTTCATCACACAACTAACACACACACATAAACTAGTATATTCATTTATTCATGCCTCTGATTCTCTTATTTATTACTAGCTGCAAGGCCTGCCTTCGGCGGCCCTCTTGCTAGCCAGTGGGCTCGCCCCCTGGACCCCCCCCCCGCGCCCCCCCCTGAAACCAACCCAGAACCTCTACCCACACCACCACCCCAATGTACAGACCAAAACTTAATTTTATATATATAGATAATTTCATTTAAATTGGTAACCATCACGACGTTTTTGTTGGGGGACGGACTTACTAGATTCAGAGGCAGGCACAAATACGCTTTAGTAGTATAGGATATACAGGCACAAATGCCTTTTAGTAGACTCCTGGATATGGGTACAGATACAGAAAGAAATGCCCTTTAATACCTCCCAACCCCAACTCTGGATCCCCCTGGACCCCCCCCCCTGGACCCCATCTCCCACCCCCCACCCCCTGGGTGGACGGACATAGGTACATAGGTAGGTACAAATGCGCTTTAGTAGTATAGGATTAGGTGTCCTTGCATCTAGAGCCAGCTGTCTTTATCACGAAATCCCCAATCTGGCCCTCTAAAAAATATATTTAGAGTAAAGTGATTTTTCATTGATGAACCATAAAATTTTTTGAGTGTACACCAGAATCTTGAAAGCTTAAACTCTTCAAAGGCTAAACAAACAGATAATGACGATAAAAAGAAGAAAACTGGGATTTTTCGGAATTTTTTGCGATCACACATTTTTAAAAACTTGCATCAACATCAGAAAGTTCAGAATTACTCTAATAGAAAACCATTTTAACCTTATTTAAGAAATAATTACAAATTACAATTTGTTTTATATGAGGTCCAGTTATAGTGGTTGAAATACTTAAAATGGAAAATAACAAAGAAATTTACAGATGAGGCATTTCTCTTCATCTGAGAAAATTAAAAAATTTCAACTGAGCTGATAGCCTCAAAAGTTTGGAAAAATTAAAAAATTCTCATTATGGGGCCGAGCAATATGGCTGGTTCTAAAAATGTATACTAAATAACATGAGGCACTTCCAGTAATCGTAGATACTTGAAAATTTCAGCGCATAAAGTTAATAGTCCCATCAATTCTAGTAAAATCGAAAATCTTTCTATGGGGCAAAATTATGACGGGGGGGGGGGGGGGGGGAGGGATGAGGCACTTTTAAACTCCTTAGAAAATTAGACTAGAAGTTTCTTAAAGAAAGAAAATACTCTTCCAGCATCAAGAAAAATCTTAAATTCTTTACTTTTTTGTATGAGGCCAGGGATGGGAAGATATTTGAAAGAGGACATAAAAATAAAACAAAAATATTTACAGATGTGGCAATTTTCTTCATCTTAGAAAATTAAAAAAAAAAATTGATAGCGTCAAAACCTGAAAAAAGTTAATAATTATCAAATTTTAATTTTAGATGGATGGATTTTTTCATAAAAAATGCCAAAAAATATAAGCTCTTTTCAAAACTTCAAAATTCTACATAAAAATCTCAAAAAAATAATTTCAGATTATTTTGGAATTCGCCCTTTTTTATACAAAATGCGTAAGGGGTTTAAAATGAACAAAATATGCTACATTGGGAACATTTGTTGATTTTTTTCGACTTGATCATTATTCCTAATTGAAAAAAATTTATATTCAATTATGACCTCAGAGTTTTTTTGAGATGTAATCAATTTTGGAGATCTAATAATTCCATCCTGAGAAGCTGCCCCTTAAGCTATGAGGGCGTGCCGAATGCACATAGAATATATACGGTATATACCTATAGCCTATTACAAAAGATTACTTTTCGAACGTAAAAGAATTATCCAAAATTGAATTAGCAGTTCCTGAAATTGAATTTTACACTCACAAATCCACTTATATGGTAAGCTTTATTTGTTTAAAATATTAGTAAATTATTATATAGATTCTATGGTATCTTTATAAATGATAAAATATATTTTGTGCTATGTACCTAAGCCCGTGAATTCTTATTATAATGAATACCTTGAGCTCATTTGGTAGAAGATTATTGCCATAAGTGGTGACTCGAAAACCATTTCTTTTCGTTTTCATCAAACTTATGATATCATCAAATTGTAATTCCTCTTTATGGGATATAAGAGACGAAATAATTGCGGCTGAATAGGCCTGATAAATTAACCAGAAGCATAATAATACACATATTTTAAATATTTTCCCATATATTTTTAAATCAAAAGTTGTTCTTAAACTTGGTCCTGAAATAATAAATAAAATATGAATAAAAATATTATTCAAAATATTAAAATAAATCTTACTTTTTTTTTTTTTTAATTTATTATTCGAAAGTGAAATAAAAAAATTAATATAAATAAATTCTTAGATGCTAAAATGCAGTAGCTGAAGTCACTTGTGCCCCCGCCCAAAAATATTGTACCCTTCTCATAAACCCTATATTTTAAAAGATTAAACATACATTTAAATAAGATCACGCAAAAACTCGCACTTTTCGATATTTTTCCATTTTGACCATGAAGGAGGACGTTTTCGACAAAGACCATTCTACACATTTTTAAACTAGATTAAATTTTCTACAATTCAAATAAAGTTTCATCTTAATTGGATAAATGGTAATCCGTGCAACAATGAGGTTGAAGTTTTGAAAAACTGCAATTTTTTGCAAAACTTTTTGTTAAAACTCTTAGATTTATAGATATCCAGCATTTTCAATGACAGGAAATTATCTATTTATTCAAAAAATCGAAGTTTTTCCTTCATAAAATGAAACCACTCATCCTAGAAACTTAATTTCTGTCTCATTCTCTAGAAAATTTTATTGACTTGAACGTTGATTTGGACCACTTTTTTGATAAAATTCTTAGATTTACAGATATCCAGCATTTTCCATGACACTTCTGAGGATTTGGATCATATCCTGTCATGGAAAATGCTGGATATCTGTAAATCTAAGAGTTTTATCAAAAAGTAGTCCAAATCAACGTTCAAGTCAATAAAATTTTCTAGAGAATGAGACAGAAATTAAGTTTCTAGGATGAGTGTTTCCATTTTATGAAGGAAAAATTGCGAATTTTCAAACATTGTTTTCATTGTAGTAAATTTATTCTAGTTTAAAAAATGTATAGAGTGGTCTTTGTCGAAAACGTGCTCCTTTATGGGCAAAATAGAAAAATAAGATTTTGGGTGATCCGGGGGGGGGGGGGGGGGGGCTCCCCCCCCCCCCCCCCCCCCCCCCCCCCCGCCGAGGTCGAAAACTTGAATTTTACGCATGAGCCTGAACGGTTGGTCGGAGAAAATAGACCTAAAAATAAAATTTGTAGGAAGTTTTATACACTTTCATTTTGAATAAAAAGGTTATAGTTTTCGAGTTATAAGCCAAAACCGCCAAAAAATGGAAATTTTCACCTTTTTTTTTTTTTTGCATTTTCTACAATGTTGCGTCACGAAATTTTGGTGGGAGAGCTCAGATTTGGATTCAGCGTCCCAAAAAACATATATATGCAAAAAATCAGAACAACCCCAAACCTTTGCCCATTTGAGCACAATTTGAAATTATGCTTTTATTTCTAGCATTTCATATAGAGATGAAAAATATAATTAGGTACGTTAAAGTATCATGAAAAAATTTCTTTTTATAACTTTCGTCAAGGGAGAAAAATTTACCAAAGATCCACTCTCCAACACCTTGGATGCATTTTTTCCCCAAAACCCCTATTTTAAAATTTTTTAGCTTGTTTCAGCCCTTGTTACCCCGCACTACAATTACTACGATATATTGAAGCCTGCTAAAATGGATTCAATTACCTTGCTGACAAAGTGCCCCTAAAATATTCAGAAAAGATTGATAAAAGATGAAGACCATTCCATCGAATGTGTTGCTAAAAATATAAAAAACTGAATCTACAACGGATATAATAATTATGGCTATTATTAGGGCAAACCAAAGATTTCTATTAAATGGAATTAAATAATTCGTCCAAGTAATTTTGTGTGAATCAGAAAGGACATCATCACGTCGAAAATATATAGTGTTTCTGTAAAATAGAAAAAAAATCTGTAAAATTAATCAATTATTTTTAATCAACATCAAAAAAGGAGGAGGTTATCAATATGATATGAAGGCCAAACTAGAAATAAAAATATTTAAATCCAAAAAAATCCATATAAAAAAAAAACTAAAAAAATTGCCATTTTAATCATAAAATATAGTTATTGATTTATTTTGATTGGATAATGTAAAATTTTTAAATAATATTAATTTCATATAGGGTTATTTAAATAATTCTCAACTTTACCAGTAAAAATCAACTGGTGTGTTCACCACACGACTTTCACATTTTCATTTATTTGAAATCATAGGAACACCACTAAATTACACCCCTTCCTTTATTTCATGTTTTTTGATTTTCTCAAAAACATCTCTAACTATTTTTTTTTAAAAAATTAGTGTCATGAGTTAATAGTTGTGTCAAATTTTTAATCCGATTGAATTAAAAGAAGGGGTTGTAAAGTAGGAGTGTCGTAAAATAAATATTTTAATCTAATAATAAAACTAAGATACGAGGTAGGTTTCACAAAAAAGAAATAAAACAAAATTGAGTTTTGAGTTCGATATATTTCGGGGGTTAGCCCATAAACATAATCCAAAAAAAAGACGTAAGTGCAAATAACAAAAATCTCACTCCTGTTCCCTTCCACACTAGAGTGGTTAATCTAACGGACATCCATTTCGATCCCAATGAAATGGACATTCTAAACAAAGGCCTAAAATATTCCCCAAATCAAAATTTGACTCCCAAATTAATACATTCCCTAGTCATTGACACTGAAATTGCCGTAAGAGATCAACCAACCCCAATCAAAACAGAAATAGCTATAACAATTCATAAACTAACTAAAAGGGAATCTCAAACCCCTAAAGTTAATCACCAAGAGAAAACAATAATCCAGGACATCAAAACCAAAATTAATTCCAACAACCTCATACTAACCAAAGCAGATAAAGGACAGGCCATCACCATCTTGAAGAGAGAAGAATACATCCAAAAAGTCGAAGAATTTATTTCTACAAGTGGTGCTCAACTTTTACCTTCCGATCCGACTCCAAAATTTCAGAAACAAATAATTAATACATTAAATAAATCCTCCAACTACCTCCCTAAAAATCAAAACTTGTATTCCCTCAGAATAATGAATCCACATGCACCTATCCTTTATGGTCTTCCCAAACTACATAAAATTGACCACCCCATTAGACCAGTAGTATCTTATATCAATGCCCCCGCATACAAATTATGTAAATATCTTAATAATATCTTGCAAGATATATTTACTTCTAAATTCTCTATTAAAAATTCCCTAGAACTTACACAGGCTTTAGAACATATAAATATTCAAAATTCCTACAAACTCATTTCGTTCGACGTTAAAAATCTTTTCCCCTCGATCCCGCTTTCGGACTTAAAAATAATATTAGATGAACTTATTAACTTAAATATTACAGACCCATCTCGAAATAATCATATTCGCCAATTACTAGACCTATGCCTAAACCAAAATTATTTTCTCTTTAATAATAACTACTATAAACCACAAAAAGGATTAGCCATGGGTAGTCCCCTTAGCCCCTTGCTTTCAGAAATTTATATGTCTCATTTAGAACAAACCATTCTTAGCCCAACCAACCACTATTTCAAAGATATTGTGTTCTGGCGTAGATACGTAGACGATATTTTTGTCATATGGTCTGGCACTAAAAGACAAATTAATCTATTCCAACAATATCTTAATACTCTCCATGAAAATATACAATTTACTTCTGAAATAGGTACAAATAATACTCTCGCTTTCTTGGACCTTCAAATAACTATTTCACATCAAAAATTACACTATGAAATATATAGAAAACCCACTTTCACGGACACAGTCATTCCCTTCTCATCTAATCACCCCATTAATACAAAATTTGCAGCATTCTATTCAATGATTCATAGACTCCTCAGTATACCTATGAATACTATAAATTTCAATCAAGAGCTTAACATCATTCAGAATATAGCCCTGAATAATGGATATAACATTTCGACTATCAACAAAATTTATAATAAAATCAAACGTAAATTCACTATCTCACACTTACACTCATTAGAATCTGGAACCGAAAAAATATATAGAAGAATACCCTTCATTTCTAATCATCTGACATCTCCATTAGCTTATACCCTTAGATCATATGGAATCACTCCTGCTTTATACAACAACAACAATTTAGGCTCTCAATTAATTAACAATAAAATAGACAAAATAGATAAATTAGACAAATCAGGAGTGTATAAATTAACTTGTCAAGATTGCGACGCTTTTTATATTGGGCAGACAGGTCGCGCTTTCAAAATACGTTACTCCGAGCATGTAAGAGCCCTTAACCACCTCAACAAATCCGATAACATTAATTTAGATTCGACCTCAGCCTTCGCAATTCACTTACATGAATCTAACCATTCACCCTCTAATAATAACCCTATCCCCATTCATTTCGAAAGAAAAGGCCTTAAATTGGACCTCCTGGAATCCACCGAGATAAAAATAGCCCTCTCTAATAATTCAAATATTTTAAATAATCAATTGGAAGTGTATAAAAATACAATTATTGATTATATGTTATAATAAATTAAATAAACATTCCTTTCATTGTTTGCACATTATATTAGGGTAATTGCACTCTCTTATATACCTTTTAAGTTGTACCTTCTCAGGTACCTGTCCATTCGCTATTATAATATCAGGTATAGATAGATCCCTTTCACCCAGCTCAAATCTCAATAGAAAATATTAATCCTTAGAACAACAACTACCCCCCCCCCCCCCCTCTTCCCCTACATTCCCCCCACCATATACATTTAAAAAAAAAAAAAAAAAAATTTAAATTCTTACTTGTAAAACTATTTTTCCAATATGTAATCAGTTTTCTTAGACTCCTGATGATGGGCTAACCCCCGAAATATATCGAACTCAAAACTCAATTTTGTTTTATTTCTTTTTTGTGAAACCTACCTCGTATCTTAGTTTTATTATTATATTAAAATGTTTCACCTAGAACCAACACCGAACTCCTTAAAAGTTAATATTTTAATCGTTCATATCTCGTCTTCGGAAAGTCGCAGAACCTTGAAATTTGAAATTTAAGCTTTCTAGAGGCTACAAGAAGTATAACAAGATTTTGGCTAAAATAGAAAAACCGGAAGTTAACACTCCGCGACACTTCTACTTTACACCCCCTTCCTTTATTTCAATCGGATTAAAAATTTGACACAACTAATAACTCATGACACTTGATAAATACACTAATTTAAAAAAAAATCGTTAGAGCCGTTTTTGAGAAAATAAAAAAAAACGAAATAAAGGAAGGGGGTGTAAATTAGTAGTGTCTCGATGATTTCAAATAAATGAAAATGTGAAAGTCATGTGGTGAACACAGCAGTTGATTTTTTTTAGTTCAGCCCAAAAACTGACCCTAACTTAAAATGACATCGAAATTATTTGATCTAATACATACTCTGCCCCGAAAACAATCGACAGGAAATGCACTACCTCCATACGTGCTGAAACAATATTAACACTGCAGCAGGAATCAATAGTTCCGTTTAATAATGCTCCGATATGCCCTGTCCACTGGCCATTTTCATTTTTTACTCCTCTCCAATTCTTCAGATAACTGAACAATGTGCTAAAATATATAATATGTTAATACGAAATAAGGAAGAATATTTCACATATATTATTTTTATTCATATTGGGAGTCGAAAGTCTGAATTGAAAATCTAGAAATCATATTCACATATTCCTTGTCTTTATCAAGAGATTTCGAAAAATAGATACAATAAAATAATTCGATGTTCTTCCCCTTGGTAGGTAGGAATATTTTGTTGAAATAATAAATGTATTTCAATATAACGCTCTCTTTATTTAGTTTAAATTTGAATCCTCCAAGTCAGTGATCTAGGGGATTCAGTTTTATTAGATTGCTATCATGAAGAGAGTGGCGTCATGATGCTCCTGTGAGTATTGTATAGCAAAGTCACATGTGTATCTTAGTATCTAATAATATTATGATGAATGAATAAATTTATATAAAAAGGAATCTGCGTTTTATTAATAAAAACTAACAGGTTATGGGCCCAGACACATGTCTCCGCCTCCCTGGTGTAATGGTCAGAATAACTGGCTGGCAACCCGGAGGTCTCGGGTTCGATTCCCGGCTATACCCAGACATTTTTTCTGTAAGTATAGGGTCTGGTAATAAAGATTAAGTGGGAGATAAATTTAACCTAATTTATCGCGCGGAGAATTTACCACTGCTCGAAGCCCCTAAAAACTTAGTAAATTGGACTATATCTAACTTTCTGAGATTTGGCTCGTATTCCGGCTTCTTTTCCTTCTACTCTGTTCTTTTCACGATGGAGAGGCCAGCCCATACAGGCCTTTAGGGGATTCACCTCTGGTGTATCTCCTTCTCACATCAATATCATTAAAAAAAAAAATGTAAACCAGTGCGCGTTGATTTTTTGTTTGTTTCTAGGGGATTCAGTTTTGTAATGCTGCTATCATGAAGAGAGTGGCGTCATGACGCTCTTGTGAGTATTGTATAGCAAAGTCACATTCTAATAACATCATGATGAATGAATACATGTATATAGAAAGGAATCTGCGTTTTATTAATGAATATCAACATATTTCACCTCTGTAAAATTGAATCACGCAACCCTTATTATATAGAATCTAATTCAACATTGATACTCTTTAGAATTATATACCATGGCATGTCCACCCCCAGATTAAACTTTAAGCTCGATAAGCATCTGCTTTTTTTTTTATTTAATGAAATTGATGTGAAAAAAAGGTGCATCCCCTAAAGGCCCTCCTCCATCGTGAAAAGAAGAAGAAGAGGGGATTTTATGGGCTGGGTAAGAGTAGAAGGTATCTCTGGATTAGGGTCTTAAACAGCTGAAGGTTATAAGTCGCGGGGAAGACGGTAGCTGGAAGCGGGTTCCAGTCTCTGGAAGTCATAGGGAGTTGGCGAATATCTGCTTAGTTTATCAGCAGAAAAGAGATATTACAAAAATGCTTATAGAAAAAAAATGAGTTATATATAATAATATAATAAGTACCTACCTAATATTATAATAAAATGATATTATTTTCCAGACCTTGGGTGAAATTCCTTCAAAGGAATATTCGTTATTTTTACGTCGGATAATAATAGAATGGGGAGGTTTCTAAAAAAATAATAATAAAATAAATAAACGTTTTCTATTATAAATATGTAAGTTAATTAAATTTAAACTTACTTCGAAGACTCCCATTTTAAATGCTAGTCCATACAAATTTTTTCTATATTTATAAATACTAGGAAGTAAAAAATTATATATTTTTGAAAATCCTTCATGTATCGTCCAAGACCCATGGGGAATTATTTGAAGAGTGGAATTTATAGAAATACGATAAATTTCACTCCACATATAACCCATATCTATAGGTTGGGCGATTATAAAACGGCAATTCATTGTTATGTATACATTAGTTAAAAGATCTTCAAGGGATTCGTCGCTATTTATTCTAGAATCTAATATTAACATTAGAATATTATCCAGGTCGCAATATTGATATTCAATCTGTAATATTAGATGCAATTCGTAAACTATAATTTAAAATAAAAAATTCATTTCTATATAATATTTCAAAGGTGTATTAGTATAAATAAAAAAAGATAAAGTAAAAAAATAGAGAATATTTTAAAATAAAAAAAATTATCTTAACAAATTTTTTTTACCTTCTGAAGAAACTTTGAGAATTTCAAAACTAGCAACCGTGAATTTTTCGGGCAAATTTTTAAAGCATTTAAACATAATCGAGGATTAGCTGGAAACCAACCAGTTATTTGGACAAAGGGGCAAGTGTAAAAAGAATCTGAAAGAATCAAAGTTTACAATCATCAAAACTAATAAATAAATATCTCTGTAATTTTGTTTTTCTTAAAATTTCCGATATTTTTTAAAAATTTTTAATGATTCCAAAGAACAAGTATTTGGAAATTATTTCTTTTGTTAGCAAACGATTTGATCTAAAAAGTTGAAGGATGGCATAAAGATGAAGTTTATGAAAACAAACATGTAAGGTAAGTTGGGGTAAGTGAGAGTTTGAGCTCCAGAACTCTTAATATTAATATAATATTAGTGCGAAACTTTTGCATTTGTGGGAAATTGTCTTATTGTGAGACCTATGGAATTGGTTTGTGCTCCTGAGCAAAAAAACAAAAACAGCAGACGTCAAAGTGGCCTAATAAAATTGACACCCATCACACTAGTTTGGTAAGTATTTTTCATCCTTAATTATTTTCTCATTTAGTTATGTTTATTATGAAAATGTTGATTTACTATCCTTTAATTGTTTTGAAATTAGTGAGTCTTCAACTTTTTATGTCTAAAATTCATTCTGGGTGAATTTAAGAGGTGGGCTCGCATTTGCACCGGAATTTCCTGCCTGTGGGGTAAGTGCGTGTTTGAGCTGGGGCAAGTGCGCCTTCCCTTTAAATCTGGTATTTTCTTCAGACAGCTCGGATTCTAGTGTTAATGTTTAATCTGGAGAAAGTGTCAGGTAGTAATCTGATATCTGATGTGGTTTCCCACTTGAATGAACCACAAAGAAGAACAACAAGACTCGGATCGTGTATTGAACTTCCTCTGGAATTAAAAACGGCCACCGATTCTCTCATATTTACTCCGAATCCACCACCTAATGTTTTTATGTATGCCTGATACTTTTAATACAATAAAAATAAAGAAATAATTTTATATTTTTTAATTCCTTGGTTGGCCAAACAATAGTGCAAAACATAATATATCGCCAGCCACTGTCCTTTATCAAGTTAATTTTAAGCGTATCCGTGCTTCAAATTTAAAAGTTTTAGAGAACATTTTCCAGGGTGGTATGCTGATTCTAAGCACATATTCCACCTATAAAAAAAAATAGTATAATGGGGAACTGTGGCAAACTCGCACTTATCCCACTTTGCCGGTAAAGTGCGCGCTCTGTAAACCCCTAACATAATTTTTTACTATCGTTATTTTATTTATACTTCCATATTTTTATTTCCCGATCCATGAAGAACAAAGGTTAAAGTATTTACATTTTAAATTTTACATGCAAATAAGTGATAATAAGGGATACAGCTTATTCTCCCGAAAATGCACTATTGAAAAATGTGCTCGCACTTACCCCAACTTACTATATGTGAAAATTATTAAAATTTGCAGATAGCTTGTCGAGAGTGTAAAATGTTTTCTCTTTTCCCTAAAATTCCCACAATCCATATTAGCAAGATAATAAAAAGTTCAGATTTGTCCTTACCTAGATTAAGATCAAGATGGGGTTCTGATACAATCACGGTACACTTAATTGAAAATTGCTTTTGGAAAGCATTAAGAAAAGGACATTGCAATTTATGAGAATAAGTTCCATTAATGATAATCAGAAAAATGATCCACGGAAATTTTGCCATAATGCTACTTCAAATGTTAAACGTTTTAACTTAATTATTTACATATAAGAGAAGATCGATTGTCAACTCAAACGTAATAAATGGTCAGGTGTCGTGAGAATAATTGCCTATATGTATGTTTATTATAAGAACATTTGCGTGTGATTATCATCTCTCTGAAGTGTATTCAAAGTATTCATAAAATTTTAAACTAAGTAATTAACCCTGAAACTTACAAGCTTTTTCACAAACAAAGTCACGAGATGAGCCCGTTAGGCCCACTATTATGTGTAATTGGTTTATAACACATTTTTCAATAATTATATTTATGTTTTTATTAATTTAAATCAAGATTTATAAAAATGAATAATAAATCAATAATTTTTTACTGTTTTAATATTACACAGAAAAACCCAGGGCCCTTCTTATTACTTGTGTTTGTAAAATGGTACCAAGAAAAAATTAGGTATATAAAATTTTATTTGCATGGAATTTTCTCTGGAGAGAGACGGACTGGTAGAACTTTTAATTGAAAGTAATGGAAGGCATCCCAGGGAGGATCGAAAAAATTAACACATATCCAAATAAGGTGTAATTTATTAGATTCCTTCCTCCTTTCCTTTCAAACCGACGTTTCGGAGGATTCTTTCCTCCTTCTTCAGGGTTTCAAGGGGTCAATGAAGGAAAGAAATAAAATGCTTCCTTCCTCTCTCTACAGCAGTGTTTAAAACTTTTCTTTAGCAGAAGCATAGAAAAATATTTTTTTTTCCTTCTTTTTCTGAATTACCTGAAGAAGGAGGGAAGAATCCTCCGAAATGTCGGTTTGAAAGGAAAGGAATCCAATAAATTACACCTTATTTGGATATGTGTTAATTTTTTCTTTCCTCACTACCCCTGGGCTGCCTTCCATTACTTTCAATAAAATTTTTTTTTGGAAAAAACCCTTTAAAAATACTTTTATTATGTATTAATGAAAGTATATTAAAAACTTGGAATTTATAGGACCCCTTTTTTTAAGTTATTGTAAAGAAAAGGTTTGACCGGGTCCGGCACCCCCGGGCTATGCGTTCTAGGATTAAAATTCTAAATATCTTTCCAATTCTGAATAGATGTTATTTTTCATCATTCTTTAAAGTCTAAATTAGATTTAGAGATAGAATTATATTTTTAAATAATTTCAAAGTTAGACAAACGAATGAAATAAAGTAATAAATTTTCATTATCAAATTTTAAATATCTCTCTATCTGTTATATCTAACTATGCAGTGTGGCCTTCGCCATTTCTAATGGAATATTTCCGTATTTATTAAACATATCAATTTTAAAATTTATATTTGTATTTTGAGTCTAAAATTGAGGGACTCTCATTACAACTTCTTCATTCATCCTTTTAAATTGAATTTTTTACTTTACCATACAGGGTATGGTCAAGTATTGTAATCGTGTATGAAAAAAGTGTTTTTTTTCCTACTTTTTTTCGAAGTATCTCAAAAACAGCTGAAATTATTTTGATTAAAAAAATTGAGCTAAACCATGGCGTTTCGCTCTACAAAAAAGCTCTAATATGTAAACATCAAAAAAATTATATTTTTCGAGATAATAATTGTTTTGTCAAAATGTCTGCTAGTCTGTCTGTGTGTTACCAAATTTTTGTGGACGAGCTAGCTCAAAAACTAGTGTGAATATCGAAACCAAATTTCACACGTAGTTTTAGTTCATTGAGATTAAGAGCTGATTAGATTTTGGTGCATATCGACCCAAAATTAAGGGTGGTGGAGGGGGATTAAAAATTAAAAATCTAGGCCGTTTGAGCAAACTCAACCAAATTTTGTATACATGATCAGTGGGACCCCAGAAGTCTAAAAATGCAAAAACTAACTGCCTGAAATGGAGGGGGGGGGGTGTAGGGTCAAAAAATGAAAATCTAAACTCTTGTACCAAACTCAACCAAATTTCGTACCATATGACATACTGAAATTCTTTATATTTAAAATATAGTAAAACGATTCTTCCCTGAAAACTTTTTGCATTCAAAGCAGAATTTTTCAAATCAATTCTTAAATGAATGAAGTAAAATTTCCTTGTTTTTATTATATCAGTATGTCGGAGGCAATTAATTTCTATGGTAAGCTATAACAGCCCGGATAGCAAAGTTAGTGCTTGGGTTCGATCCCAAGGGGGTGAAGCCTTCTGATATACAATATATACATAATTATCATTAAGATAATTTATCACTAAGATCCAATTGTCTCTAAAATGTAAATTCTTTTTTTAATTAATTATTCAAGTTTCAAATTTATATCTTACTATATTAAACGAGCAATTCTTGTAAATATATAGTATATATAGAATCGGTTTCTCGAAAACGGCTCTAACGATTTGGATTAAATTCACGGGTTATGGGGTTTTGGGGTTGACAATTCGATCTTTCACGGTCTCATCTTCGCCCAAGCTGTTTTTTATGGTTTTTCTTAATTGAAATTTATTAAAATTAATTGGTTTTTTTTATTTAAAATTCCACTAATAGATCATTACAGATTTTATTATTTATTACAATTTGTCAATTTAATTAATTATTGATGAAAAGGGGGAATTGAGGAGGATGAGTGATAACCAATCGACTTGATTGGGGAATAATGGAATTGAAATAATTATCGGAAAAGAGGTTTTTTTATCTAATTAGATTTTTCCTCTTATTAAAAACAAGGACTAAAGATGAATAAGGACACTCGATGGTGGAGAAGTTATCTCCGGAATCGAAGCAAAAATACAATGTAGGTATACATTAATTAATGTAAAATAATTGGTTTAATAAATTTAATTAATTAAAGTATTTTTCTATAAAATAATTTATTAGAATATCAATTTCATTCTCTTAAAAAATCCGACAATTCGAAGGATCGTACCTCCTTCTTCAGGATTTAAAAGTGTCAACGAAAGAATCCCCGTGTATATTAATATTATTTTTAATTGCAATTACATTCAAAACTTTGTGGCCATTGATACGTCTTGATGATGGCCATATCGGGTCAAAACGTTGGTAAAAATATAGATTAAGTTTTATTTCAATTTTATTTTATTTTGGCTGCGATTATAAATCGGCCTTTTTACCTGAATTTGAAATTAAAAATAATATTAATACATCGCGTTTAACTGGATCAAAAAATTACCGACATTCGCTAGGTGGTCCAGATTCTGATATATAATAAGGCTAATATCCCACACTAAATAGAGCCGTTAACGTTAAGAGCTCAAAATTCCACATTCTTAGTCACCCAGTGGAGTCTTAAAAAGACATGTCTCGGGTTTGTTTTACTTTACTATAAGGACTTTAATTTATGTTTAAATTTGATATGGTATATAATAAGGCTAATTATTCCTCCCTAAATAGAGCCATTAACGTTAATGCTCAAAACTCCACATTCTTAGTCACTCAGTGGCGTCTTAAAAAGGTGTGTCTCGGGTTTGCTTTACTTTACTATAAGGACTTTAATTTATGTTTCTTCTCTTTGTGATAAGAATTCCGAAATGGAAGTAAAAAAACGGGTAAAACTGTCTGACCAGTTGACAGTGATGTTGGTGCAGCTTTTCCTTACGTTCCTACTCTGTCCAAATTTGGCGACAGAGGGAGAGAGAGGCTTGGCTGGAAGTCGTCAACTGGAATTGCGACCTCGCTCGCAAAAGATACACAACTTAAAAGAAACAACGTGAAATCAGAACCCTTTATATCGTGCGATTATCTTTTCGCTGAATATACTGTTTACTTATGTTCAATTTAATTTAAAAACCTACCAAAGTATTGTTACTGTTTATATTTTTAACGAAATTAATGGAAAGTAGAAGATAATTTATTATTTTCATTAGAATTTTCATGATCGAAATCCTCTTCTTAAGGTAGTTTCGCGACAATACTAGCAAAAAGTTAATGCTAGAGTATATAGAACAGACAATAAGGATTCATAATTCATAAGCCCAAAACTTTTTGCTGTTTATGTACCACTACTAGCCAATCTTGTGCTCGTTTGTCAAATCTGGCAACACTGGCCGAGCTTGAATATATTTTATCATAGAAATGTCAAATAAAGTACATTATAAAGGGAGATTTATAAAACAAAAAGTTCTTAATAAGCGATTGGAAGCTGTTGCGACAAGAGCTGAAGCGAAAAAAAGTCAAAAAAGTACTTAAGTTAACCCACTTTTTAGGTTAAATAAATGCGTTGTTGCCAGCTTGTTTTTAGTGTAAATATTTCATTATACATTTTTCATTATTTATTCATGCCTATCTCAGAAACTGTGTTGTAAATTTTCTTAAAAAATGTATTAGTCATTGTTTAATGTTGGTTTAGTTTTTTATAATAATAGTAAGAAGAGTTTCTTAATTATAATTAAATATGTATGTAAAGTTTCCGATATCCCGTATAGTGCAATGAATAAGAGTCTGAAAAATTCTATCTTTGGAATTTAATATCTCGGGAACTATATTGTTCCTAAATTCCGTTTTGCCACCAATCGATGCAGAAGCATGTAGATCTGCGGGGGCGACTGCCCCCCCCCCCCCCCCAAAGCATTGGAGATCAATATTTTTTATATGTTTATATAATTTTTTTTTTTTTATTTATAACATAAAATTTTTAAAATTGAAGAAAATAAAATTTATGTGGGGCGTCTTTGACCCCCCCCCCCCCCCCCCCGCTTGGACAATTGTGACACTTCCGAGATCAAAGTAGATCTTATATATCAGTTGACCGCCCTCCCCAAAACAGAGTGTCTGGATCCGCGCCTGTGTAGAAGTATTTAAATAATAATCTGTCTAAATTTCAAAAAAAATCCTAAGAAAAATATGAAACTACCTTAACATTTTTAAAAAGGTGGACTTTAACTAGGGACAAAATATTCTCAATGTTCTTTCAGTTTCAATTTGTAGAACTTTGATAGTGTAATTATTTAAATATGAAAATTAGCTTATGTGACAATAAAAACAAATATACTTTGAGAACTAGACAATTTTTTCAACAATTTATTTTTTGAAATTCGAACCCTAAAGGGAGAAAGGGCCCCAAAATGTGTTTTTAGAGTTTTACAAGATCTCTTAAACCAGAAAATATAACTGATATAGGCTTAGTTTAGAAAGATGAAGCATTAAAATACAAAAAAAACTTGAGTATTTTGCTCTATTTGTCCCCGAAAGATATAGTCATTTTGGTGTAAATTTCTGAAATTTTTAACGTGCTCTATCTCCTCGAGTTTTTAAGTTTAAGCATTCAAATTTGGTACATAGGTTTATTAATGCTTTTTTTTTATTTTTATTAAATTTGAGCCCTGAGCTGAAAAATGGGGAATTTTTGATTTTGTGGTCTAAAGCACAAATTGCTTCGTATCTTTCTTGCCCTTGGACCAAACTCAACCAAATTTTGTATACATAATCTATGGGCCACTAGAAGGCTAGAAATGCAAAAACTAATCACCCAAAATGGGGGGGGGGGTCCAAAAATGAAAATTCTTGCCCTTGGAGCAAACTCAACCAAATTTCCTATACATAATCGGTGGGCCTCTAGGGAGCTAGAAATGCAAAAACTGGCTGTGGTGCGGGGTGGGGTCCGGGGATGGAATGCAGGGTTCTGGGGGCAGGAGGTGGGTATGGGGGTGGAATGGGTGCGTAGTGGGGTCCAGGGTGGGTGCGGAGGTGGAATGGGGTCGGCGGGGGGAGCCTGGGTGGAATGGATTTGGGGTGCGGGGGGATCCAGGGGGCCGCCGAATGCGGTCGTCGCAGCTAGTAGTTGAATAAAGTATCATACTACATAGGATCTAGCTAAATGGACTGTATTATCCGAAGCCCAAAAAAGGCTGTTTCATTATTTTGTATGCTTTATTATTCGATATTAAATGTAGAAGCTACAAGGGTGTCCGAACAGATTTAAGATTAAGAGGGAAGCTCAAAGAATAGTTAAAAAAATTTAATCAAATGTTTTTATAGTATTTTGTGATTAAGTTTATCAGATTTTGATGTAGGTATAGATTATGGAAACTAATTATTCACTTTTGTTTTTGTTTATCATTGAACACAGCACCTTAAAATTGATTATAGGAAATATAATTATAAGAGAAAAAATCAAACATAATTACTTCATGATAATAAAGATTAGGATGATAAATAGATTCAAATAAATAATATTCATGTTCACGTTCAATGAGTAACTGTTTTTATGATTTCTATATTTTTTTTCACTTTAATTGATAATGTTTATAATAACATTGTATGTATATCAAACGATTTTCTCTTATCCCTCTTTGCTACATAAACATGTTTTTATAGTGAAATGGTTTGAAAAGATTTTTTCTTGCCAAGAGTCACAGAATTGAAGGGTTTGCTGCCAAAGGAGGTAACTCCATTCTGGGAAAGTTTGGAGTTAAATGTATTAACTTATGAAGAAAAAAAACTCTTTCGTTTGGTCCAAGAAATATGTAACTTTATAGTGTAAAAGCCAAATTTTAAGGCGGCTCTTATAGTACCTAATATTTTATAAAAAAAAAAAAAAAACAATTGAAAAAATACCAAACTGCAAAAATAATAGTGCGTGTAACAAGAATAATCGAATAAAACTATTTTACTCTACATCCCTAATAAAGTATTATAATTAATTTGGAGTTAGTATTAGGATTTATGAGATTCCTTGACAGTGGTCTCTGGGTAAGTTTCAAAATGCCGCCCCTAACGTGTGTGTCAGGCGGGTGGCCGATTTTAAGGGGCTGTCCTCGGGGTCTTATTATTTTACGAAAATTATATTCTCATAATTTCAAAGAATTAACTTTTGAATTATTTATTCACAGGACTGAATATTTTAATTTATTAATTAATTATTAATATAAAAAAAAGAAAGAAATAGATAGTTAATCAATCAATAATTATCATAATAAATAAATGATAAATATAAATATTGTGGAAAACAGAAAGAATAATTCTTATGAATCGTTTAGATTTCACATTTCTCCCAAGGTAAAAATTCCATAAAACTCTTCGTGCGGATACCTATTGACACACTTTTCTAACGAATATATCGTGACATTTTATATAATTTCACATTTTACGTCTAGTGTGAATCATTCATTTGCTTATTTATCGATTAAAAATTATCTGTTGGAAATGTCTGGTGTAGGCAGTTAAAATTTGACAACCAATGACTTCCCTAAAGTTAAATCATTGGTATAAATAAATTGAAAGTGAATAAATAATATTATTCATCCATCAAATAACCAAGTTTATTTCATTTGTTAACTACGCTATCTTTCCATTTAGGCGACTATGACAAATGCATAGATTAAACAGGGAGCACTATGAGTAATCAATTTTCGGAACCCTTTTTATATCTTTTTTATAATTTGTTTATTATGAGATTCTAAAATTCTAGGCATTTTGAACAAATTCTATCAAATTTTGTATACACAATCTGTGGACTCCTAGAGAACTAGAAACGGGATGGAGAGTGATCGGAGGTAGGGGAAGAAGTGTTATTATTTATCCACATTTCGAAAAGGGTACCCAAAGGTAATAAAACAATTTATAATTTGGATTATTTTATTGTTAGTTTAAAATCTGCTGGAATCGAATGGACTAGAAATATGTGCGCCATGTTCAATTTTACCAAACAAAGCGACAAGTTTAATTTTTTAAAGTTTTCTTTAATCCTAAAAAAATATTTATTCATAGTAATTGATTTAAGTAGGAAAATGACAAAAAATTTGGAATGTGTATTTCTTTATACCACCACAATTTCTACCATATACTCTATATCGATATTTTTACAGGTATCTTCAAGTTTGAAATATAGAGGTTGGACTGTATTTTTACAAATCATAATAGGATGAGCCCACTTATATACCATTAAATAAAATAAAGTAAACAGATTTAATTTTCTTTTAATTTAAAATTAATAGTAGATTGGAGGAATAAAAGAAAAAAATTTCAAGACTCGTTAGGCTTTCCACAAATGTTTCTGCTAAAATTCTACATAAACTTAACTAGGATCTATCGTACAAAGGTTTAAATCATATTATGTCGACTAGATACTCGTATATATTACTTACTAAGATAAGAAAAAATATTTATATTTTTATATCAAATTTCGGATAATTACCACATATACTATTACAGCCAGTTCCATTGACTTTCATCTTAATCAAATATTGTTATTATGATTAAAACAGGAATAGTAGGGAATTGGACAAAAAATTAAAAACAGAGTTTTTATTAAATGGGCCAGACGTTTCGTTGATTTATTTCGACTTCCTAAAATGGGCCACTGAGGAAGTTGAAATAAATCGATGAATCATCTGGCCTAATTAATCAAAACTCTGTTTTTATTTTTTTATACAATTTTATACACTATTCCTGTTTTAATTGTTATTTATTACGGATGCGAGTGACGCAACATTGTTATTATGGTTTTAAAGATGTGAGTTTTTTACAAATTCAAAAGAATTATGTTATTCAAAAAAAAAAAATATCATTAACATCTTAGATAATGGGCCTTTGAGATTTAGGAATTTTCGAAATTTTTTTGAAAATTTTAAAATCTTAGAATCTTGGAAAAAAATATTGTTATTATGTTATTTATATTTTATGTACTGTTTTGAATTCAGACATTTTTCTTCCGTGGAGGGAAGGAGGGCAAATTTAAATTTTCTTAAAGTCTCATCAAGGAAAAACGCGCCATTGGATACGTGCGTGGTTTATGAATTATTTGGTAGCTGAGAGCAGTTTGTATGGATATTAGAAAAAAAAAGTCCAGGTCAAGAGGTTAATTTTTCGTCAATATTTGAATTTTGCCATGGAGTTCCCGTCGAAGACGCACATGGGCAAGGTGATCATGGAGGGGAAGCGCCTCGTTTGGTCACGACCAACGTCTTGGTGTGGGCTGGAGCTGGAGAGACTGGAGCCTTCACGGCTTTCGGACCAGTTCCTCCTTGGCTTTGGCTCTCGACTTATGCAAAGTACAGCGAGCGACATGCGTGGATAGTGTTTGTGCCATGCTTGTTCAGGCTACCGACGAGGGTGCCTACAACGCGATGACAGTGGTGACCAAGTGTCCGTGGCAGCCTGCAGATCTTCGCGAAGGCCTCGTCAAATTGGATTCTGCTCAATTAGCTAAGCTTATCAGGCAAGAGGATGTCGACAAATATTACGAGCTCGAAGCAGAACCCATTGCAAGGTAATGTTCAGCCAGCATTTTGGAAATACAGTAAAATCCCGATTATCCGTGTGCAGATTATCCGTGTGCGGATTATCCGTGCATGAATTTAATTTAAATAAACTGCAACGGATCGTTCCTAAACTTTATCCCATTTCATTTGAAATATTAATATCTTTATTCTTTTATTATTAATCAGATATCACTTGCTATTTTTTTTATGATAATGATGAGTGAAGGAGTTACACCAAAAAGGTGCAACCCCTAAAGGCCTGGGTTGGCCCCTCCATCGTGAAAAGAAGAAGAAAGAATATTATGGGTTGGGCGAGGGTCGAAGGTATCTGTGGATACGGGTCTTAAATAGCTGAAGGTTATAAGTCGCGGGAAAGATGGTGGCAGGGAGCGAGTTCCAGTCTCTGGAGGTCATAGGGATAAAAGAGTTGGCGAAAGCGCTTGTTCGACTTTTAACCAATTTGACAGCGAAGGGGTGCTGAGCGTTTGAAAACCGCGTGTTTCTCGTAAAGAGGGCATTAGGGGGGATAATTGATTTCAGCTCGACTGAACAGACACCGTGATAGTATCTGTAGTACAGGGAAAGGGCAGAAACGGTTCTTCGGTGAGCCAGGGAGTCCATGTTGACTTAAAATCAAAAATAGCCATCGATTGTCATCTAATACTTGAGGAATAACAATTCTACATTGGATTCTTGACGTTTCGATTATTATTGGTAACCATTGATGGAGGAATCGACTTAAAATAAAAAATAAAATACGATCTTATCTAATACTAGAGGAATAACCTTATTGCATTCCATTTTTGATGTTTTGACTATTAATGGCAACCTCTACTGAAAACGTGGAAGAAAAGACTTAAAATCAAAAAGACTAAATTCTTTTTTTGTAAACAACTCAAGCTTGATTCATCCATCCATCCATACATCCATACATCTGAACACACACAATGAAAAAATCGCACTTTTTGGCCCTTCGATGAAACCCCATGTAATTTTTGGCAAAACCGTCACATGGTAAAATTCAACCTAATTGAATACTACAATTTGTGACTTTAATTGAGTCCATGCGTTCCGTAGTCTTTACCTGAGGACCCTTTGAAGTCTCGCTTGCCGCGAGATCGATTACAATACTTTCCCCATGCTTCGCATTGGATAAAGTAAAAACAAAAATAATTATATCTTTATGTATTAGGGTGCTCCTTATTTTGGATATTTTCGAATATTTACGCTGACAGGAGCTCATATGGTTAAAAATAAATAAAAAATATATCTTTCAAGTTTCAAGTCTTTATCTCAATTTTAACCTAGTGCTAGACAGTGATTAAGTTTCCCATCTAAATAACAGGGTTTTTGGCATTGAACGATCAATTTTTTATTCCGGCCAAAATAATGGTTCAAAAAAGTTAAAACTCGGTAGGCTTTATTATTATAATAGCAGCTATCCTTCAGAATTTTTACAAATTTTTAGCTATTACAATTTTGGAGTTACATCTAGATAAAATACTGCTATATCTTAGTATTAGTAAGTTATAGACTCCAAAATTAAAATAGTTAAAAATCTGTAGAAATTCTGAGGGATAGCTACTATTATAAGGATAAAGTCTACATAGTTTCAAATATTTTGAACCATTACTTTGGCCGGAATAAAAGATTGATCTTTCAATGTCAAAAACCCCATATTATTTAGATGAGAAACTTACATAGCTGGGGG
Source organism: Forficula auricularia (assembly GCA_024734495.1). NCBI lineage: Eukaryota > Metazoa > Arthropoda > Insecta > Dermaptera > Forficulidae > Forficula > Forficula auricularia. Next base: position 345,254 of record JALMQS010000352.1, read on the forward strand.
CACAGGTTATAATTGAGATAGAGTCTTGAAACTTGGGGGATATTTTTTTTATTTATTTCTAACCTTGTGTGCGTAAAAATTCGAAAATACCCAAAATAAGGACCACTCTAATGTATATGTATTATCAATCGAATTAGTCACAACAGGGCCCTGAATTCTGTTGACACTTTGTTGGAGTACATCGAACAATGGGAATTCGAATATAACGACATAATAGCTCTTAGAGAAATTCCAACTGATATTAAAAAAACATTAAAAGATTCCTGCAAACAAACCAAAATCATTGATTTTCTTAATAATAATGAGCATTAAACATGTGAAAATAATTGTCTGCCTTAGAAATGTATAATAAGTTGTATTTTAGAAATAAATAATTATACAAAATATACTTGAATGGCTTATTTATAATTAAAATTAGATGAATATTTACTGTACCTTTGCTAAAGTTTACTTGCATTTTATAGTTTGTGGCATCTTGTAAACTGTTTTTATTTATATGATTATTTAAACTATCTTTGATTCCTTGCATTTCATGGGTTTGTTTTGTAAAAATTTTTTCAAACTGATGATGACAGGAGATTACTGTCGAAACATGTATCTGTTTTTATAAAGATAAAGAATAAAAAAAAATGATTTTCCTACACATTGTGTGATTTCTTCTTTTGTTTGGGTTACAATTAACTCATCCAGGTGGATCTTACAATAAATATTCACCTAATTTTAATTATAAATAATTATAGTTCGGATTAACCGTGTTTTTCGATTATCCGTACCGCCTCTCCCCAACATTAGCCCGATAATCGAGAGTTTACTGTAGTTGATTTATTTATTAATTTTATCATATCAGAATAGACCAGGAATTACGTTTGCACATTGATAATACAATAGAAAAATGTGGCTTTCTCGGCTAAAGTGGATCAAGTTCAAAATTTAAGCTACTATGTGCAAATCGAACTCACATAACAAAGGCTCCGTACCTTATCTTTAAAAATATTTAAAATATTTGATTCATTTTTGTTGATAAACTGTGTATGAACAAATTCGTAGAAATATTTAATAATTTTACATTCACTGGTTTGGAAATTCTGTTAGATACATAAATAGTGGGAAAATGGGTATTTTGACACCCTTCTACAGCGCTATTTTAAACTGAATTATGTTTAAAAAAATTCAGCTTAATTTTAGTTAAGAAGATATTTACAGGGATCATTCATAAATTAATTCCTGTGAATCCATTGTAATAGACTGATGAAGAGGGCAAAGCCCTCGAAATTATAGTCTCGTTATAAATAAATAAAATTCATAATTCCAGCAGAAGACACACTCTTTTATTGTCTCCTTCAATATATAAAAATTCTGCTACTCTCGGCAAAAAAAACTTTCAATTTAATAATTATTTGTAATAACTAATAAACTATGCCTAAGTTTCCAGGTGATTGTCACGTCTTATAAGGGTTACCCTTCAAAAAGTTTGTTATCCTCATTTAAGATGCTTAATTTATCAAATCCCGAAATTTTAATAATCTTTTGAACCTCTCTTATACATAAATTTACATATTTAAATATAAATCAATGAAATCACAATTTTTATAAGAAATTAAGCTCATAGAATTTAAAGAAAACAATAGTAAAATGTATGTAGGTTTGTAGGTATAATTGATTCAGGGCATGTAGCAAAGAAATTTTTTTTGGGAAGAATCAATTTTTTTTTTATTGATAATTTTATAATTTATTAATTTCTGTGACCGTGAAGAAAAGGGGAAGGACCAGATCAGAATATTTAGACCAAATAATTGGGGATATGAGATGAGAGTCATTTAGAGAGGTCAAAGAGCTGACATGGGACAGAGACGAGTGGAGACGAATGGTTGTGTCAAACCAGTCTTAGGACTGTGTACTCAATTATGATGATTTATTAATAAAAGAAATAAGTTGAATTAATAATAAAAAAATATTTCTTTAGATACATACATATACTTTATACATTAAAGTGGTCCATATTTCAGCTAATTTTAATTAAATAAAATTTAAAAAATTATTTATTTAGTTTATATTAGGGGTTCGTTGCTTTACATTTACTTTTATGAGTATGTCCGTGGCTTGGCTTCCAATATAACTTGATTAATTCTCGATATGATTATTAACAAATGAATACGAAGGAAAGATATACTATAGAATCCTTGTTTTCCTAAATAAAAAATGTTTTTAATATTTTTCAATTTCATTTAATCTAAAAATAATTTGAATCAAATTTTTTACTTTACCATACAGGGTATGGTCAAGTATTGTAATCGTGCATGAAAAAAGTGTTTTTTTTTTTCGAAATATCTCAAAAACGGCTGAAACTATTTTGATTAAAAAAATTGAGCAAAACCATGGCATTTCGGTCTACAAAAAAGCCCAAATAAGTGAACATCGAAAAAATTATATTTTTTGAGATAATAATTGTTTTGTCAAAATGTCTGTTAGTTGGTTAGTTAGTCTGTGCGTTACCAAATTTTTGTGGACGAGCTAGCTCAAAAACTAGTGTGAATATCGAAACCAAATTTCACACGTAGTTTTGGTCCATTGAGATTAAGAGCTGATTAGATTTTAGTGCATATCGACCAAAAATTAAGGGGGGTGGAGGGAGGTTAAAAATTAAAAATCTAGGCCATTTGAGCAAACTCAACCAAATTTTGTATACATAATCAGTGGGACCCCAGAAGTCTAAAAATGCAAAAACTAACCGCCCAAAATGGGGGGGGGGCAAAAAATTAAAATCTTGGCCATTTACCAAACTCAATCAAATTTTGTATACATAATCAGTGGGCCCAGAGTAATCTAAAAATCCAAAAACTAACCACCCAAAAATGGGAGGGGGGGGGGGTCAAAAAATGAAAATCTTGGCCATTTACCAAACTCAATCAAATTTTGTATATATAATCAGAGGGCCAAGAGTAATCTAAACATTCAAAAACTATCCCCCCTCCCCTACATGATTATAAATAACTTTGTTAAATATAAGTGAGGGGTCAGGTTGTATGGCAAAGTCAAGTGGATGGCCACATCAGAACACGTCAGCTTATTTTAATTTGCACTCAAAAATTTATAAAAATAATCCTCTCCCCCAATGCTTCTAATTTCTACATTAAAATTGATTATTTTTACTAATAATAATTAACAAAAATTTATCAAAACATCCATCTGATTACAAAACCGCTACTGAAAAGTAAATAATAAATGCACTTTTTAAGAAAATTATGACTGGTTGAAACCACTTGATGAATTTTAAATATGGGTCTTTACCATTAGTGTTTTTCCGCCGACTTAATCCTTTAAAAATCAGGTTTAATTCATTATAAATTCAGCTTTTGAGTCAGACAATAAAGGGAGAAATGTCATTCTGAGTAATCGCGAAAGGAGTGGCTTGGCAAAAAAAAAATGAGAGAATCACGATTTTATATAATTCTCAATAAAATAAATTGTAAGTGTTTAGAAATACAAGGGCTTCATCGAAGATTCATCTCTAAAGTAATTTAAAATGGATACAATCATATTAGTATTATTTTTATGGTCTTTTTTTAATGATATAACCAGGGGTGTCCAACCTTTTGCCTTACACGGGCCATATTTAAATAAAGAAATTGTCTCGGACCGCGGATAAAATATTATAATTCTATTGATATTTGTTATTCAAAAAAGATAGTTAATAGGTAATGTAGGAATAAGAACTTTATTAGCTCATAATGAGCTTCTAATTTTACTTTTCGTAAATTTTATACTTGAAAATAACTTCACGTTTATGTAAATGCATACCTACATACTTACAAAAAGTGATATTATGTATTAGTATTTATTTAAATTTTTTCCTGGCTAGATAATTAATATAAAATTCTAATAAGAGACAATATTCAATTTTTCTTTCAGATCGGTATCTAATTGTTGTTCTAGAAGATTCAATCAGAAAGTTTGCAAGTAGAAAAATGGAGTCGAAAATAGACCAAAATGATGATAATTTTTTTGGAAAACTTGAAATCTAGCTCCAGATTCAAAATTTAAAATTAGCACTTTTATTTTTTGAAAACTTTATAGTAGATTTTGAGATTTCTTATTTTAGAAAAAAAAAAATTAACAGGGCAAATTACTACCTCCTAAAATAATCAGCCGATTAATATTTTAAAACAATTTTTGATTTTCATTTAATTCATAAATTTCAAATTTGTATATCCTTTAGTTTACGATCTGCGAACGACTCTGACAGACAGACAGATACATATTGTAGCCGTATTACTTTTGTACGGAACCCTAAAAAGAAGGCTAATATCCAGAACATAGATTGAATTTGGTTTGTGGTCTTGGGCCTAGAAGAATTGAAAAAAATTAATCTTCTTCGTTTCTATAGTATATATCGTGTATCTTTTATTGGGACTTTCATTTTAAATAATTAAATATTTTTTAAATAAAGAGTTTATTGAGAAGCCATGTAAAAGATTTAATTAGATTTATTGGTTGTCGAAAAAACCATCGTCTCTTTGGAATAATTGAACCTGAGGGCTTTTTGCAAATCACGAAGGTACTTAGCGCCAGTGAAGTTTAGAGGAAAAAAAAATAAATTATTTTCCTTTGGTAGTATCTAAATATAAATATGAGTAAAAAGTAAAAATTTTTAAAGACCTAGTACGCATATTGTTGGTTTATCTTTCAACTAATGGCTTAAGTTTGAAAGTTGAAATTTAGCAGGAATGTGCAGGTAATTAATATAAACTTGTGTATTAATTATAAAAAAAACAAATGCCAATACTATTAGCTTTAAAATTACTATAGAAAATCAAGAGAGATGGTCAATTACTAGATCCAAGATGTTAAGGATTATTTTTACTATGTCAGAAATGTTTAATTTTAACTCTTTCACTGTTTAAGAGCTTGAAAGATGAAATTTGGCATATAGATACAATTTATTGATAATAACAAGTGTGCCAAATTTAAGCTCATTTATTAAGTTCGTTAATTTTATCATTTTCTTTCTGACTATTGAAAATTATCATTGGTTATAGAAAATTTACTCACTGTGTGACTCAAATAAATATTTCTACATCAAATTCATTTACTTATATTCAGATTGGATTTGCTGTAGAAATCGAAATAAAATGATCAAAGGTTAGACTACAATTGATTGTTTTTTTACTTTTTGTCGACACCTTGGGAAAATTTTATATAATCTTAGTATGATTAGTAACCAATTGATATGAATTACAACAGTTCTATGACAATTCAATATTTTTTTCTGATTTTCCAATCTCAAGCTCTGAAGGTATAAATTCTATAATCTAATCACTGATAAAAAAAAAACATTTTGGCACAAGAATGAACTTTCTTCAGGCTTATTGTTTTGAGTTAACGTGGATATTAGAAACCAAACAGATGAACATTCAAAAAATAATGCTTAGTATTGTTACTTTTTTCTTCATGTTTCAGACAATTTAAACACAAATAAACACAAATAATGAATAATCCGGTACGAGTGGCATTCATTCTTTTGAAATCTCACATGAAAACAATATTTATCACGCTTATTCGAAATTAACTTAGGTAAACTAGATACTTTATATTTAATAAATAATTTACAAATATTTTATATTTAAAATAATAATAATATTATGACGAGACATAGAGAGAGAGAAACTCTTAATAGAAACTTAAAAGCATGTACTTACTTTATTTGTTCTTAGATGCACTGGAAAATACCGAATATTCTTCTCTAATTAAACAAGAGAATAGAACTTGCACTCACGAAGGCTTACTTGAAACTAAAAAGATATTTAATAAATTGGCTGGCATTTTAATCTTTATCGGTTTCGGAGAAAATGAGCATTTCAATTGCAAGGAAAGAAAAGAAAAGCAGGTCCGGCTGGAACAAACAGATGAAAAACCTCTAATTATTATCAATTATTATATAAAATATCAATATTGTGTATAAAACTATCTCGTATAGGGTGCTCAGAAAGTCTTTCACTTTTGAGGAAACCTTGATATTTTCTTCTTTTTGAATAATAATCTATATTATATATAAAATTATTTGCCCGATACACTCACCATCAAAACAGCCAGAACCACTGGACATATAAACATGAAATTTGGAGAGGATATTACATCCTTGACATAGGGGCTCACTAAGAAAGGATTATTCGAAATTCGACCCCTAAGCGGGTCAAAGGGGGGGCAAAGTGTGTTTTCACTGATTATGCGATATCTCTTAAGGACGATAAAATATCTACTTGCTTTTTACTTATAAAAATACTAAATTAAAATATCTAAAAACTTATTTCAGGATTTTTTGAAATTCGACCTCTAAAGAGGTCAAAAGGGGCAAAATATCTTTGCAATGTGTTTACACTAATTATGCATTTTCAATTAAGAACAATAAGATATCTACTTGATTTTTACTTAATAAAATTCTAAATACAAATATCTAAAAAATTATTTCAGGATTTTTTGAAATTCGACTCCCAACTATCCAAAATGTGAGTGGGGGGAAAAATTAAAACTCTCTCCTATCTTGATCAAATTTTGTAGAGTTATTCTTTATTACTTTAAGAAACTATTCCTGTAAAAATCCACTATCAAAATTGACTCTATGGGAGCAAAAAGGTGTGGGGGGGGGGGGTCAAAATATAGAAATTTTTAGCTTTTTTGTACATTTACTCTTTAGAAAACTGAGAGTTATTATGCCAAGAGATAGCGTCTTCTATCTATTAAACTACAATAAAATGTTGAAATTCTACCTGCTAAATTTAATGAAAAAGTTAATTTTTTGCCACGTTTTATAATTAAAAAAAACATACTTTTTTTGGGAATGGAGCTTTTTTTTAAATGAATTTTGGAGACCTAATAATCAAATGCTGAGACGCCGCCCGGAGGGCCGAGCTGTAGAGGGCGTGCCGAAGGCGCGCCTGGAGCAGCTCGTATCAATATATGTATGTATTTATTATCCATTTGATGATAAATTTATAATAAATCATCTAAATAAGCCGGCTAAGTGCAAGTCGTACGACCATACCAAGGGTTCCATACCTAGATATCTAAAATAAATATATTACTATCGAAATGAACCCTCGCTCCGTGAATTCTAAACTTCATTATGACCAGGGGCAAAAAAATGATTATACATTTCTTCCAAAATACTTGAGATATCAAATTCCTTATTTTTATTGTTCAGAAGGGCATAATGATATAATTTTAAAAAAAAATCTGAATTTTAACTTGCTGGCTAGTTCAAAAATCACCTAAAGTGAAAAATTTGGGGCTCTCTCACGCCATCATTTTAAGGCGAAATAAATTTAAAAAAATTAAACCTAATTCTGCTTAAATAGATCTTTACAAGAACACCTCACACAGCATAATAAAAAAATATTATAAATATAGATAACACTTATAAATTTCTAGTTTGTATCTTATTTAGCTTACAAGTGCTCTGACAGACAAACATATATAGACCGACGTGCACTGTAACAACATTAATAGGATCCCGTTTTAGTTTTTAAACGGAACAACATTTTTTTAAATTTATTCGAAAAATGAAATTAAAACGAAGTTTCTACTAAATTTTCCAAATAAGATGCATATCAGACTCCAGATACACAGACAGACAGAATAAACAAAGTTTGAAAATTATTTTTTCCACATTTCTAACTTGAATATGAAAATCTTTCGATGAATTTAATACTTAAGCCTGCCAACCGGATCGAATAATTTTTTCACTAACACTTAATTAAAGATGTTTTACATTATGCGTATTTTTTACTAATTGTGTTGATTGAAAATATATATTTTAAATTAGTGATAATAAAAATTATCCTAAAATTAGCCATATGAATGTTTCGATTGGTTCTAATAATGATATCATTTAATTCTAGTTCTACATTAAATATATGTTATTTCACAACTAATTTTCTCAAGCGAAGCATTCTTTTATAGCTTAGCTAGTGCTTTTATGGAATCATTCACCAATTAAAAAAGTACATTGCTACTTAATTAATGATTCTTTCTCATTAAGGCTTTTATCGAATAAAATTTAAAAGTAGATTTTAACAATTTTAATCAGAAAGCTGATCAAAGGTAATCTAAAAGTAATTTCAACACTTATTTGAACTATTTAATAAAATAAATAGTTACCTATTTCAAGAATCAAACTCAGCCCCTTACAAAGACACCATCTCTTATTTGAAAAAGCTATACAGGATCGAAACGTTGTGTATTTTTAATGCGTATGTTTGTTATTTATTAAAAATTATATTAAATAGATCATAATGAAGTTTTTATCAAAATTTTTAATAAACAAACGTTGAAATATTAAATAAATATACTACGTTACGAGCCACCACAAGGTCGATAATACGATTAGAGATGAACTTACTTTTTAGTAGAATTGACAAATTTTGGAAGTAACGAAATAATTTAATGAGAAATAGATAATTAATTCCTCTTATTAATGGAGTTTTTGTTTTTCTAGAGGGGGTCAATGAGTTTTGTAGGGAGTATTTATCTAACTTTCTACTTAAATTTAACCATTACTACATAACACTTTGAGGTACACAAATTTATATAATGACCTGTATTAAAGAAGAATGAATTTCCAACTGAAAAGTTAATATGACTAAAATGTCTAAAATCAATAGTTTACGAGTTAAAAGATATTCCAATGAAGAGTGAATGGAGTTGAATCAATAACAAATAATGTCTCTGATGGGGCGACACATTCTCTCGATATAAAAGACCAACAGAATTATAAATGAGAAAGAAATCGATATCATCTATCTGGAAGTTCATAGTACCTTTTTAATATAAGAAAGTGCTATTTTGATTAAGAATTTTGTAGTTTAAAAGAAATTTTATGAAATGATTCAATTTCTTCTCTCCGCGAGCGAATCAACAAGAAATTTGTTTTTCTTAATACGTACATTTCGAATCAAATCTTTTAAAATTTCATATCTATGTGTTATTTCATTTTATCTTTTATAAAAAATATTTTTTTATTATTTATTAGAATATTTTCATTTTTTATTAGAATATTTTCATTTTAAAGGGTAGTTTCTTTGAAGCCTAATTTGAAAAAACGCTAATAACTCCTTTGAAATAATTTTAAAAAATATGAAATTAATTAGATATTATAAAACAATTAATAGTTATTAATAATTATTTTCAATTTTTGACGAAATTGATTCAGTACTTTTTGAGAAAATGGTCAAAAACCATCTGAATCGTCAAAAAAACGACGTTTGGTGATAAATTTCGTTCTAGAAATAGGCTTTGAAAAACAAACAAAAATTCCATATGAAATAAACGATGATTTGTGACATGGTACTGAATTTAAAAAGGTCAATTTTTTGACGATTCAGATGATTTTTGACCATTTTCTCAAAAAGTATTGAATCAATTTCATTCAAAATTGAATATATAATTGTTTTATAATATCTAATTAATTTCACATTTGTAAAAATTATTTCAAAGGAGTTATTAGCGTTTTTTCAAATTAGGCTTCTAATAAACAACCCTTTAAAATAAAAATATTCTAATAAAAAATATTTTCTATAAAAGATAAAAGGACATAACAGATAGATATGAAATTTTAAAGATTTGATTCGATATGTAATGATAAAAAAAAAAAATCCTTTTGGCATTTCTAGTTGATTCGCTTCCGGCAAAGAAGAAATTGGATCTTTTCATAAAATTTCTTTTAAACTACGAAAATCTTAATCAAAATGCCATTTTCTTATATTAAAAAGGAAATGTGAACCACCAGATAGATGAAAACGATAAAATAAGATCAATTTCTTTCTCATTTAAAATTATTTTGGTCTTTTATATAGAGGGATGTGTTGCCCGATCAAAGACACATTATTTGTTATTGATTCAATTCCATCCACTCTACAATATTGGAATATCTTTTAACTCGTAAACTATTGACTTTTCACCTAGATAAACGTTTATTTTGGAAATTAATATTTCTTTAATAAAGGTTCTTATATAAATATGCGTACTTCAAAAGGCTAGGTAGTAATGGTGAGATTTATGTGGAAAGTTCGATAAACACTGCTCTATCGCTCTAGATCAGGGATGTCCAAACCGCGGCCCCCACTGCAATGAATGCGGCCCGATATAAAATAATAAACTTCCTTGAAACATTAGGATTTTTATATAGATACTGGAAAACATATACGTATGATACAATCTATTTTTTTTTCTAAAATAAAAAGCGATTGGAAAATAATCTCAAAAGTTATCGAAGACGCTCTTTGTTTCTTTTTATGTATGTGAGTCTTTATTCCTAAAAATATGTATTCGTATATATTTATTTATTAGATGAATCATTATAAATTTTGCTTTATTGTGGTGAGTTGAGAAATGAAAAATGATTTTTTAAGTGTTTGTTGTTGATGTTATTAATGTTGTGAGCTGCTGGCTGGTTTGGCTTGCTCCTTTTACGGCAACGCGTGTTTGCCACAACCGAAAATGACCAGAACACACGGCGGCCTAGCCTATCTAGGCTACGCTCGTTTCCTAGCCTATCCCAAAACCATCTCTCCTTGCTGATTATTATCTCTTAGAAAATATTTGATGTTCTCCTCTTTAAGCAAGATTTTATTTATTACTCAAAAAACATACAAAAATGAAAAAACAACTTCCAATTACTATAGTAAATTAATAGTAGAAATTGTTAATTAAGATTTGTAACAAAACATTGATTTTTCCTTATTTGTCTTTATATATATATCATTATAAATAATATATATATATTAATACGATATAGTAAACCTTCATACAAGTTATATATTTAGTATTTTTTCACTCAACTTTTTAAAAATAATTTTTTTAAATAATCTTATTATATTAAACGAGCAATTCTTGTATATATATATAGAATCGGTTTCTAGAAAAAGGCGCTAAAAATTGGTGTACTTATCAAGTCCCATGAATTATTAGTCGTGTATAAATTTTAATCCGATTGAAATAAAGGAAGGAGGTGTAAATTAGTCATGTCGCAAAATAAATATTTTAATCGTTCATATCTCGTCTTCGGTAAGTCGCAGAGCCTTGAAATTTGAAACTTAAGCTATCTAGAGGCTACAAGAAGTATAACAAGATTTGGCTAAAATAGTAGAAGTACCAGAAGTTGATGTTTACGTACGTAAGAATGTACCCCCTTGCGTTTCTCAACCATAAATCTCAGAGCTACGAAATTCGAAACTTAAGCTCGATATAGGCTAGAAGGAGTATATCAAGTTTTTGCTTGAAATCGGAACACCGGAACTTGATATTTACATGAAAGATTTTTTTTTTTTTTTCTCAAAAACTGCATTAACGATTTTTTTAAATTTAGTGTACTTATCAAGTGTCATGAGTTATTAAGCTATTTAGAGGCAAAAAGTTACCGAGCATCACTCGGTGTTCCAGGCACTTATTATTAAACTACTAGGGAGATTTCTCATAAATATTTTATGTGAAATATACCTAGTAACTCTTATTTAAAATGTTTCACCGAGAACTGACACCAAGTTCCTTAAAAATTATTATTAATTAAACAGAAGCTCTAAGTCGATGATTAAAAAATGTATTTTTTATTGGTATACATCTTTTGTAGGTATATTTATTGTAAGAAGTTTAAAACGTTTTATTAAAATATATTTTTATTAGTAATAATTGTCTAAGTGTATTATTTATACCTGTCAAAAATATTTTTTTAGAACTCACTTTTATTTCAAAATGAACGAAAAATCAGAAAAACAATTTTTCTTCAATACTTAATAAATTTTCAGAGCCAGGTGATTTAAAGTTTCAATCAATGGATTTTGATCAATTGAGGTTTAGCGTTCAAGCTTTCCAAATAGGAAACTCGAGTTCACATTCCTTGTATTATGTTCAACTCTAATTTGGTTCCTATACCGTTCTATATTAAACACACACACATAAGCACAAAACAACTAAATTTTCAAAAAAATAAATAAAGTATCAGATTTCATAAAATAAAGAAAATAGGACAAAACATAGTTTATAAAAAAATATGCTTTTATTATTTCGAAATGCACTTAAAAGTAGAAAATTAAATTAAATTCTTCTTCAGTATTAAAAAAAAATTTATTTTCACAAGACTAAAATAAAAATTAAAGCGTAAACGTTTGAAAAACATTCTTGCTTTTATTTTTAGTATAGTATTTTTAGGAAATTTTTTGACAGTAGTAAAGAAAAATTTATTTTCTAATTTTTCATGTAATTTAAAATAAAAGCATGTTAATATATTTTATAAGTTTTAGTCTTTAAAATTTGAAAGACTTATCCACCTATCACTTAGTATTAGATATAAAAAATTAAATTACATATATTTTCACTGGCCATTCGTAAAAGTGATGAAAAAATGTGATGTCATCGAAAATACGTTTGTCTGCAAAATTTCAAGAAAATTTACTCAAAAAAGTAAGAAAAAATAAGAGATTACTAGACTCTATTCGGACAAACAGACAGACAGAGGAACCAAGTTCAATAAATGCACGCAATATATACTCAAAGAAAAGATTTAAAACAATATAAAACAATATTTTTCATTCGTATTAACCTTTCATTATTAATACATTAGATTTTCCATGCCTTTATTTGTTCCGGTCTTTAACTAATATCTTCCGGTTTTCTTCGGAATATTTGATTATTACGAAAAGGTTACACTATTAACCTATAGCCAACGGCAAAACAAATTATTAACGAATAAAAAATATAATTTTATCATTAAAAAGTAATGTTTACAGTCAAAGCAAATGATTTAAAATGAAACCTTCTACGAAATCGAGGTCTTAATTTTGAAATATGTTATTAAGCACAGGGGCTTATCGAGGGAAAGGGTCTGAGGGAATACCTTTAACAAAATTTATAACCAAATACCATTACTATATTTTTGATTTGAAGGTAGATTAAAATTTAAAATACATCTATAAAATATATTAAAAAAAAACACTTTTATTTCAAAAATCTCTAAAAAGTATAAATAATTCCTTCTTTAGCTGTAGATTAGTCTTTGGAATGAACTTTCAGTTAAATTTCATGCAAACCCGACTCTTGGCCAAAAAATTTCCGTATTCCTACACGAGACTAAAATTAAAACCATTTGAGCTATTTTTAATAAATTTCAAGTTAAAATTCTCCAGTCTTTTGATTTTAAGTCATACGAGCATGGAAATTTTTCAGATGATATTGAAGAAGAATATATTTTGTATTTTTTAGTGCATTTCGAAAGAAATAAACTCTTTGAATCAAATCAAATATATATTTTTTAAGCTTTGTAATTTATCAAGAATATTTTCATTATTTGATTATTTTTAAGGGATGATCAGAGAGAATAGATAAATACATGAATTATAAAGACAGAAAGACTCGTATATTTATCCAAAATGAAAACTTGTTAAATATACATATATTCTTTTTTACTTAGGGAAAGTGGTGTAGGTTTTAGGTGAAACATGATATTAATTAATAAAGTAAAGGGTGTGTAGTTTCACAGTGAATGAAATAAAACTCAAAGAGGTTTATACAAACTCAATATATTTCGGATTATTACTAGTCCATCATCAGGAGTTTACAGGTTACAAACTGTAACCTGTGTGTAACCTGTAAACTCCTGATGATGGACTAATAATCCGAAATATATTGAGTTTGTATAAACCTCTTTGAGTTTTATTTCATTCACTGTGAAACTACACACCCTTTAGTTTATTAATACATAATATATTCTCTGAAAAATAATTTCAAAATACGTCTTTGATTGTACAAAAAATTGATTTAATAATTTCTAGAATTTGATGAAGAAGGATTTTAAAAAGAACAATTTCCAAATGAAATAATTTATTAAAAACTCATTGTCGACCTTTTAAACTCTGAAGATTAAGGGGAGTTCTTCCGAAACGCCGATTTTTAAAAGATTGAAAATGACTTTCCAATACTTTATTTTATTTTTAGATTGTTCTTTCATTATTCTAGGCTGTCTCTTGATTACATCTCATTGAATAATCCACCAGAGGGTCATCACCAAGAAAATATTTCTAGCTTTTTTGCTATAGTATATAAGTATAGAGGAGTTTAATTTTACTTGATAATTTTTTGTTAAATTTGCTCTAGGATTCTTTAATAATCAATACTATTTGAAAAATTGTATATATATATATATGAGGCGTATGATGATGAGATTTTTTCGTGTTTTGCTGATGAAGGACTTGAGTCAAGGCCGATGCAAAAAGACCTTCCTTTCCTTTGATTTCTGAAAAACTTTTAATAATGACTTTTGATCCTTTGACTAGTGTGGGCAGAGCCATGAATTATAAATATTTTGGCTTTATCTATTGATAATTATATTTAACGCTAAACAATTTTTTTAAATATTAAAAATTAGAAATAATGTGTTAGTATCCAATATATATTTAATTTAAGATCAATAATTTTAATAAGTTTATAATTTAACAAATTCTTAGATGGTTTAAATATGGCAATTGAAGGAAAATTATAAAAAAATTGCAAGACTCATGTCCTATATTTCTTCTTTTTTTTCAATAAATGGTTTGAGTTAGAAAGTTGAAACTTAAATCAAATATTACAGCTTATTAATAGAAACTTATGTGCCAAATTTTAGCTTATCTAGATACCGGATTCCTATGAAAACGAATATTTTGTTTGCCGCCACATACGACCCAGGGGATCAATTATCTATCCGAATCATGCATCTAGAATATTGTAGGTTAAATTTTATACTACATATTTTTGCGTATTTGATTAATATTGCATAAAATTGCATATTTGAAGTATTTTTGTCAAATATTGCCTATTTCGCGCCAAATACAGATTTTTCAAAAGTAAATTTTCGGAGAAAGAAGGAAAAAAAAAGAAATATATATAAAGTACCTTTAAATTTGGCCCCATTACATCTGAGGATTTAGAGCCCTCCTTTTCATCGTATAAATCAATTTTAAGTGACCGTAGACATAATAATCTGAAGATCATTTAGAAAAATACTTGTAAACATAAATTATTCACAATTACAATCAAATTTTAATTTTTTTTGAGATCCTTTGTTAATTATTTATTAATTAATATTTTTTTTAATGGTGTTTGGTAACTATAGTCCATTTTGGCCATTGAGTGTTCGTGTGTGTGTGTGTGTGTGTATGTGAAAGTGTGTGTAAATTAATGTAATGATCAGATTATAGCCGGTCAAATATTTTCATTTTTTATTAGTTTATTATTTGTACGTCAATAAGAAAAGCTTGTTAATTTAAAAAAATAAAAACAATACCTACAATACAATCGTGTCTGTTAAATAAAACTACCCCCCACCTCGTATTTTTTTGATCACAATTTTTGAAACATTATTATATTTATTTTGTTGATTTTATTCACCTATTATTTCTTGAGTTTAAAGATTTTTAATTTATTAAATATAATGAGAATTTTGTGAAATTTGTTACTCAATAAAAGTACATATTTGACAATTGGTGTCTATAGCTTACTTTATCATTTTACTTCTTTCATATCACTCCTTCAAATATATAGTCTTTTTGACTTCAATTTTAATTTTTTAGTGGTTAAAAAAATTTATTTTGCCAATTGTTACTGCATATATTTTCATATTTCAACCAATTTTGCATATTACTTTCATTTTTCACCCTTTTTAATTGCACATTTTATGGCATATTTTGGCAGTTTTTACTGCATAAAAATCCAGTCTCTATCTATAAGCATCATGACCTCAAAACACACTAGATTTAATCTGATTTTTGTATTTTTCAACGGAAATTTCTGAAGCTAGAAAGTCCAAAATCAAACAGTCTGATACTTGGACGAACTTTCTACGATTTTTTATATTAGAGTTATTTTTTGCATCAGAATCGAAGAGAGACATACAGACAAACAGACAAAAACAGCTTGGTAATATGTTTCTCTACGTTTCAAACATTATTTCCATGCACCAATAAACAATAAATAAATTGGAGAAATAACTGATAACTTTTTTAAGACCCGGTACGCTATGTAAATACTTTAGTTGTTTGGCAATTGTTTTTAAGTGAACGGTTTGAGCTATAGAAAACTAAAACTGAGCTCAGATTTGATCTTTAATAATACAAATATGTATGTCGAATTTCAGCCCAACCTGCAACTGTTTGATATCTCTTCATTTGATAATTTTTCTAAACGTTCAGGACATTTCTAAACTCGAAAAAGATAGCGTGACTAGTAAAAATGTAATTATTATGGTATAAATATAATGGCGTAATGTACTACATCAATTATTGTCAAGTTGATCACAGGAAAATTTAAATTTTATTTGTGAACTTGTTTGATGTTTATATATATTATATATATATATATATATATATATGCCATTACTTCACCAGACACCTTACCATATACAATTTTAAATTAGATTATATTTCATTCTTAAGAAAATGAAATCAAACTCTATTAAGAATATCTTAATCAAAATCTCGTCTCAAGCAAAAAATTATCTGCTCTACTGCAGAGTTTAGAGTTGTATAAACCTGTTGAAATGTTTCTCTTAATATATTGAAGAAGTTCTTTTGTTTGCAAAGAAGAAGCCAAACCAGTTATATAGAATTAAATACGAGGTTTATATATAGTCAGAGACTAAAGTTATTTTAAAGAATTACTTGGTTGGAATTTTAATTAATTTAGTTAAAATTAGAACGAAAACAAAAACTGAATAAAAAAGACTAAGCCCTAATTAATTAAATACACTACTTATAAAATTCACATTTAGGTAAGTAGAAAAAAATCTAGTGTTGAAATAGTGGCGAATTTCTGACTAAAAGTAGACTTAATAATTAAACAATTTCTTACCTAAAGTTTTGAAATCATATAGTTTAAAATATAATTAATTAATGAACCGAACTTCCTGCTGCCATCCAGTGCTTGGCGTGAAGGGGAACTCTGGGGTGCATTTTTTCAAAATTGTTCAAAAACTATTTCGATAAAATAATTTGAGTGAACAAAAAATTTTCATTGCCCATGACTTACGGGATTTGAAAAATAGGAGGTTCAAATATTTTTAAACGCATTTAGGGAAAGCGGTGTTGGTTTATAGTGAAACATATTAAACACAGGAGTTTTAAACGCGCCTAAACAGCTCTTTTTCCTTAATTTCAATCTGAATAAATTTTATGTTCGTCAACATAATTATAATTGAAGGAGACAATAAAAGAGTGTGTCTTCTGCTGGAATTATAAATTTGATAAGCACAAGAGATATTGAAAAAAGTTTTTTTTTGGCTTTTCGGCCTTTCTAGCCATAAGCCTAATTACGATACTAGTTATATTTTTTTAATTTGTCTCTACCCCCGGGGTCAGATTTTAGCTGGATGCCTCGAGTCGGATTCGAACCCGGGTCCCCTGGTTAGCTCGCTGTCACGCTACCGCCTAGCCTATCTGACCCCCCAGAAAAAAAAAGTTGTAAAAATCTTTTTTGTGACACCCCTAAACAACTCTCGACTCTTAATTTTAATCAAAATAAGCTTTATATTATTTAAATAACATATAATACATGTTAAGTAGATCGATTCTGAAGAGATAAAAATATATTATTAAGAAAATTACAAAGCACCAAAATGATGCTGATTGAACCAAAAGCTTACTGAACTCCTTTTAGCAAAGGTACTCAACCTAAATTATGAATTCTATTATTAGGCGATTTACGGTCATGAAATCAGGAAAAATGTTTTTAGGCACTTCCTAAGCCTCTGGTGAACATAAAACTCGTTTTTTTCTAAATTCGATTTTCATCGTTTTAAGACTTGAATACTTTCACCTAGAAGTGACAAAGTGAAGGTAATATTTTTAACCTTGGAGGATAGTAGAACTCAAATTTTGAAATCCTTGAGAAAAGATTCAATACTTTCTCATACAGTATAGGAAATGAAAGTAAAAAAAGGGTCCAAACTTTTTTAAGATGGATTAAGAGATCCAAGGCCGACACTCATTTATTTATGGCGCTCTTCTGAACTGCGCATCTAGGGAGGCAAAAAAACTCTAGGGTTGCGAACTGTATTCAAAATATGAAATTCAATGAAAGCTAATTTATTTATTTTTTTAATTTTTTAATAAACAAAAATATAAGAAGCAATTAAAATTAAGATGATATGGACATAGGAATTAAGCACTGGTTGTTCATCTAAATCAGTGGTCCCCAACCTGGGTTATCAGGGAGGAAATAAATAAGTGGAGGGCGATTTGGGGCCGATGAGTATTCAAAGGGGGAAAAATTAAAATAGTACAGTTCAGATAACGAGACTCCTGAACTCCAAGAAGACAAAATCCTAATTTTTACTGTTCACCTTGATCAGTTAAAAACTGACATGGAATCAAGATTTGTAGATTTGACCAAGTTACAAATTTCGGATTGGATTCAGATTCATTCTCGATTGAAGTTGTGGATAAGCTTGATAACTCTTTGCAGACGGAGTTTCTAGATCTGAAGTATGACTGTGAGGCGAAAATCATTTTCAAGCAGAGCGGTCACGAGTTAGCCTGGGTGAAGCTTATGGACACTTATCCACAACTGTGAGGAAAAACTGAACCACTTCTCATCTCGTTTCAGTCAACATATATTTAGTTGAAAAAGGATTTAGTTCTTTTGTCCAGCTCCTCGAAAAACAAAGAAATAAGTTGGACATTTGCCTGAAAGGAGACTTGCGTATGAACTTGACGAACATAAAGCCGAATATTCAACCTTTAACTAAAATTCACCAAGCACAAGGCAGCCAGTGAAAACGTAAAATAAAACAATAACAAAGTTTTCAAACTTTATTTTATTTTTTCAAATTTTTATATACGGTAATAAAATTGTTTAAAATAATAAAACTGCTTAATTATTTTCACTTTAATTCAAATTAAAATTAGGCATACAATGAAAATGAAAAGGGGGCGATAGGTGTTAGTCAACCTCCAGAAAGGGGAGATGGGCCACAAAAGGTTGGGAACTACTGATCTAAATCATAGTCATCATAATTCAGAGATTTCAAACAAAATTTTTCCGAATAATCACTGATATTCTATGTACATCTCAAAAAGACACTTTTCATATTTATTACAAATACTTTAATAAATGGCATTCATAAAAAAAATAATTAAATCATTTTGAAAAACAGATTGTAACTCCATCGCAACGATTCGATTCGCTTCATTCTTTAATCCAATATCTGAAGAAAGACTTAAAAAATGGCTTCACAATCTCAAGACTCGGTTTAGTGAAAATTCATTCCATTTAGTCTTAATGGAAGATGTTTTTCATATTTTCAATTGTCATACACATAAAAATTTTATTGTAAAGTTTGATAAATTTTGATTAGAGATTGTAGGAATAATTTTAAAAAATATTAAAGTAGAAAAAAATGCAGAAAGACATAAATTTATGTTCATATTAAAATATAATATTGAAAAATGAAATTGGTTAGCCAACGCCCTGTCGGAGCCAATTCCTTATCAGGAGAGGACGATAATTTTCTACATTTATAGGTAAAATTATTCTTCGATATAATTCCAATTAACGAATGAAAGAACAGCAACGTATTAATGGGGCGCCAAATAGAGGCATTAAACAGGGGTAAATTCAAGGATATTCATAAAAATGGTTAATAAATATTTACTTAAAAAATTTGTAATTAAGTTATAATAAAATCATAAGCCAAATATGGAATTGAATATTTAAATTAAATGAGCTGAGAGAATTTTATTACTTGAAGAAAATATATGATAGAGGAAATATACTTTAATTCCTTATAAAAGAACTGGGTAGTATTTCCTTGGTAATTTATTTCTATGGATTCACAAGAGAATGGCCTTGTTTCTATCGATAAAAAGAACATTCCAATTATATTTTTTCAAATTTGCTGAAATTTTTAGAAAAAGACAAGATACTTATATTTAATAGGATCACTTTCATTTGTTGTTAGTCATAAATATAAACAAAAATTCTTTTATACATGATCTGAAAATTTTTTGAGTTGAACCTATAGTGAAATTAAAAAATGTATTCACTACTTCATGTCAGAAGTCAAAGTTATGTTTCTCTTGGTATTTTTATTTTTAAAGAGAATAATTTTCTAATTAATATATTAAAGAATAATCAACATATTAATGAGTATTGTTTTTGATCGCGTTTTTAAACAAGATATACTTATATATCGCGAGCAGGGCCGTGCCTGGGGGGTGTTCATTGCGTGCGCCGCACGCAGGCATTCAAATATCCAGGAATTTTTTGTTTTTTATGAGATTAAAATATGAACATTGTAAAAAAAATTTTTTAATAATTTTTTTTTTTTTTTTTTTTTACAAATTTCATTTTAATCTCATAAAAAACAAAAAAAATCCCTGGCGATTTGAACGCCTGCGTGCGGCGCACGCAATGAACACCGGCTAGGCACGGGCCTGATCTCAAGATTATTGCTGGTTGAGGCTATTGGAGTCTGCTGTAATCTTAAGTCTGGACCAAGAGAGAATGAAAAAGATGTGATCCATCTAGCTATGATCCAGCATCATTTCGCGATTAGCCCGCATGACGCTTTTTATATCAAACACTGATATGGACCACCAAATGGATTTGTAAACTGAGATGTTATATATTCAATCCCCCAGTCCAGCGCGCTCGATCTGTTAACACTTGTGTTATGTGTTTGCCATCAATTAATCATAATTTTCCTATATTTGATTCGATCGCGAATCGAATGCAGGTGATTTTTGTCAGATATTAAGTGAAAATAATATCCGAATTTATATATTTCTGACTTGATTATTCTTTAATATATTAATTAGAAAATTATTTAGCTTCATTATTTCATGTCAGAAATATATAAATTCGGATATTATTTTCACTTAATATCTGATAAAAATCATCTGCATTCGATTCGCGATCGAATCAAATATAGGAAACTTATGATTATTTAAAGAGAATATTTTGACATGTTGTATGTAAAAATAATTTAAATTACTTATGCTATTCTTTTTATTTCCTGAAGCAGTGTCATGATCAAATTCAAAGTTAAAAATTAATACCTAATCCAGAAATTACACACTGTCTGATTTAATAAAACAAATTAAGAAGCTGACAAAGTGATTTATTTATATTAGTGTCTAGGTTTTCAATTTGAAAATAACTATACTCATCATACTAAAAAATATTTAAAATAAATAAGAAAAAAAATGGAATTTTAACCAGAAAATAATTAAAATTTTAAAATAAAATGTACTTAAATAAAATTATGTATTTAGAATATGAAAATTCGGCCACCTTGAAAAAGTGTTTAATACTTTTTAATTAAATCAATTAAAAAAAACTGGTAGATTATTATTCTCAACAAAAAGTGTTAAATTGGAAATAATTTCGAAATAAAGTAATAATAAAATTTATAAAAAAAATTATTATAACTTATTCCACTATATCTAACAAATATCTTTCATAAAGAGAAACAAAGAGGTTGTCCGCTGCTTAATGCAAATAAACATACACACATTATATATCAAGTATATTATATATTATTTATTTGTTTAAGACTATAGTTTCGAAGGCTTGTCTTTTATCATCAGTCTTTTTTAATTATAAATATTATTTTTCACGTGGATATTGAAAATCTTTTTGCTCTTACTGACCCTAGAAAAGGGTTAGCATTTCTCGGCTGAGTAAGAGAAAAAAAAATTTCAATATCCACGCGATACTGACTCCATGAAAAATAATATTTATAATTAAAAAAGACTGATGATGAAGGCCAAGCCTTTAAAACTATACTCTCAAACAAATAAATAATATACCTATATATAGTTGATATATACCGGGTGAGTTTTTTTATCTTGAGACAGTCTTATAACTCAAAAACAGGGCATTATATGGAAAAAAGTTTCAAATAAAACTTTATATCGAGGGGGAAACTAAATTACGCTATTGTTTGAACACATAGAACAAGCTTTCAAGGGTATTTCAAGGACAACTTCTGTTTTTTAAATGGAACCCTATATTTTTCGTTACGTCTACTCAATTTACAAACAAAAGTAAACAACTTTTATTAGAACTATTTTTTTATACGACATCAAATAAACAAAATACATGAATCAATTAGATCTCAAAAAAATCTTTATAATTATTTTTAACAATCATTTAACTTAATTATCAAATAAAAATGATTAAATAATTAACAATTAAATAAATAATTTAATAATTTTGCGACACTGTTCTGTGACATTCCAGAGTGTATCGCAAATCTTCTGGATGAATTCCAGTTTCAATTCCCTTATTTTGGCCTGATTCAGTTTCTTCGTAGCGTTTACATTTCCTGTTTTTTTTCTTTTAAACACATTAACAACACGATAAAATGAAGCTTGTGAGGGTGTATTCCTCTCAGGAAAACGCTCGGCATCCATTTTAATTGCAGACCCATAACCCATTACACTTCTTCCACATTCACCGGATAAATTAAGACCATTTCAATTCTTTTTTCAAAAAAAAATGCTCCATTTTTATTATGGTAATACAATATAACTATCTACTGAATTGACACGCGAAATAAACTTTTTTAAACTCAAGAATTTTAAATAGTTCTATTAAGTATAAAATAATATCTTACATCTGAGTATAACGAAGTTTTAATATCATTATAATCACTTATTTTCATTGTTGTGACTTTTTGATTTAATAATTATTTAATAATTAATAATTTAATCATTATTATTTGATAATTAAGTTCAATCATTGTTTAAAGTGAATATTAAGATTTTTTGTGAGATCTAATTGATTCATGTATTTTGTTTATTTGATGTTGTATAAAAAAATAGTTCTTATAAAAGTTGCTCAGTTTTTTTTTTGTAGTTTAAGGAGACGAAACGTAAAATATAGGATTCCATTTAAAAAACAGAAGTTGACCTTGAAAGACCCTTGAAAGTTTGTTCTAAGTCGACAAACAATAGCGTAGTTTAATTTCCCCCTTGATATAAATAAAGTTTTATTTGAAACTTTTTTCCATATAATGCACTGTTTTTGATTTATAAGACTCTCTCAAGATAAAAAAAACTCACCCGGTATATGTGTGTATGTTTATTTGCATCAAGCAGAGGACAACCTCTTTGTTTCTCTTTATGAATCAACAACTCTGCTACTTTCGGCAAAATAAAAACTTTCCAATTATAACAAATATTCTCCATTCTCCCTCAACAAAATATAACAAATTTCTTCTAAATAATTAAAGTTGTTTTTCTCTTCTTTTTGATCTTGATAAAAGAATAATTAGCTCTTAAGATGAATGTTATATTCACTTATCCAGACAGAAGGGAACATTGCAGCAACGTTGCAGCAACGTTGCGAACCTTGCACAACATTGCAGCAACATTGCTGCAACATTGCAGTGGCAACATTCAAATGTAACATTGCATCCATCGGATCCATCCGAATGTCTAGCGGGCTATACGCAAAATGACGTTGGATTGTAGCTAAGTGGATCACATCTTTTTTTTTTCTCTCCTGGTCCAGATTTAAGACTGCACAGACTTTAATAGCATAATCCGCAATAGTCTTGTGATAAAATATCTTTTTCAAATAAAGCGCGGCCAAAACACTTCTCATTGATAGGTCAATTATTCTTTGTCATATCAGTTAGAAAAATTATAAAAAATTTATTTAAGATCATTATTTCAAGTTAGAAATATATAAGATCAAATATTATTTTCACTCAATATTTGACAAAAATTCCCTACAGTTGATTCGTGATTGAATCAAATGTAGAAAACATTCGGTTAATAGAATTGTCTCCTTAGTCACAAAGTATATGCAATTCTGAGATCAGTGTAAGTATTTTGAAAAACAACAAAATTCTATATAACCAACAAAATCTCAAATGTTCACCAATATTTTTCTCTTTCTTCTTAAAAACCTTTTTTAGTATATCCGACATTTTGCAAGTACACAAAATGCACATAAAACAAACACCTGTTGGATTTTATTTATATCGTTTACTCTTATCGCAGTTTTTCACAAGATAACCCTCCTCCTTTATATACACATTCCACACTATATACACATAAAGAGAACAAACTAAGAAATTTCGGTCTAAGTTCATTGCATTTTAATTCTAAAATTTCGCTAAAGAGTGAATGAAATATCAATTGTGAAGGATAATGAACTGAAAAACAAAGCCGAATTTCTTTAATCTCGAAAAAATTATATTTTTTCAAAATTCTACCATCACTCTCAAGACTCCAAAAGCTCCAACATTAAATTTAATTTGAAAAAATATACACGAGCGTATGTCGTATCAAAGATCTTAATAGATATTTTCGAAATTTGAAATATTTAATAGTTAGAACCTGTTATCGTAAATAAGACTTTTAATTTTGCTTGCACATGGACACCACAATTGGTTGATATAGCAAAAACTATCGTATCGATAATTTTACAACAAATTTATCCATTTAGTCAATTAGCTACTAAATTCAAATCTAATTTGAATAATTATTTGCTTTGCCGTAAGAAGTAGGATGATATGAGTATACATATTGGAATCATATATGAAAAAGTGGTTGTTTTTTCAAAATATCTCTAAAAAACCAAAAACTATTTTTAAAATGAATAAGGTGATGTGGCCATCTACATGACTTTACCCGAGGGGTGAACCATGACCTAATATCGTGTAGGTACATCTACTTCCACTTCCACTTTCATTACGAAATAACTCTCCCGCTTTTAATTTTAGGCCCATTATCAATTTATTAATAATATCTCATTTTAATTATATGAGTCCCTGATCTATTAGAAATATCAGCTTTCTTCGATTTTTGTTTGAAAATATATTTAACCCCCCGCTTTTGGGCCACCATCAATTTATTCACATAGTGAGCCATATTCATAGTCGTAAAGAGTGCATATGCGAAATTTCGTACAAATCGATCAAAGGGTAGGACTTATATTGATAGATAAATTTTTTGAACCCCTCCCCCATCCCCGATTTTGGCCCCTTAAAAAAATAATAACAATATTTTTTATTAAAGGTTCCTTTATAGTATATTTCATTTTTTTTTTGTTTTTGTTTGAAAATTGTATAATTTTAATTTTTTACCCCCCCCCCCCCCCCTCACCACTCTATCTATTTAGAGAAAGGGGTCATTTTAATATGATATAAGTAATATTTTTTTAGTAAATTAAAAAAAATAATAATAATAAAGTTTTTATATGATGAATTAATTTTGTTAAAGATTTATCAAGTATCAAATAAGAATGCCTACCGTAATATACGAATTCAAGAAAGCCTTGAAGAAGAGAAGCCTCAGCCCCCACAAACCCACCATACTTCCTTCATCTAAAATATTAAAAGAAATAAATTCAAAACTATTGCCTTATTCAGAAAAAAGTAAATTGGGCATTGACTAAATACTAACCGAAGAGTCCACTTGTTTGCGCCTTGATGGCTTCATGTTCTAACCTACACCCTGAATCTAAAATGGCTCAGATGGCCAACCATATCTCGTCTTCATTCTTCAAGCTGGTCTTCTTTCTTGAGACGAACACGAACGCGTAAAACACACGGTTAGCCTCAGTATGGCCTAGAAATCACGGATTTAAGACTGAAAGAAAACGTGAACAATCGGACCAAATGAGAAAACGCGCCCAAATCCGATAGTTTAGTAGAAAGAAGAGGAAAACACATCACTCATACAAGTTACCTAAGATAAGAATCATTTAAAAGATTTCTTTTCTACCAAATTCAAATCTCTCCTCCCACCTACACACTCCACCTAATTTCGAAACGAATTAAGAAGAGGAGAGTTCGAATTGGTTAAAATTAGGATGGGAAACCTACTAGTACATCATAGTATATCCGATCATCATTGAAGTACAGCGTAAGATTCAAGGATTAATGTGCCCCTGCTGAAAAAAAGAAACCCTATCGAGCGAACATAGCTAGCCCTACGGCACACTTTTCCAAGCGTCTCACCTGTACAGATCAAGAGGCATATGTCCTGTACATTCAGGTTTCCAGGAAAGACTTCAGTAATGGTCTTTCGAAAAATTACACATTCATTCAGATAGAGGATTAAACCGATCTCTCAAGTATTGGTTGCATAGACAGCTGAGCCCTCTCGATGGCTGGAAAGTAAAAATATGCCTACCTATGTCCGGGCACCCCAAAAACCCGGCACATTCGCGTACCTATGGGGTTCTAAGACAACACCCTATGCCAGACTGAATATCTGAGAAGTTCATTGTCATTGCAACCGATACTTAAGTAAATCAGAAAATCCATAATTAAAAACTAAAAGGCCTAAACCCCACTTATAATTATATCGTTGGCGAAGGCGCAGATATATATTATTAAAATATCGCCCCCTAAAATCTAATTCCTCACCTAGGAGGAAATATATTCTAGGATTATTAGTATTATTAACTGAACCTAACTATGGTATAAAGGTACATTTGTGGTTGGTTACTCTGTTTAATAAATGTATGTGTCTATTGTACCTGAAAATAAAACACATAAAGACATTTCACACCAAAGAGAAAGAAAGAAAGATAGAAAGAAATCCCGTCCCTTAGTAGGTATTAGAGTAGTATTTTCTCTATACCTATTGGACACATACATCACTAAACATCGATAGACCAAACACACACCTTTCTATTCTATTCATTCCTAATTTCTAAACAGTGAAAACCTTTTTGAAGCCTTCTTGATTATCATTTGGATAATCGAGAAGCGATGTCCCTCGGTGGTCGGGTAAGAATGGATGATGGACGGGTTGGTTACCTAAATAAAGAGAGAGAATATCATAACACGATCTGAGAAGACACGAGATCGGGTTTTACTTACAGATTTACACTAATCTAAACCACCCATCAACATCATCCATTACTCTGCTTTCCAAATCCTTCCTTCCTTCCTTCCTGTCTTTTAAGGTAGGCCCGCTTGCATGCATGGGCTGCATGGGTATGCGATTGGTAATCGAGGTGGTTAAGGGTCACTGAAAATACTATTCTACTAAATTAACTAATTTGTATTTTACCAAAATAATAATAATAATTCTTTATTTAAATTTTGTAAAAACTTATTTGAAATTTAAAATTTAATTAATACTATGAATGGAAAAAATTGAATTTAAAATAAAAAAAAAATGGATACATTTCTTTAATTAAAATAAAAATTAGATGTAATTTATTTTTAATGAATTTATTGAAATTTTTGAATATTACTATTTTCTAAATACTACATGAGGGATTATGATGAAAACCTGTGTCTGAAAGAGAAAAGAAAAAGAAAAATCATCCTATATTCTAAGGTATTCTAATGCCCTTCAATGATTCAATGATGTAAGTAGCTCTGTTATCTATTTCTAGTAAATTGAAAATTTTTAAATAAGTGTAAGATGTCACTAGATCGACCTAAAGAAAACTAATTGAATTGATTCTGCGCCCCGCATTAATGACATACCATTCATTGTAATATGGAGTGATCCAATTTGGCTGTCGGATTCTCAGGCGGGATAGTCGCAACGTCCAATTACTATATAGTATATACATCAATCGTTCTAAACGGATGAGGCTGATTAGGGACGAAACAGTTCTTCAGAAATGATCATTATCCAGAGCCAGACACACGTAAATCTATAAAAACCAAAAGAATAATAATAGTACCTATTTTATTGTAAAACAAAAAAATTATATTATATAATACCTAATTAAATACCTAACTAATTAAATAAAAAAAAATGTTTTGTAGGTTTAAACCAATAAAACTAAAAATTCAATTATTAAAAATTAAAAATATTTTTATTTACCATCCAAAATAATTTGCTACGATAAAAAATTGTAAATTTACTATATGTTTACAATATAAATAGATAGCAAATTTACAAAATTGCAAATAGTAAAAAAAAAGTATATTGTACTGGTAAAATCTCATTTACTCATTAGAAAAATACAAAAAAAAATAGTAACTTTACTTTTGTCTTGTATTAATTAGATACGTATTAGTATAAAATATGTTTTAAGATTACAATACTGGTATGTAATATTACCAAAAAGCTTTGAGGCCGGACCTCCAACTTTTTATAGTAAAATTATGAAAGAAATTTTTAACAGTGCACTTACTAATTCGAAACAAATATAAATTAATCAAATTTTCTATTAACATTAAATAGATACAAATAATTAATCAAAGAGGGTGTCCTTGGTAGGAATAAATACACCTCCCTCCCTCTCTCTGGGCCTTCCCTTTATTTTCTACTGAAACATGATTGAAACATAACAATTAAATTTAATTATCGAAACTTCATATTTAGTTGTTTTAAATTGAGCTTAAGCTCTAAAAATATGTGATGGTGTCAAAGAAAAGGGCCCTTATCTTCACCTTTTCAAAATCGAGATAATGGCAACTCCTCTTTCTATAGAAACAACTGAACAAATGACCAAACATTCCATCCGAATCGAATAGAACAGCATAGCAAATTATTAATAAAATGATAATAAAAAATAATCCAATGCAAATGAATATCATAAACTATTACAACATAATGCAAAATGATATTTAGTCAAATGGTTAGAAAAACTGAAGTAAAATTGGAACGTACATTATTTTGAAGAGATGAGCTGAGGCTGGAGAAAGGAATGATTGATTATTCACCATATTCGACTGAAATAGAATATTAAGAAAATAATATTAATATAAGATATAAAATCAGAAAATCTACTGATAGGCTTAAGTTTAGAAATCACACATATACCTAAACTAACTAACTAACTAAAAGGGTAGAAGATCAATGTTGAATGTCCATCTTTCTATTTGATTAATTTTATAAAATCTCAATTCAAATGATTCAATAACTAGAATCATTCAAAAATATAAGTTTTCAAAGATTGATTATCAAAAACTCGATTGAAAAATTAATAAAAAAATGTATTGAAATAGGGGAAAGAATAATGGCGTCGGCTTGGAGCATCAAATAATAATCAGAACGCCCTGTATTGTTAAATTCTAATTCTAATAATCAAATAGCAAAGAGAAGATGGGCATGTGTCCGTGAGCCTGCCTGTCAAAGAACACAACATCCCTGCCTCATCTCATGTTGTTACAATCCAAAGAAACCAGTGTTCCTATAATTGAAAAATTCAAATTTAAAATTTCAATTAGGGGACAAAAATGTAATTTTTTTCAAGACACGGTACGCTCTCCTATTAAAGTCGCTATAGTAATTGAGTAAGGGAAATAGAGCAGAGATGGTTTGAGAACCGGATTGAGGAACTTTTTTTTAATTTTTTACAAAATAAACTGCTGTGGCTATCCACATGACTTTACCATAAACCTGACTCCTCTATTATATTTAATATTTAATAAAAAATTTATAATTATTTACAAAATAACCCCCCCCCCCCCCTCTTAATTTTAGGGCCATTAGGAATTGATAATATCTCCTTTTAATGTTGAGACTATTTTATTAGAAATATCACAATTCTCGATTTTTTGGAAAATATTTTTGACCCCTCTCCCCTCTTTTGAGTCACTATCAATTTCACCTAGTGAGTCATATTCATAAGGTCGTATAGCGTGCATGTGCGCAATTTCGCCTTCCATTAAAGGGTCCAAGACTTATTTCTATTTTATCTTTAAGATCCTTCAAGAATGAGTGTACACGAAATTGGCAATGAACCCGGGGTAGATTGATATTAGATTTATATTATTTTATTGTATTTTATTATGCGACGAGGACAGGTCTAGGTATGATAAAGTCATGTGGAATGCCACACCAGTTTATTTTTATTATTATTTACAAACT
The DNA here is from genome assembly GCA_024734495.1 of Forficula auricularia. Taxonomy (NCBI): domain Eukaryota; kingdom Metazoa; phylum Arthropoda; class Insecta; order Dermaptera; family Forficulidae; genus Forficula; species Forficula auricularia. The sequence continues at coordinate 375,076 of JALMQS010000352.1, forward strand.
TTACAAATTATATTGATGTGTCATATATGAGAACACTTTAGAATTAATAATAATATATAATTTAAAAAGGTGAAGATCGAGGAGTCACTTCCTTCTCTAAGTCTATATTTACATCAATATCATCGTTTAAGAAATCACTTTATAAATTTGTTAGAAAAACCTTAAGAAACCCACACCATGTTACATCCTATAGTAAAAGATTAGTTTAGGAGGCATATTAGCTTTCAACCCAATCGATCAATTTAATCTGAACTGTGCAGAAAATTCGGCATCTCTTAAGGACGTTCCCTAATATACCTCAGATGCAGTTCGAACTTTTCCCTACTCTCACATCCACTGAAAGGCAAAAATATTATCACTGTGTCGTTTCTTGGATCTGGTAACATTGCATTCTTGCCGACGCTAAAAGACAAAGAATAAAAAAAAAACACTTCATGAAACAGCTCGATGCAAAATTCCAGATGAGAACAGTATAGTTAGGTTGAGAAAATTAGCTAAAAATCTCAAATGCACCAGTTGCAGAAGTTTTTTAGATATGGAAAAATTGAGTGATTTTAGTGCGACGTTGCCAAGTCGCCATCTCTCACTTGCCATGCCATGAGAGAAAAAATGAAAACCATCAAAAGTACCTAACTTTTAACATTTTTCTTACAAAATGAATACCGCTTGATACAATTATTTTAACAGGAAAATATTTGGTATATCTTCAGTTAATGATTCTCAGTTTCTCAAAATAATATTAAGAAAATTACGATTGTTATTTAATGAAATAGTTGCTTTAACATCAATCGGGATAGGGTTCGAGTGTTAAATATGCAAATTTCAATGGTCAATATTTGTAAATTTAGTGCCGCAACGACTATTGAAAAAAATTCTACGTATAAAGACTCTTATAAATATGTGTATTCAAAGTTTTAAAAGGATTGCAAGAAAATCGATTTATTAGGGTACGTCTTTAAGGTACTCTCTAAGAAAGTGAGTAAAATTATTATCTTTTTTAACCCTGGACCTGGATATACTAATGAATGATGTTTTTTTTCTCAAAATTCTAAAAATGTTTAGTTTTGGAAAGAATCAAGTTTTAGTTTATTTATTTGTTGATTTATAATGACTTAATAAGTAAACGAGTTGAATCATTAAATGCACAAGTATTTAATCTAACATATATCTACTAAGAACAGTTTAAAAGCTCATTAATAAATCTAATTTATGATCAAAAACCAATTACCGGAGAAAAACATGTTAATTTATAGGATATCTGATATTTGAATTTCCAGTCTATACTTTCCTGTAATAAAAATTCATTATATTGAGTTGTCAATAAATTAAGATGGATAAAAAAAAGAGAAGCAATTTAAATGTAGTCACCAAGTGATTTCAATAAAGTTGCAAATATAATCAATTAGAATTTAGAATAATACTTTTATAGATAGAAAATAAAAGATAAGTGAATAATTAATAGGATGAGGGTTTTTAGAAAATGATTATTCAATAGTTTTTTTTTTTTGAACGAAATTTCCATTATCCTAATATAAAATATTAATTAATGTGTATGAACTTAATAATATATAATTTAAAGAGGAGACCATTAACTTCTCAACTCCATTATATAAAACTATGTTCTAGAGATCTAGAGTATTTAATATGATTTAATTTTATGGAAAAATTAAAAAAATAAACAATTATTGGCATCCACATTACCTTACCATACACCTAACCCCTTATCCTATACTACTAAACCGCATTTGTGCCTGCCTCTGTATGTACCTATTTATGTACCTACCTACCTATATCCGTCCCCCCAGGGGTTGGGAGGTGGGCTCCAGAAGGCTACTAAAGGGCATTGTCCCTGCCTGTATTTACCTATGTTTCTATGTTTGTATGTCCCCAGGGGTGGGGGTTGGGATTCAGGGGGTACGGGGTCCAAGGGTGGGTGTCCATGGGGCTACTAAGGGGGATTTGTGCCTATGCCTGTACCTATATATACGGTATACAATATATATCTTTGTGGGGTTGGGAGGTGGGTCCATGGGTGAGGATTGGGATCCAGGAGAAAGGTGGGGATCCAGGGGATGCGGAGTACAGGGGATAGGTTTACTGGGTTGGAGGGTGATCAGAGGTGGGGGAGAAGTTCCGGGGTTGGGGAGAGGGTCGGTGGGATGGAGAGTGATTGGAGATGGAGGAGAGGGAGTGTTCAGGTGACGGGGGTTCAGGGGGCGAAGCCCCTTGGCTAGCAAAAGGCCCACCGAAGGCGGACCTTGCAGCTAATATATTTAATAAAATCATGTATAATCATTTACCAAAGAACCTACCTCCAATTAATTTTGAACACATTTGAAATTAACCATATCTTCTTTTAAATATAGAACTCATTTAGTGTTATAAATCGCTTCTAGTATTTTTGTTTGAAATTTTATAATTTTTTTTTAAAAGAGCCCATTCCCCCATTTTGAGCCCATTAGAAATTATTAATATCTCATTTTAAATATGAGACTTCTATCAGCTTTCGTGGATTATTGGTTGGAAATTGTATTATTTTAAATTATTTTTGAACACCCCACCCCTCTCTTTTCGATCACTATCAATTTCATATAGTGAGTCAATTTTATAAGGTCTTTTATGGTGCATATAATTTCGTACAAATCGATCAAAAGGTCTAGGACTTATACTGATCGTTCTATTTTTTGAACACCTCTCCAATTTTGGTCTCCGAAAAAAATAATAACTTTTTTTTTTATTATAGGGTCCTTTTATAGTAAATTGCTTTTTTAATATTATTATTCGAGGGGTGAACCGCGACCTAATATGGTGTACACCTACTTCCATTTCCACTTTCATTTCCAAGTAGAAGACAATAGATTAAGGGGCATTATCTAATGAATTCCAAAATAATTTCACATAATTCCAAAGCCGTGTACACCTAATTCCAATCGTGGCTCACCCCTCGTTATTATTATTTGGAAAATTTTATAGTTTTAATTTTTTAAGACCCCGCTTAACCACCTTCCGAAAAAAATTCGACTCTATAAAAATATAGGCTTTGAAAAAATTTTCTTTCTTTTTTATAAAATATATATTTCAAAATGGCAGTGATTTAAAGAGATCTGGATGACTGTCTAGATTTCTATAAAGAGCATGTCTCGGCAGCTTAGAAAGCATAAATGGCAAATTCCAAGTTCAGAAAAGTTGTAATGTCGACCTTGAGATACCTATGAAAGCTTGCATCAACTAAGTGCTCTACTATCTATATAATATTATTTTAGACATGTAAGCTCTATAAGTTCAGGAATAATTTTGAAATGTTTTCAAATTGTATTACGATTTATAAAAACGAAAAAATGAAAATTTTATCCTACATAGACACATTTTGTCGAGAAACTCTTTGCAAATTTTTTTAATCCTCACCAGACTGAGTTGTGATCTATATAATATTCCGTTCGATGACTGTAAAGTCAAAAGATAGTCTTTAAATCTGTTATCAATCTGTAATCTCGGTGGGTGAAGATTATTTCTGTTTAGCAATGTCTGAAATACTAAAAAATTTGTATTTTCAATCATGTTTTTTATGTATGTTTATCAATGAAACCTCACCAAAGTTAAAACTCCAACGGATCTTTGATAATTCATAGTAGTCTGAAATATTAATATGTTTATTCTTTTATTATTAATCAGATATCAGTGGGTATTGGAAGTCATTAATAACAAGGCTATTCCTCAAGTATTAGATGAGAATCGATGGCTATTTTTGATTTTAAGTCGATTCATCCGTGTTTTCAACAATGGTTATCACTAATGTTTAAAACGTCAAAAATGCAATGTAGAATGGTTCCTCAAGAATTAGATGAGAATCGATGGCTATTTTTAATTTTAAGTCGATTCTTCGATTTCTTCAAAAATGATTCCCCCTACAACTGCTTGCTTTTAATAACTCCTGAAGATGAGTCAATAGCCCGAAATATATATCGAGATTAAACTCATTACATATATTTGTTTTAAATGTTATTGGCTGAAGGAGTTATTCAACTAAAGCAAGGATACACCTGAATCTTGGGCTCCAGCACAACATTAAATATATGAATAAATTAAATTTTTTATTGTTGACAAAACCAGGAACAATCATATGTACTTATGGTAATATGTGTATAATTCTCAATAAACTGAAGATGGTCCGATAAATTCAGGCTGAAAAGTCTTTATTATGGTAATTTTATTGAACCCGGTGCATCCTTGACTGAATACCTCCTTTAACCCACTATATATATTTGTTTTATTTATGTGAAATCTAGCTCTCATTTTCATTTAATTAATTCATATAGTTATCTAGTTTTGGGTCTTAAGTATTGTGTATTAAATTACTAATTTAATAAGTATAGCAGTTTAATAAACTTTTAAAATTATTTTTATTACAGAGGTCCTTTTTCTGAAGTACGGCGCTGTAGGCACCGTACTGGAGGCCGCAACGCTGTAGCAAAAATTGCTGCACGGTGGAGATATGGAGATGATTGTCTTATTGAAGTCCAACATGAAGTAGCGCTTTTGGCTGCAGCACGAGGATCTCCAAGAATAGTGCGACTTCTGGAAGCATTCCAAGAACAAGATCAAGTCATCACTATTCTGGAATTGTAAGAAACATATTAAAATAATAAATTTTAGAACACTCTTGATGAATTATCATGCCCAGTATTAATAAAAGAAAAGTATAGCCAATGAGTAATATAAACAGTGACATAACTAGCTTTCTGGCGCTCCTATTTATTTTGTGCGCCTCATATTGACATTTATTAAGTAATTATCTTAATATATATAAAAAAAGAGAAGGTGATGTTTCATCATTCATTCATCTATCAACGCACAGCCTAAACCGCTTGACCTAGAAAAATGAAATTTGGAGTGTATATTCATTCAACGATTTATGGTTGTGCTTAGAAGGAATTTTTTGAAATTCGAACCCTAAAGTTGGGAAAGGGTCCCAAAATGTGTTTTCAGAGTTTCTCAAGATCTCCTAAACCAGAAAAGATATCGATATGGGTTTAGTTTAGAAAAGTGAAACATTGAAATACAAAAAAAGATATATTAGTATTTTGCTCTTTTTGTCCGAAAGGGGAGTCATTTTGGGGTAAATTTTTGAAATTTTTAAAGTGCTCTATCTCCTCGAGTTTTTAAGTTGTAGCATTCAAATTTGCTACATACGTTTATTAATGCTAAATTTCGGGAAACTTTTTTTATTATTTTAAAATTTGACCCCTGAACCGAAAAATGGAGGATTTTTGATTTTGTGGACTAAAACACAAATGGATTTTTATCTTTCTATCTCTTTGACTAAACTCAACCAAATTTTGTATACATAGCCACCAGAAGGCTAGGAATGCAAAAGCTAACCACCCGAAATGGGAGGGAGGGTTAAAAAAATGAAAATTCTTGCCCTTGGACCAAAGTCAACCAAATTTTGTATACAAAATCTATGGGCCTCTAGGGAGCTAGAAATACAAAAACTGGTGCGGGGTTGGGGTGCAGGGGGTCCTGGGTTGATGTGGGGGTGGAATGGGTGGGAAGGGTCTGTAGTGAGGTGCAGGGTGGTTCTTGAGGTGGAATGGGGTTGGGTTGCAGGGGGTCCTGGTTTGATGTGGGTGTGGGGGTTGGATGGAATGGGTGGGAAGGGTGAGTA